>CAIGQQ010024172.1:0-11416 GCA_903798035.1 Danio albolineatus
TTAATATTAATATTAATATTAATATTAATATTAATATTAATATTAATATTAGGGCGCCACGATGGCGCGTGAGTAGCACGTTCGCCTCACAGCAAGAAGGTCGCTGGTTCGATCCCCGGTTGGGCCAGGTCCTGGTTGGGCCAGTTGGCATTTCTGTGTGGAGTTTGCATGTTCTCCCTGTGGTTGCGTGGGTTTCCTCCGGGTGCTCCGGTTTCCCCCACAGTCCAAAGACATGTGGTACAGGTGAATTGGGTAAGCTAAATTGTCCATAGTGTATGTGTGCGAATGAGAATGTGTGGATGTGTTTCCCAGAGATGGGTTGTGGCTGGAAGGGCATCCGCTGCGTAAAACAAATGCCGGATAAGTTGGCGGTTCATTCCGCTGTGGCGACCCCGGATTAATAAAGGGACTAAGCCGAAAAGAAAATGAATGAATGAATGAATGAATATTAATATCAATATTAATCATTATTATATAATTTGACGTCTGATCATGGGCGGCACGGTGGCTCACAGCACGAAGGTCGTGTCCATGTGCTTATGTTTTTGTCAGGTGACCTTCCTCATGTGCTCCTTCGTTCTTTTTCTCGCCGTTTCTTAATGTTTATTAGTTCCACCTGTGTCTCACCCAGGGCTTTATTTGCACTGGAGCATGCTGGATCCGGCACCTCTGAAATCTGATCTGGCACTGCACTCCTCCCCAATAAAACAGTTCACTTTCACTTTCTTCTGCGACTCCTCAACCCTCTTTACTTTCATCCGCGACACTGATAAAGAAGACTAAGCTGAAGGAAAATGAATGAATGTCATCTGATCATCGGCGTTTTGTTTCAAATTCAATTGTTGAATGTTGTTGAATCAGTGTTACTGTGGTGCAGTGGCTTGCACAATCACCTCACAGCAAGAAAGTCGCTGGTTTGAGTCCCAGTAGGGTCAGTTAGCATTTCTGTGTGGAGTTTGCATGTTCTCCTCATGTTCATGTGGGTTTCCTCCAGGTGCTCTGGTTTCCTCCACAGTCCAAAGACATGCACTATACAGTAGGTGAATTGAATAAGCTAAATTGAATGTGAATGCAAGAGTGCAGCTAGAAGAGCATCCGCTGCGTAAAACATGTGCTGGATAAGTTGGCGGTTCTTTACGCTGTGGTGACCCCTGATTAATAAAGGGACTAAGCCGGAAAAGAAAATGAATGAAAGAATGATTTCCACTTGTCAGTACTTAAGAGCACACCAAAATGTAACTCCAGGAGGTATGCTTCAGTGCAGGTGCAACTACATGTTTTAATTAGGAATGGCAAGAGTTGTCTTTTCATTTCCATCCTTGACAGAAGCAACCAAGGAACAACAGCAAAGCTGCCAAAATCAGCTGAGCCTCTCTGAATGAACAGATAGAGTTAGTTAAGTCATATCCTGCCTTAAATCTGAGTCTCGACAAACACACACACACGTAGAAAAATCCCTGCTTACCAATAAGAACACTGTATGTTCCTTCCTGAGAGACTGAGAGTCTCTCATGCTCTGAGCCGTTATTATATAAAGCTCCGTCTCTATCTGTAACTTCATGTGATCAAAAACACTCCATGTTCCCTCTCATTTTTATGTGGTAAAACACACACATCTTGTTTCATTCCCTCTAGTGAATGAGATTAAAACCCAAAAAAAGAAACCATCTGGAGAGAATGTAGAGCTAGTTCGGCTCATTTAAGCCATGATGACTGACATCTTTTCATTTTACAGATTAGATATATGATGATTTTTTTTGTCTATAATCTCTACATTGACACTTTGAGCAGAGAGAATTCTGACAGCATTTTTTTTTGACACTCAAAAAAAATAAATAAATAAAAGAGTCGTGTTTGCATAGTTAAGCATCATTGTTACAGTCTTATATGCAGTGTTGGGGCTAACACATTACCAGTAACATGGAGTTACGTAATATATCACTTTTCTATGTAACAAGTAAAGTAACGTGATACTTAAAAAAATACTTTTTAAAAAATGTAATGCGAGTTACTTTTTAGTTTAATTAATGAGCTTTTAAAAAAATAAGTTTTAAAGAATTAAAATTAATCACAATTAATTAAGCAGTCTAAGAGAGAATATGTTCAGAATTTTGAACACATCAGACAAAAGGAAAAGGGGATAAAGTTATGTGCTCTTAACAAGATTCTGTATGTATGGCATGTACAGCTCTGGGGTCAGGAAGTTTGCGGCTGATCTTTCATCATCCAATTTATGATTCACCAATCAGACGATTCCTAAGCCACTAAATACCCTTAAAGTCCCATATCACAGGCATCTTCATTTTGAAGAATCCCCTCTTCCACCCCTACTCCTCCTCCTTTGCTAGGTGGGTGGCATGGTGACCCAGTGGTTAGCACTGTTGCCTCACAGCAAGAACGTCCCTCGTCCTAGTCCTTTCCAAGCTAGCTGACGTTTTTGTGCAGAGTTTACACGTTCTCCCCATGCTCACGTGGTTTTCCCCTGCGTTCCCGGTTTTCTCCCACCATCCAAAAACATACAACTTAAAGGGCCATGAAACACCAAAACACATTTTTTGAGCTGTTGACAGTCATATATGTGTCTCACGCTGCTATAAACACTATTAGGACACATATAATTGACTAAAAAGTGAAAATTGGTTGTTTTTGCATTATTTCGAGCAAATTCGTTCTTCCGGTTTGAAACGAATTTTTGAAGCTGCATCACGCCGATAAGATCTTTGCGTATATTCCAGCGTGGAGAGTGGACGCCTGTCCCGGCCGGCACGTTCTGACGTCTCTGTGTGTTCGGCATTAATTCATGAGATAGACTTGGTTCAAACCAACCAGGGCGCTCTATTGTGTAAGCGGCGCAGCTTCATTAATAGTCATGATTGCTTCGAAGACTGTATCTTACAGCAGTTGCGGAAGACTCATCAAGCGCGAGAGATTTATATGCTAAGTCAATGCAAAAGGCGCGAATAGGCATCCTGCAACGCGATACGCGCGAATGGCGCCGCGTGTTTGACGCGCTTAACGCCGCAATTCGCGCGAATCGCTTCAGTTTGAAAATGAGATGAAAATGAGCTTCAGCGGACGTTCGCGCCGCGTTAACCAATCAGGAGCTTGCTCTTGTGGGGGTGTGATTATGACGTAGCGCCTGTTGTTGTTGGTGTCCTGAGGGAAAACTCGGCTCGGTCAGAAGCACCGCTGAAAGCTTCCATCATCCAGGTTCAGTTTCTGGAGGAGTTCATGAGCTCACAGAGCTCCGTGCACCTCTGAAATAATCTAATGGACTATCAGCCTTCATCAGTAGACTATCAGTGGAATATCAGCCTTCATAAAGCACATAAAACAGTTATTCTCTCTATAAAACACCTGTTAGCCATTTAGCAATAAAGCTACAGTCACCAAGCCATAGACAGAAGCCCTGCCCATCACGCGAATCCGAAAATAAAGAGAAAGTGCCGTTAAAGTCGACAAATTAATAATTTGGCAAATAATTTGATTACTGATGTCCATGTAAACACAGTCTGTGTGAAAATGAGCGCGTGCACAAATGGAAACTCCCATTTTTATGCAAAACCTTCCCTCTTTCCCCTTCCCCGACACTCCTACCTAAACAGAGCTGGACACGCCCACTTTACTGAGCTTTTCCAAACTAGAGGTGTGAAAACACCACGCTGAGACTGGGGGGTTTTGTGGCCCTTTAAGTTAATTGACTAATCCAAATCAGCACCATAGACATGCTCCTAGTAAGTAGTTATCTCTTAAGAGCAATCACTATCTGTTCATTAGGTACTACAGCATTGGAGTTCTCGAGATCTACCTGAGCTCAAACTCTCCTCTCGCCCTGCAACTGTGAGGGAGCTCCAGGCTCGAGGATCTTATAAGCTCAGGGCTCTCTCTCGGGACAACATGCCAAACAAGCTTTATAATCAATCATCAGCTAAGTGTGAACTTTTGAAATATATTATTATTATTATTACTATAAAATACATAATTATAGTATTAAGTGTTTTTAAAGGTAAATGTAGATGTAGGTTAAGCAGTATGTTGTTAATGGCAGAACTCCTCTATTAAAGAAAAATAAAATAAAATAAATAAAATCTGCAGGAGATTAAGTCTTAGCCAGGTGATAAAAAGTACTGCAAAAGTAACTTGTAAGTAATGTAACACATTACTTACTATAAAAAGTAACTAAGTAACACAATGCATTGTAATGCAATACTTTCAAAAGTGTTTTCTTCCACACTATTTATTTGAACAAAACATAAAGCAAATCATGCAACTTGTGCAGCCTGGTGAGGTGTGCTGTTACTTTGCTGTTTTTTCAATGCATTTAACAAGTTTCCTAATGCACCACCACACCTGAAACACAATTAATTTCATGCTCAAAATTACACATAGTAAACTAAACCCTAAAACTAATTTTCAAAATACAATAATAAACTAACACAACACACCATGTCTCACAAAAGACTGCAAACATGTTTTAAAATCAAATAATTATTCAAAAAACTAAGACATGTTCTCTTCCAACAGGAACATTTAGTCAGTCATAACACATTGACAAAAAACTTTATCATCAACTGAAAGGACAAAAACTGCATTATTTTATGCGTCGGGTCTGCCCTTATATTTGCCTATATTTGACAACAAAATTAATCACCATCTAAGAGTAGTTTATAATATGTACAGTTTATGTAAAAAAAAAGTCTATAGTACATTTTTAAAAAAGAATCTGTAAGTTTACGATTTATTTCAAATGGGGCACAGAGAAAAAAAAAGTAAAATAACGGCTGTTAAATTACAGAAATTTACCATAAAATAGCGGATATTAAATAACAGAAATTTACCAGAAATGTACATACTACGGAAATTTCTGTAATTTAATATTAGTTATTTTACGGTATATTTTTGTAATTTTACAGCAATTTTTTTACGTTTTTTTCCGGCATCCCAGCTCCCGGATTTTTTTTACAGTGTACTGTATTGCCTAACCTTACTTGGACGCATTGGTGACGCACACTGTTCCTGTCTTAATGCCCAAAGAGTCCTCTTTTAGAACATATAATCATGTGATTGGAAAAACCTCAATACCTGAGTGTGGTTCCTAGATGGGAATCAGTTGCAATTTATATATGAGGAATTCAGATGCAAAAACCGCTAAACTTCATTTCTGCCAAAAATGAGCAACTTCTTTAGGCATGTACTTCATGTTCAAAAAATATTATTGCTTTAATTCATCTAAATCTCAGCTTCAGCGCATTCAGAAATAACAGTTTGTTGACAAAATCTGTAAACAACACTTGCCTTTAGCAGCAAAAGTCGCTATATCCCGAGAACCAATCAGAAGGCGTGAATCAAATCATATGTTTTCAAAGTAGCAGTGTGCTGTGTCGACTTTTATGAGGAGACCGTTTTATTTCCGATTTCGATTTTGATTTTAAAAGAAGGAGTTTGATGAACTGGATGAGCCTGTCTGACTGTCAGTGACAGGCAAATGAAAACGTCCCTTACCTCAAAACACTGTGCATTATAAGAAAAAGAAAGGTAACACTTTAATTCGATGGTCCATTTGAGAATTAGTAGACTGTCTACTTAGTATCTGTTGATACAGAAATTACACTAACCCTAACCCTAACCAAAACCTAATGGTCTACCTATAATCTAATGAGAATTAGTTGCAATGTAACTTAAATTTAACAAACGGACCATCAAAAATAACAGGTGACCAAAAGAAAACACAATATACAGTCGGAAATGCAACATGCCTTCATAACGTGCTTTTGCGCATGCAGTGGCGCTACTTTGAATGAGTCCGATTTACTATACATTAAATGGTAACTCAGTTTCATGAAAGACGAAGTTAAGATTCTGTTCTTTTTATCCCACATGGACGCTATGAGGACAAACAAGACGAAAAAGAGATCAAGACCTTGTGTATGGTGAGGATGAATGAATGACAGCTTCTAAAAGTGTCTGAAAGACATCCACTTTTTGCCCAGAAAGCCTATCTTGTGTTTTTTTTTGCTAAAGTAAGTTATTTTTGAAAAAATAAATATAATGTGTAAAACTACATTATTTACATTACAATATTTGAATGAAGCGTAGGTTACAATGTTTACATTGCTCTACTTACATTAAATCTAAATCCCAAATATCCGAAATGACAACAGATTGTTAAGATTTAATTCCTTGACAGATTTCATTGATTCATTTTCCTTCTGCTTAGTCCCTGGTTTATCAGGGGTACCACAGCAGAATGAACTGCCACTTGACTTATTTATGCACTTTTAATTTCAGGTGGTTTGTGTAATGTGTTTTATGCTTGATAAAATAATTTCTAATTACATCTTTAGTGATTTTTCAACAAATTACACCATCTGGTCCCAATGGTGGATTTAGAGGTTTTTGCAAAAAAAAGCTCAAGTGGATTTAGCTGGTTTTGACGCAAAAGAAAATCTCCCTTCTTACAGTAAAAATTAAAGAATTGTCTAAAGTGATATTTTTGAGAGAAAAAGACATTTTATTTACTAGCTACTAATCTTTTGATTAAATATAAAATAAAGGTCACACTTTATTTTGATGGTCCGTTTGTTGAATTTAAGTTACATTGCAACTAATTCTCATTAGATTACAAGTAGACTGTTAGGTTGGGGTTAGGGTTGGGGTTAGTGTAAGTTGACATGTACTTGCAAAGTTTCTTATTGTCAGTTAAATGTCTGTTGCATGTCAGTTTCAACAGATATTAAGTAGACAGTCAACCAATACTTAAATGATCCATAAAAATAAAAGTGTTACCAAAACAAAACTTCTGAACCTAATCAGAAGAGCCTGATAGAAAATGCTCATTTACAAAAAAAAAAAATAGGTCTGATGCATTTCAACTCTTCATATTTCCATAATTGTCATAAGCTGTTTATCATTGGCAATGGAATAAAATACAGGGAATATATTTGTGTTTCAATTCACAATATGAACAGTGGTTCACTTTGACTTTAGCTTATATAAGTTTCGTTTAGAACATGTTGTTATCTGTTCTGATATTCAGTTTGAAAGCATTTGTAAATCTGACAAATGCTTGTGTGTGTTGTGTGATTGAGCTTGTGTGTAAAAGAAGTTCGAGCATTTTAAATTGGTGTTAACTGTATATATTTTGTATCAAAGCAAAAAATGTCTTAATTGTAAAGCCTACAAAGACAGATGTTGTGCTAACCGTGTGAAGAGTTTAGGAAACTTGTTAAATGTATTGGAAAAAATGGTCATAGCGATTGTAAAAAAACTGCAACTGATTAAAAAAAAACTGTTAACATTGGGCCTTACACAGAGAAAGCAATGTAATAAAGCATTGGTGGTAGTCTTTTTCCTTTTTTTTAACTAGGCCAATAAGAAAATGCTCAATACCTCCATAGCAACCACATGGCATGTGTAAAAAAAAAAGAAAAAGCAACCGTATGGCATCACACAGGCAACCACGCTCAAGACACTACCGAAATACTAATGATTTTCACACAGATGAACAGGACTTCACAAGCCTTTTGTTAATTATTATATACATCAAAATGTAGCTGCACATAATGCTGTTAATGTCATCAAAGGGTTAAATGTTGTGTTCTGCAGTCATTAACTACTGTATGTTGAAGCTCTGGGAACATATACGGCAGCTCTAATCCTTTAGCAAACATAGATGTGATGTAACCTTAGAACGGATAACCGGCATCCACCCCTGAATAGAGCCATGATTCATTTCCGCCTCTCAAAGAACCCCTGAGAAATGAAATAAATACATTAAAACTGCTCTGACCTTGTAATAGTGATTGTTATTCCAAGCAGGATGGACAGATATTCAGCTGCGTCTAAAAGTGACAGAGGCAAGTTTGCTGCTTCAGGCTAACAATTTAGTTTGGCTGTCCATGGGGGTGGGATTAGGTGTATTTGTGTGAGTGTGTGTGTGAGAGGGTGTGTTAGTATTCCTCTGTGCACAAAGGAGTGTGTGTGTGTGTGTGTGTGTGTGTGTGTGTGTGTTTGTGTATGTGTGTGTGTGTGTAATCGTATTCCGTTCTCTGGTAATTAACTTGACAGCATGAAAAATGGCCGTGATAAACGGTCTCCTTCTATAAAACACAAATATCCCATAATATTTCTTGCCGCAAACTCAATGCGCCAAAGACATCGGGGGGTTTGATTGCACTAATCACATGGAATCGCTCTAAAGCTCAGCAACAGAAAGATGCATCAACTTTTCTTCTGTTGTAAGGAGAGTAACAATACTCTGCAGTACTTCAGGCCTTTACTAAACAGAAGTTGGAGAATTTAGAATCAGTGAGTTCTAAAACCAGACATTTTATAAACCGTATTAATACCAACATTTGTATGACATTTATGGTGGCTTTGCTAAGACTAATTCATTCATTCATTTTCTTCTCGGCTTAGTCCCTTTATTAATTTGGGGTCACCACAGCAGAATTAACCGCCATCTTATCAAGCATTTGTTATACGCAGCAGATGCCCTTCCAGCTGCAACCCATCTCTGGGAACGCCCATACACACTCATTCACACTCATACACTATGGACAATTTAGCTTACCCAATTCACCTGTACTGCATATCTTTGGACTGTGGGGGAAACCGGAGCACCCGGAGGAAACCCACGCAAACACGGGGAGAACATGCAAACTCCACACAGAAATGCCAACTGACAGCACTACCTACTGCGCCACCGTGTCGCCAAGATTAATTCACATACTTAAAATTATAACTTAAAATCCTTATATCTAAATTAACTGGTATTAAGATAAAAAACAGTAACAGTTAAAAGAACGTTGCAATTCTTTGTTTAATTGGTGTCCAACAGTGTGTGGTTTAATTGTAACACTCTGTTACAACTAACCCCGCTGTGTTGTGTTTTTCTTAAAACTGGCTAGCAATCGCTGTGCATTTTTTACACTCATTTTTACATTTCTTTCAGCCTAGAAGACGGTAATCATAACAATAAGGGTTCACTAATATTCTTTTACTGATTTTTTAACCTAGGCCCAAGCTGTTTTTTTTTTTGCTTGCATTTTTTATTTCTCTTTGCTATTTAGGCTTATTAGAACCTAATTAGAATAAAACCTTAGTATCATCTTTTGATATGATGTACTTTTAGGGAAAAATTATGTCAATATATGTGAACACGTGGCTAAATAACAAATACACACATATTTTTTTGAACATGTTATGACAATCAGAAAGTAATGACACATTTTTTTGCCCATTTTGGACAGTTAAAAATAGTGTTTGGGACATTACATAGGCTAAAAACAGTTATAGGATGACACTGTATGTCTGTAACAGAATATAAAACACTCAAAGTATACAATTGTGGACATAAGAGCTAAAATGTGCTGTCCACATACAGTATGTGGCCACTAAGCCCCAGGAGGTTAAATAAAAAATTCAACTGTAATAATATATATATATATATATATGCTGTAAAAATGGTTTCTCCTGTGTTTCTCATCCAAATTTAGCTGAACACTGTTGTGAAGACCTTGGAAGCATGCCATAGTTAACCCTGAGTAAATACCTTAAAACATTTTACGCCGCGTTACTTTGTGAAGTTTATTAATGAACTAATTTTGAGAGGATCCAATGCTTATGATTGCTCGCATTTGGTCCCACATTATTCAATTTATGATTCACCAATCAGAAGATTCCTAAGCCACAATAAATACCCTAAGTTCCTTATAACATCCATCTTCGTTTTGAAGAATCCCCCTTCCACCCCTACTCCTCCTCCTTTCCTAGATGGGTGGCACGGTGTCCCATGTGGTTAGCACTGTTGCCTTACAGCAAGAACATCTCTGGTTCTAGTCCTTACCAAGCCAGCTGATGTTTCTGTGCGGAGTTTACATGTTCTCCCCATGCTCACGAGGGTTTCCCCCTTGTTCCCCGGTTTCCTCTCACCATCCAAAAACATGCAAATTAAGTTAATTGACTAATCCAAATCAGCACCATAGACATGCTCCTAGTAAGTAGTTATCTCTTAAGCAATTACTATCTGTTCATTAGCTACTACAGCAGGGGAGTACCTGAGCTCACACTTCCCTGTCGCCTTGCAAACGGGAGGGAGCCCTGGGCTCGAGGATCTGATGAGCTCAGGGCTCTGCCAAACAAGCTTTAAATCAATCAATCATCAGCTAAGTGAGAACTCTAGAAGTGCCCCGCACTCCCATAATTTGAGTTGATTTACAGACACGGGTATAATTTGAACCTTTAGAACTGAAGACAGGTATGTTAAAATTTACTTGAATGTACACATGCTCTATTGTGCATTTAATAGTTATTAAACGTATTACCATAACATTTGGTGTACTGTGTGATGCATGCATTTGAGTGCACTAGCATCTATTTACTGCAGTGCACTGCATGATTTGTCACACTCTGATGGGTTTTCATACTGTGCAGTGGACATATTCTGAATACAGTGTATATTGTATAAAAAGTATTCATTATGTTGCAGTGTGTGACACACACTCACACTGTTATTGAAACTTTAACAGAGTGAAAAGGCACAGGTTTCATGGTGAGCAAGGTCGCATGTTCACTGAAAGAGAGATGGAGCTTAGATACACTCAATATTTTTTTCCACAAACATACACACACACACACACACACGCACGCACGCACGCACACACACACACACACACACACACACACACACACACACACACACACCTACACACACACACCATGTTTTTGATGTATTTCCTTTCTTTCATATTTGTATTCACAACAAATGCTGGGCTGGACCCACTTTTGCCATCAGAACTGCCTTAATCGTTCATGGAATAGATTCAACAAGGTATTGCTGAACTGGATTGAGATCTGGTGTCTGTGAAGGCCATTTGAGTACAGTGAACTCATTGTCATGTTCAAGAAACTAGTCTGAGATGATTAGCATTTTATGACATGGTGGGTTATCCTGCTAGAAGTAGCCATCAGATGTACATGGTCAGCAACAATACTCAGGTAGGCTGTGGCATTGACATGATGCTCAATTGGTACTAATGGGCCCAAAGTGTGCCATGAAAATATCTCCCACATCATTACACAACCACCAGCCTGAACTGTTGATACAAGGCAGGATGGATCCATGCTTACATGTTGTTGACACCAAATTCTGACTCTTCTATCTGAATGTCACAGCAGAAATTGAGACTCATCAGATCAGGCAACATTTTTCCATTCTTCTATTTTCCAATTTTAGTGAGCCTGCGTGAATTGTAGCCTCAGTTTCCTAGTTCTCAATTTCTTGCTGAGCATTCTCTTTGAACCGCAGCAGACTGTCTTGACCATGTCTGTGATTGACTAACTAGAAATTTTTGCGTTAACAAGCAGGTGTACAGGTGTACCTAATAAAGTGGAAGGTGAGTATATATATATATAT
>CAIGQQ010024173.1:0-17509 GCA_903798035.1 Danio albolineatus
AGGGGTAGCGGTCTTCACAGGGGATGGAGAAGCGGTGAAGGACTTCATGGGGGATGGAGAAGGGGTGGAGCATTTCACAGGGGATAGAGAAGGGGTGGAGGATTTCAGAAGAGATGGAGAAGGGGTTCTCACAGTGAATGGAGGAGAGGGGCTTGGGGTCCTTCGTTCTACGAGGTTGGGCCTCAGTGTGGACAACTGGGACCCACCAAAGCACGACTTGGTGAACTACAAACAGAAACAAATGACACTGTCACGGTTGGGTTAGGGAAAGGAGAGCGAGGACTCAAGTGCAGAACAAAATGGGTATTTATTAATATTAAAAATAAAACAAAACAGCAAAATAAACTACCCCGAGGGGGAAAACATTAACAAAACAAATAAACAATCAAAAACAAACTTGACTGGGCTGGCAGGGATAGAGCAGGGCTGGACAGGGCTAGACAGGAGTATAATCGACGACGAACTGGCACAGGACAGCAGACATGAGGAGAATTTAAAGCAGACATGATTAACAAACAAACAGGTGAACATGATAGAGTAATAATGGGTTAACAAGGAGGGTGGGGCTAGACAATAGACAGGAGAGTGCATGACAACACAAGCCATGGACTCACATAGAGACTAGAACACGCAGCCAATGAGAGAACTCATTAACTGCGTGCTCACATGACGACATGAGCACGCGGTGTGTGTGTAAACACACACACACCACGTGCTAAACACAACAACAGAGAACTGAACGCGAGACACAAGCGCATGATAAAATGAAAACATCTTACCGTGCGCTCACACACGCAGCGTGTATGTTTCAACCCAGCACCGCCCGAAACAGAACCCGACTAGACTTAAAGGCGCTGGGAAATCAAACGCACGCCGCAGACAAACAAATCACAAGGACAAGAGCGCGCAATCGCGAACACGCCCAGGCCCTGCGCGCCGGCATCACGCGGGAGCGCGCAAGGTCCGAGCGCGCCCACAATTGGCGCTCATACAGAGACACAGTGACAACACATAGGACTAGACAGAGCTCTGCCACCGAAAACAAGAATTAACAAGACTGAAGTGGCAGAACCCTGACAGACACAATATGATTATTTCCTAAGTCTCAATGAAATGACACCCTACAGAACTATGCTAGAAACATCCTGAAGCTAGTGGTATGTATATCCTGTCAAAAACATACCAAATGGTTTTAAGCAAGCATTAATTACACAGAAAATATTCACCATTGACAAACTTAGAGGGGGCCTTAAGAAAGACCGTGGCATTGAAGCCTCAAACTGTGGGCCAGTGGCGCCAGGAGCTGTGTCTGAAGCCTCAGACAATGGTGGTGCAGCAGGAGACTGAGTGGAAGTTGGCTGCAAAAAAAATAAAATAAATGTATATATATGTGTATATATATGGTCAAAAAATGTATTAAAAAAGCAAAACAGCACTAATAAAAATATATATGTGTTGCATTATCATAAATGTCCTTTTTAAATATATGAAATCCACAACTGCAGGCCCTGGAACCTCCAAAGAGGGTGCATTAGAAGTCAACTCGTACAGATTATTAAATGTCCTGTTCATAAATATACTTTTATTTTTTAGGTAAATATTAAAGTTAAGTTAATGTACCAGAAAGTGAGTTTAAATATACAAACAACTGATACACTCACCATACTATTTCACATATACAAAAGCCCAATTGCAGATTAATTTAGATTCATTTAATTAGAAAAAAAAACATAGTTAGATAGTGTAACGATTAACTGTAGCCTAGTTTTAAGTTAGTTATAGGCTAGTTGTAAGTCATTTAGAGCTGTGTTTTTTTTGTATTGATTATTTAAGTTCATTCATTCATTTTCTTTTCGGCTTAGTCCCTTTATTAATCCGGGGTCGCCACAGCGGAATGAACCGCCAACTTATCCGGCATTTGTTTTACGCAGCGGATGCCCTTCCAGCCGCAACCCATCTCTGGGAAACACATCCATACATTCTCATTCACACACATACACTATGGACAATTTAGCTTACCCAATTCACCTGTACCGCATGTCTTTGGACTGTGGGGGAAACCGGAGCACCCGGAGGAAACCCACGCAACCACGGGGAGAACATGCAAACTCCACACAGAAATGCCAACTGGTCCAACCGGGACCTGGCCCAACCGGGGATCGAACCAGCGACCTTCTTGCTGTGAGGCGAACGTGCTACTCACGCGCCACCGTGGCGCCCCATTATTTAAGTTGTATTCTGAAAATAACAAAATTATAACCGAAAAAACATTTGATTTTCTTGAACATTTATTTTAAAAAACAAAAAAACAAAAATAAGCTTTTTTTGTTTGTTTGTTTTTGTGTTCTTCCTATTCCAGATATTTAATCCTTAAACAGTCAGAAGTGAAAAATGACAAGCATAAAATAATTTCATGTCATTATAAATATATTATCTCGACCGAAGTAAAACATATAACAGATTTTTATACAGAATGTGTTGCATATGAAAAACAGAGATGGCAATTAGTACAAGTCTTAAACTTATATGGGATAAATAATCTGTCACTTCACACCTTATTAGGAAACTGTTCAAATTGAATTAAAATAATACTGCAATTAATTAATTACTTAAAAGAAACTAAATTGATTAATAGACTATAAGAACAGTTAAACAAAATAAAAGAATTGTAAATTTGTTCAGGTATTGAATTATTACTATTATTACAATTTTATTTATTTATTTTTCTCTCTTCTCCCTCTTTCCTGTTACTCTCTTCCTTCTTATAATCTCATCCCCTCAATTCTTATATTTCTTTTGGTTTCATGCTTTTTACTACATTTTGCTCTCCACACTCCTATCCAGAAGGTGGCGGGATTGCACCATGTAAGTTGGTCTGCCAACCTCCATCAATCCTACAAGAAGAAGTCTGAGACGGAGAGTACAGAGTTTGGAAGCGGAAGTCGAGATCGGTGTGAGACGTTTACGCGCGAAATTTGAAAAGAAAAAAAATCGTCAACAACAGTAATATAAAATATATGAATGATTATGTGAAAGAGATGAATCGGGATCGAAATAAAAAGATATCTACTGATTCAGAGACAAGGGAGAGTGTTGATGATTCAATAGAGGAAGAAGGAGGAGAGGAAATGGAGGTAGGTCGAGAGAAAGAAGAGGATGAATGTGTATTTACAAAAGTAGGGAAAAGGAAGAAGAGAAAGAAAAGTAGAGAGAGTTCATCTGGGAATGTAGAAAATAGTGATGAGGAAGTAATGGAGGGTAGGAAGAAAGTGGAGATTAAAGTAGTAATTAGATTTAGAGAAGGTTCTGGCATGAAAGGAGTAAGTCCGATTGCTCTGACAAATGAGCTGAAGAAGTTAGTTGGAGAAATAACTAGTGCCAAAGTACTGCAAGATGGGGCATTGCTAATAATGTGTGGAAATGAGGAACAAAGGAAAAGGGCATTGAGTATTAAGAAAGTATGCAAACAAGAAGTAGTGAATTGTAAAACGATTGGTGAAAAATTAGGAGTTAGGGGAGTCATTTCTGGGGTTCCTTTAGAAATTTCAGAAGATGAGATAAAGAAAAATATTGAAGGAGGGAAAGTAGGAGAAATCAGAAGACTGCAGATGAATAAGGAAGGGCATAGAGTTAACAGTTTCTCAGTAATGATTAAGTTTGAAGAAGAGAGGTTACCAGAGCGTGTAAAAATAGGTTACATAAGTTACCCAGTAAGAGAGTATGAAAGAGCACCGCTAAGATGTTATAACTGTCAAAGGTATGGGCATATAGCAATAGTATGCAAGGCAAAAAAGAGATGTGCAAGGTGTGGAGGAGAACATGAGTATGGGAGATGTGGAGATGCAGAGGTGAGGTGTTGCAATTGTGGTGGAGCACACAATGTTGCATTTGGAGGATGTGAGATTAGACAAAAAGCGGTTGAGGTCCAAAAAGAAAGGGAAAAAAATAATCTGTCATATGCAGATGCTATCAAAAATGTGGAAAGAAACAAACTAGAGAAAGGAGAGGTAGGTAAGAAGGCACCGAGTGTAAGTGAAGGAATAAATTCAACAAAAGTAGGAGAAAGAAGGAACAAGACAGAAGATGTGCTAGAAGTAAGCAAGAAAAACTTTGTCTTATTCATAGCAGAAGTCATAAACTGTACAGCACAAACAGAAAAAAGAACAGAAAAAATACAGATCATTGTTAAAGCAGCAGAAAGATTTTTGGATATTAAAGATCTCACATGGGAAAGGGTTAGGGATGGCCTAACTGTTGAGAGTCAAAGTAGTCAGGAAATATGGCATGGTCGATAATCTGGATGTTAATCATTTTACAATGGAATGCTCGAAGTCTATTGGCCAATGGGTTGGAGTTTAAAGGTTATATTAATCAATCTATAGAGAAACCAGACATAATTTGCATTCAGGAGACTTGGTTAAAGAAAGAGCTTGATTTCGTCTTAAAGGGGTATTCATCAGTTAGAAGGGACAGGAAAGATGGTACAGGAGGGGGATGTGTAACATTTATCAGGTCAGGAATTCCTTATAGATTAGTAGGAAAAGGGGAAGAAATGGAATATATAGTGGTGGAAGTTTGGGTACAAAGGAAAAAATATATGATAATAAACTTTTATAATCCGTGCAATAGACTAGAGATTGAGAAGTTGGAGAAAATAGAAGGTCTTAATGATGAGAGAGTAATCTGGTGTGGGGATTTTAATGCTCATAACACTCTCTGGGGAGGAGCAATAGTGGATGTCAACGGGAAGGTAGTGGAAGACATATTGGATTCTTATAATTTAGTTTGTCTTAACAATGGAAGTGGAACAAGGATAAATCTCTCAACAGGAAAAGAATCAGTCTTGGATTTAACAGTAGTATCTGGAGAAATAAGTGGAGAAGCTGAATGGGAAATAAGTAGGAAGTGTACTATGGGTAGTGATCACTATCCAATAGTAACAGTCATACAAGGAAATGAGAGAAGAGAAGGAGGAAAGAAGGGAGCGGTTGGAAGATGGATTTATGAAAAGGCTAACTGGGAAGAATTTATGTCAGTTAGTGAAAAATGGATAAAAACACTGGATAAAATGGGAATAGATGATATTGACGAAATAAATAATAAAGTAGTAGCAGTTATTATGGAGGCAGCAGAGCAAAACATACCAAAGAGTAAAGGGGGTAGGGAGAGGAAAATAGTGCCATGGTGGAATGAGAAGTGCAGAGAAGTCATAAAGAAAAAAAGGAAGGCTTTTAAAAAAATGATAAAATCACATAACTTTCAAAGTTTAATAGAATATAAAGCAGCCCAAGCAGAAGTTAGGAGAGTAATAAGAAAAACAAAAAAAGAATACTGGAGAGAATTTTGTAATGAAATAGGAAGAAGTACTCCAGTAGAGGAAATATGGAATATGATTAAAAAAATGAGAGGAATTAGGAAAAACGTGGAAATTCCTGTGCTTAAAGAAGGAAATGTTATGGCGGTGAACGATAGGGAAAAGGCTTTAATGCTAAGAGAAGCATTTACTAAAGTGAACTCCTCTGGAAATTTATGTGAGAATAGATTAAGAATAAGGGAAGAGATGTTAAACAAAAATCCCTCGATAAAGAACAGGAAAGAAGAAACAGGCAATATTTTGGATGCTCCGCTGGAAATGTCAGAATTAAAAAGAGTGATAAATAGAGTAAAAGAATCTTCCCCGGGTTTAGATGGAGTAAGTTACACTATGATTAAACATTTAAGTGATAAGTCTTTGAGTATTATATTAGAATTGTATAACAAGATATGGAGAGAAGGAATTTTACCAAAGAGCTGGAAAGAAGCTTTAATAATCCCTATTAAGAAACCAGGAAAGGATCATAGCAATCCAAACAGCTACAGACCAATAGCACTTACGTCACATATAGGTAAAATAATGGAAAAAATAGTAACTGACAGATTAATGTATTATGTGGAAAAGGGTAAGAAATTATCGCCAAATCAAAGTGGTTTCAGGGGAGGTAGAGGGACTATGGATCCAGTGGTATGTTTGGAGACAGACATTAGAAAAGCATTAATGAATAAAGAATCAGTTGGAGCAGTATTTTTTGACATTGAAAAGGCCTATGATATGGTATGGCGTGAAGGTTTGTTAATGAAACTGGAAAAGATGGGAGTAGAAGGAAGAATGTTTAACTGGATAAAAAATTTTCTGGAAGAGAGGTCAATTAAGGTAAAAGTAGGAGAAATTACATCACCAAATCAATGGACAGAAAATGGAACCCCTCAAGGGAGCGTCATTAGCCCGTTGCTTTTCATTATAATGATTAATGATGTATTTGAGAAAGTAGATAGGAATATTAGTAGATCTTTATTTGCGGATGATGGAGCTTTGTGGTTTAAGGGAAGAAATATAGATTATATTATGAGGAAAATGCAACAGGCACTATACATGGTTGAAGAGTGGTCATTCAAATGGGGGTTCAAATTTTCAGTGGAAAAAACACAAGTGGTCCTGTTTACAAAAAAAAGTAAAGGAACAAACCTAAAATTAAAGTTATACAATCAAGAACTAGAACAGGTATCAACAATAAGATTTTTAGGTATGTGGCTAGATAAAAGACTTACATGGAAAGAACATATTATAAGGATGGAAAATAAATGTAAAAAAGTCCTGAATGTAATGAGATGTGTAGCCGGGCAGGTCTGGGGGGCAGACAGGTTGGCTCTAAAAACTATATATATCACACTGATTAGATCAGTGTTGGATTATGGATGTGTAGTCTATGGTTCAGCAGCAAAAACTCATCTAGATAAGTTAGAGAGAATCCAAGCTCAGGCATTAAGGATTTGTTGTGGGGCATTCAGATCATCACCTGTGTCAGCTCTACAAGTTGAAGTGGGAGAAAAGCCTCTTAGTTTAAGAAGGAAACAGTTAATGGCAGTTTACTGGGCAAATTTAATGGGGCAGGATGAGTCCCACCCTACAACAAAGGTATTACAGAAATGTTGGGAGTATGGAAAAAGGGAATGTAACAGTTTTGGGTGGATAGTGGAACACTTAGTAGAGGAAGTGAACATTAAAGGGTTAAGAATTTCACCAAGACTGATTATATCTGCAGTTCCGTTGTGGGTTTTACCTCAACCTGTAGTGGATCTAAAAATGTTAGAAATTAGACAAAAAGAGGGAATGAGAGTAATGGAGGAAATATATGTAAGGGAATATTTAATGGAAGAATATGGAGAGATGGTTCACGTTTTTACAGATGCATCAAAAAATCCAGAAAATGACCAGCTAGGAATAGCATATGTAATTCCAAAATATAATATAGAAAAAAAATTAAGGATTTCAAACAAATTATCAGTATACTCAGGGGAACTGTTGGCAATTAGTCTAGCATTACAATGGGTGAAAGAAGCTGGAATTAAGGAGGTTTTAGTTTGCTCAGATTGCAGTTCAGCACTGTTAAGCATAGAAGCAAAACATTCAGACTCTAGGCAAGATTTAATTATAGAAATATTACAAGAGTTGTATAAATTAAAAAGAGAAAGAGTAAAAGTAGTATTCATGTGGGTGCCAGCTCATGTGGGATTAAAAGGAAATGAAGCAGCAGATAAAATGGCAAAACAAGCGGCAACGGAAGATAATATAGGAATGGAAATTACTTTTAGTAGAACTGAAGTTAAAGCTATAATAAAGAAACAAATAATGGAGAAATGGCAGCACCAATGGGAAGCAGGAAACAACGGAAGGCAAATGTATAATATTCAACCACAAGTGGGTAAAGGAAGGCACTCGAGTGGAAGTAGGAAAGAGGAGAACATATTATCCAGATTAAGAATTGGGCATACTGGACTTAACAGCACAATGAAATTAATGGCAAAGCACAGAACAGGTCTATGTGAGTGTGGGGAAAGCGAATCTGTTGAACATGTGATCATGTATTGTAAGCGGTATAATGAAGAGAGAAGGAATTTATTGCAAGAAATCGAGAATGAAAGAGACTGTGAGATAACATTGAAATTTTTATTAAATCCTGAGGTAGGAAAGCATAGTTACGCAGCATTGTTTAGATATTTGAAAGAAACAGGACTGATTAATAAGATATGAGTTAGTAGAATTATTGTTAATATAAAAGTATAGAGTTTAAGATGGTTTTTTTTTCTTCTTTTTTTTTTTTTTTTTTTTTTTCTTTTTTCCCCTTTGAACCTGACATAGTGGGAGGGATGAGCTGAAGCCAGAGGAGCTGGAGACGCAGCGCTGGCAGATGCGAAGTCTCTTACTGAGTCAGGGGAAGGGATATAATGGGAGCAGAGTAGAGTCTCTGAATCAGGTTACAGGAAGGTGGCGGTAATGCACAAAACGGGTGCGATCCGCCAAATAAAAACGAAAGAAGAAGAAGAAGAAGAAGAGTACAGAGTTTTGCTGTTTAATTCCTTTAATTCCACTTATGTTACGGGTGTTGTGCGTCTATTCAAAGTAAGTGTATTATATCTGACCTTTGTAGCGTTCGCTGATGTGCTGTAATTATCTTGCGGGTTGAACTGCTTTACCATATGTGCTCAATGCTAATATACTCTCTTGTTTTTAGCTCGATGCTACGCTGTAAACACTTCTGTAATGCGTTACTCGCGGGTTATCTACAGGGTTTCTGCAGGGTCTTAAAAAGTCTTCAATCTCAAAATTCTAATTATTAGGCCTTAAAAAGTCTTAAATTCACTGAAATACTGTGTTGTAGCTCTTAAATCTTCTTGTGTGAGAATATTTTGATGGTAAAACATATTTTATTAGAATGTATATTTTTAAATGATTTTAGATAATGTTTTTATTCAGGAAATATTTTAAGGCAAATGTTTAAAAATGTTTTTTCTGGAGGAATTTTATTATTGCTCAGACTGAAAGAGCTTATAAGAATTTATCAGTGTTGTTGGTGTTTGTGTGTTTTTAAAAAACATTTAATGATGTTTCAGAAACAGTTATGATTGTCAATTAAATATTGAATATTTAATACAAGTGTTGCCATGAATATAGTCAGTGCTGCTGATATGGCATTAAAATACAAATATATGCAAACAGCATGTAATTAGAATAATTGTCTCCTCCTCCAGTGAAGCTCCTCCTCCTCCATTGAATCTCCTCCTCCTCTAGTTCTGCTATAAACACTGGAATATTCCCATCAGGCTCCAGTGAAGAGTTTATTGAAGGACAGCGAGAACATGAGTGATCCAGAACCCTGCAGAATTAAAGATGAAGACTCTGAACAACAAATAGGTTGGTGTTTATTCCTGATCAGGGGTGGCGTGGGGGGTTGTTGGGGTTTTAAAGGCTTCAGCCCTGAATGTTTGTTCCAAAGCCATGAATCTTTTGGGTTTAAGTTTTGTCAAAACGTAGATTTTCAACACATAATGCAGAAATATTAGTAAAGCAATATCAGCTGGGCTTTCTCTACCTCTTTTCTTTATTTAAGAGTTGTTGTATTTATGTATCAGAGGCAGCCCAGCTGTAAGCGCTTTCTGTCTCTCCTTTCAGAAAGCGAGTTTACACACATACACACCGTGGTCCTGCATAGCCATGCCTCCTGTCAGTCACTCAACACATTCGTCTCATTGCTGCACCACAATTGTACTTCATGTTTGTTACTGGGTTTTATTTCGTATTAAAGTAAGCTTGTTGTTAATTCTGAGGAGAGCGTTGGGTTGTTATTGTAACTACACAAGCAAGAGAGTCAGGCAGTCTAGTCTTGCTTCATTTAAGATTTACCTCAGATTCTGACTGACAGTTCTGTATGATCTGATGAGATGCTACATGCACAGGCTGTTCTGATTAGCTGTGAGTTTTGATTGATTCATTCAGGTGTATTTATGTGAAAGTGAAGTCTGACAACAATAAATATTCTCATTAAGGATGGGCGGATCGATCCTGAAGTGTCGATATTTTCGATACTTGGAATGTATCAAAAAAATCGATCCTTAAGTAAAAGTATCAATCTTTTCTGGGGGTTTTCTTACTGAGTAAAATATCTCAATATTTATAGCGCCACATATTATATGAAAATTTACTTAAATAGGAACACGAATGGAACTATATTATCCTTCCGCTAATGGGTCAGCGTTTTTAGCTCACGGCTCAGTAGTACAGACACCACACGCACACACCCAGTGCGGGTTGTAAAACTTTGGCAGAATCCTTTAAGAAATCCGGTCATTGTCCAGCTACCAAGTGGGAATTATTTTACAAAAAGTTGAGTCGAGTTCAATACAGACAGCTAGTTTATATTAAGTTTTATCTGATATGTTCATATGAACACAGATGCACACACTGTAAATATAATATTCTGAGAGGGAATCATTATATATTATTCTTTGTAATATTAATATGCCAAAGCTGAGGGGGAATCCTACTCTAATCCTTCTCTATCCTACTCTAAACTCTGTCATTTATGTAATTTGCGTAAATTGGCATATTTCAGATTTCTGTTACATTTCACAGGGTTCAGAATAATAGACTGTAGACCACTCAAGTAAAGACATTTAGATTTTTTGTAGTTTAGTTTAAAAAGTTTTAAATAAACTTGTTTATCAAGTAAGTTGGCGGTTCATTCCGCTGTGGCAACCCCGAATTAATAAAGGGACTAAGCCGAAAAGAAAATGAATGAATGAATGAATGTTTATCAAGTAAAATACAAAGTTTAGGTACACATAATAACTGGGAGAGATGTACTTTTTTAATTAAACAAGGTTTCTGCAGTGTATTATTTTTCGTTATATATGGTGCCATGCGATTTTAGTTCTCTTATTTAAATAAATGTATAAAGGAATAATGTGTTTTGTGTTTAATTGAATAATAATAATAATAATAATAATGGTGATGACAATAATAATTATAATACTATAATAATTATTATATTATACTAAAGGTGATAACCATTTTTTTATCACTATAAAATATTTAATTAAAGTATACAAATTTATTTAATTATCGGTATCGATATCGACGATACTTGTCTTGAAATACTTGGTATCGGATCGGAAACAAAAATATTGGTATCGCCCATTCCTAATTCTCATCAGGAATAAAACCACCTGTTTTTATACCCGTGCTGACTCTGCCGAGCTGTAGCTATAAAGTTAGGTCTGCTACTGTTATTTTATACTGGGTAGGTTACTTAAGTTATTTTATTTTATTTTATTATAACAATAATTAGCTAAAAATGATGCCTTAAGTGAGCAGGATTTTAAGGGTAATTTAATCCAAATGATTTTGGTTAATAATTGTTCATTCCGTGCAGATTATTAAAGCAGAGAACATTTATTCTCAAAAAGACTCAATTAATCCTTGTGTATTCTTCAAATTGACTACCTTAACCCTTTCATTATGTTCTTGGTTGTTTTTGACGCATTGATTTCCATTATAACCACATTTTAACCGCAAAGCCATGACACCAAATAATCATGCATTCTAGATTGTTGGTGTTTTCGCTGTTGGGAAGACATAAATGTGTCAGTTTTACTGGTGATCATCAGTTGGCTGCATTAACCCTTTAGATAGGCCTGTTCAAAAAAGTTTCTGTGTTTTATATGGAGTTCAGTGAAGTAAAACAGCAGATTATAGTGTTCGTGCATAAATACACTTTGTAGGGGTTGAAGCGTCTTGAAGCATCTTCTCTTCATAACGCCAAAAAGAACTTTCAGTTTTGATCGTACAGATAAGATCAATGCATCAATTGAATCTGTTAAGTGTCTAGTTTTTATTTTGTACACTCATAATGAAAACAAATATGTGTTTTTGCAATATAAGGATAATAAACAGTGTAGGCATTCTCTCTTTTCTCCCTCCGTGAACTGTTTTTAGAAATGCGTCAGTAAAGTGAAACTGTTTTTCTAGGCTTTATTGGTGATAGTGGTCAGGAATGTTGGACCATTATTGCCTTTTTAGCATAAGCAGAGGAGAGAAACTAGCCAGACAGTAATGAGTGAATTGTGGAGCGGGCTAAATCTAATGAAACATGTATTTTTTAGTAAGTGTACTGTTTTGTTTTTTATTATTATTATTATTTTTTGCTTTTATTCTTGCCATAATAAAAATACATTTGTATATATTTGTAGAGCAACTCATGTTCTGCTGTCATTAATATTTTAATAAATTATGATAGGTAGAACTGCCCGAGATATGAACAAAAGCAAGTGATGCATCAAAGTTTGATTTAAAAAAAAATCCTGAATGGTTATAAAAATCCTTATGATCTTTAAGATAATTTATAAAAACAATAAAAAATAATTAGTTTAAAAACATTGAATGATATTAATGATATGACGTAGTTCTGTAAACTTTTTACTTCTCTGTTTATCCATCTGACTTTACAGTGGGTTTATTTTGACCAGGAAACAGGGAAATGTAACGGTGGTTGGGGGAATGGTGATGCCAAAAAAATTCTCTGGCTCTGAACTGCCTCTGTGTGAATGTATGTTTGTTTGTTTGTTTGTTGTTTGCTTATTACGCATTTAGTTTCATGTATCATAGTGTAGCTCAATAAATCTTTGTTCTCCTTCTGTAAGAACTGCGTTCTTGTTATGTGCTTCTAAATCATTGCCTCGAGCTGTAGATTTTGTTACCTTGCTAAAAGTAACCCAATGCTGTGTTATGTTATTATCGTTGGCCACGTAAATAATGTAAACGAGATTGGTAAAATACAATGTCTTCTATTTGCTGGACAAATAGTAGATAAAGTGTGAATCTTTTAATCTGATTCAATATGACTCAAGTTAAATCAATGATTCAAATCTTCAAGATCCGATTCATTGAAATGAGCTAATAAATCCCTGATCGGTCTTTTAATGTAGCTTGGACCCCTACAATTATTTGCTGTCAGGGCTTTGCAATCAAAAAAATGTTGTTATAATAGAATTATAATACATATAATGAAAAGAGAGTAATTGAGAGTACAGAGTGTATTGAGTTTTTTTTATTTTTTATTATTATTATTTCAAAGTGTTTTCCCAGAATATGTGAAAATAAGATGTCCCCAAATATCAGTGCGTTTGCTTAAACACAGAGAAAAGTTATGGCTAAATGAAGCCTCAAAATCACCCCAGAATGGATGAAAATGACCCAACAGCACACAAGGGTGAAAGGTGCACATTCCAGCCTTTATGCAGATGCTGTACAGATATGTCTCATGTCTGCGAGGCAAATGTTCAGCTGTTACCCCAGATCTTTTTTTCTGATGCGTTTACCAGTCAGGCACAGAATGAACAAGTGTTCCCTGTCTGCTTAACAAATTTTAGAAAAACATTAGAAAAACATTTTGTTTATGAATAAAAATAGCTCATTTACATCTTTCAAATCTGTGTTTTATCAATATGACCAAAATTACTTTTATGATCAATTATGTAAGAAACTCTGAAAACTGGACTGACACAGTTTCAATTTACCATAACTGCTTTAAGTGTCTTTGACACAATTTACATTGTAAAAGCACTAGATAAATAAAGATGAATTGAATTGAATCAGTTTAAATGTGTACACGTAAATGGACCAAACAAAATATGATCGGATTTATTTTACATTTAATGTGCATCAAAATTACAGTGTGTGTAGCCAATGTTTCCAGTGTCTTTTCACTTTTCAGCTTTTGATGAGAGTTTTTTAGACTCAATGAAAACTAATGTTTTATTTATTTATTTCAGACCTGATTGAAGATTATGAGGGGAGTAAAGAGGAGGAACATCATGTCAAAATTGAGGAAAAAACTCTTTTACAGACTGATGTTCTTTTGAGACGGAGAGATAAAATCGTTTCACCTGCACTCAGTGTGGAAAGAGTTTTGAAAGTCAAGGCAGTCTTAAAATTCACACGAGGATCCACACTGGAGAGAAACCATTCACATGCACTCAGTGTGGGAAGAGTTTCAACTGCTCATCACACCTTAATAAACACATGAGGATCCACACTGGAGAGAAACCATACACATGCACTCAGTGTGGGAAGAGTTTTGGAAGAAAAGGCAGTCTTAAGATTCACATGATGATCCACACTGGAGAGAAACCCTTCACATGCACCCAGTGTGGGAAGAGTTTCAGCCAATCATCAAACCTTAATCTACACATGAGGATCCACACTCGAGAGAAACTATTCACATGCACTCAGTGTGGGAAGAGTTTTGTAAGAAAAGGCGATTTTAAGATTCACGTGAGGATCCACACTGGAGAGAAACCATTCACATGCACTCAGTGTGGGAAGAGTTTCAGCTGCTCATCAAACCTTAATGAACACATGAGGATACACACTGGAGAGAAACCATTCACTTGCACTCAGTGTGGGAAGAGTTTCATCCGCTCATCACACCATAATGAACACATGAGGATACACACTGGACAGAAACCATTCACATGCACTCAGTGTGGGAAGAGTTTCAGCCAATCATCAAAGCTTAATCTACACATGATGAGCCACACTGGAGAGAAACCTTTCAGTAGCACTTTTCTCCCCATAGACTTCCATTCATACGCACCTGAATGTGTCAGACTGGAAACCCAAGTTTGTTCGTCAAGTTTCGCAGTTGGTGAACTCTGACCTGTAAAATCTCATCACTTGACTGTGAAACCAATCGTAGATCAAAACATGACCTCTCTGGACAGAAATTTAAAATATGGACCAATTGCTCACTGTTTTAATGTCTAATCATCTTTTTTAAATCCCGCCCCTTTTCGAAGCGCCATACAACAGAGTTTCGCATGCTCAATCTCTAGTGTGACCGCAGCTTCGGTGTGGGATGAGTTTCAGCAACTCCTCAGACCTTAATAAACACATGTAGACCCACATGCAAATAGTACTCCTGTAAATGGTGTTCGGGGCCCTTGTCAGCTTTTGTTACTGCCATTGTTCAACATAGTGAAAGGTTTTGTACCTGACTGCATGCATTGCGTGCTGCTAGGTGTTGTTAGGCAGTTGGCCACTCTATGGTTTGATCCACAATACAACCAGTGTCCATGGTATCTTGGCAGACACATGCAAACTCTTGACTCTAGGCTACTCGAGATGAAACCTCCAAGGGAGATAAGTCAGGCACCACGATCATTGTCAGAAAGAAAGTTTTGGAAAGCCACAGAGTGGAAGAATTTCCTCTTGTATTATTCCCGTTTTGTTCTTATGGGTGTACTCCCCACAAAATTCTATCAACACTGGTGTCTTCTCTGCTTTTCTCTCCACATTCTGTTGCAGCCCAGAGTGCCAAAACATCTGATTGAAAAAGCTGACTTGATGCTGAAAAAATTTGTCATATATGCTGAACCGCTTTATGGCAAACAGCATGTCTCATTTAATGTGCATCAGCTGACACATTTAGCAAGCAGTGTGCATAACTGGGGACCCCTTTGGGCTGCATCTGCCTTTTTTTTAAGGCCAACAACAGGAAGTTGCTAGGTTTCTTCCATGGAACTCAGCATGTCCCCATTCAAATAGCAAAATTCATTTTGCTATGGAGAAGAATCCCTAAAATGCTAACAGCAGCAGATGATGCATCCCCAACTGCAGTCAGCTATGTCGAGAAAATCTGGAACTGCTGCACTGTTCTCCCACAGAAGTCTTTTAAAAGGGGCATCTTCGCCTTTTTCTGTAAAGGTGTGATGAAACAGTTGGCTGTGCAACATATGCTGGCTTTAAAGCGACTTCTGGGGAAAGGTGTCGACCAAGGCATTTACCACAGCAACAAATTACTTGGTCAACTTATTTGCAGTGGAGAACAGTTCCTCATCAGATTGAAGATGCAATTGTGTGGCTGAATTTAGTGACGGCACATTCGGCGTTTTGAAAGACATTCTTGTCCCAAAGTGTCCATCTTGTAAAGAAGTTTGCCAATGTGCCTGCACTACTTCGTTAACAGTTTTATATTCACACCTGATGACTGATTCACATGTGTTTTACAGAGACAATCAGATTGGCTTCAGTTCTTCTGGGTTTATACACAGAGTTACCTTTGGAAATGAAATCAAAGCTAGATTTGCGAAAGACCTGAAAAGAAAGTGCTTTCTGATTTCATACAAAGATGGCTTGTTTGTTGTTCCAGTTGTTAACACAGTAGAGTCTGACTAAGGACCTGAAATCTTAAAATGACATGCCTGTGTGGTGTGTAATAATCAAAACTTTTCTTTATAATAATTGATTGTATATTTCAAATTAAGTCAAAGACATTAATTTTAACATGTCAATTTGACATTAATTATTGCTGCTATATAGTTACCAAAAAATATGTCAAGAATTACAGTAAATTATATTATTACATCTTTTTTCAATTGTATATTAAGAGCAGATTAATCATCACATTATTTAGCTGAGGGTCATTGTTTTAGAAATGTCTCACACAAATACACACGGGCGCACACACGCGCACGTACACACACACGCACGCACGCACGCACGCACGCACGTACACACACACACACACACACACACAAATTGCTAAAAATATTCTTACTGTAATTGTTTTCCATAAAGAAATATGCTGTGGAAATCCTGTCACACAATCCACACAAAACAACTGGAAAACCACATACAGCATCTAAATTGAGAATTATTGTCATATGTATAGAAAGTGAGTAGTGGGTACACTACATCTGCAGGTGGCAGCAAGTGCCTGTTTTAATGAGTGATCTACTGAATCAATCAAATCAAATGATTTATGGCTTATTAAATTTTTCAATTTTCAAATCACATCAGATTTTTTATAAAAACGAGGTATGGTTATGTGGTATGGTTAGGGTAGGTGTAGGCCGGTGGAGCTTTATTGGCACCTATATTCATTCATTCATTTTCTTTTCGGCTTAGTCCCTTTATTAATCCGGGGTCGCCACAGCGGAATGAACCGCCAACTTATCCAGCATTAGTTTTACGCAGCGGATGCCCTTCCAGCCGCAACCCATCTCTGGGAAACCCTTTATTAATCCGGGGTCTGGCACCTATATAATATTTTGAATTAAAATGTACACTCAATTAGTTTAAATTAGCGAATTAGTATAAATAGCAAAAAAAACGTATGGCCACCGTATATGCACTTAAATAATGCTGCCTTTTTCAATTATTCATTCTTTCATTCATTCATTTTCATGTCAGCTTAGTCCCTTTATAAAGGGTCGCCACAGCGGAATGATCCGCCAACTTATCCAGCATTTGTTTTACAGAGCGGATGCCCTTCCAGCCACAACCCATCTCTGGGAAACACATCCATACATTCTCATCCACACTCATACACTACGGACAATTTAGCTTACCCAATTCACCTGTACCAAATATCTTTGGACTTGTGGGGAAAACCGAAGCACCCGGAGGAAACCCAGAACATGCAAACTACACACAGAAATGCCAACTGACCCAGCCGAGGCTCGAACCAGCGACCTTCTTGCTGTGAGGCAAACGTGCTACTAACTACGCCACCGTGGCGCCCCTGCCTTTTTCAATCAGTGTAAATAGCATCTACACTAAAAAATATGCTATTTTCATTCATTCATTAATTTTCTTTTCGGCTTAGTCCCTTTATGAATCCGGGGTCGCCACAGC
>CAIGQQ010024174.1:0-11282 GCA_903798035.1 Danio albolineatus
AAAGATTCAGTATAAGTCAGTAAATATCCTTCATCGTTTAATAACTGCGAGACCAATAGAATATCTTTTTTAACCCAGTTATCATAAAAAATGATTTGTTCTTATATCTAACAGTTTTATTATTGCATATTATTTGTTTGTGGGGAGAAAAATTGTGTTTGTATAGAAAAATCCAACATAAAAGAGCCTGCCTGTGAAAATTAGACAACTGAATGGGGAGTTTATTAATCTCAAAGTCACACTTTAAAAGAAACTCGATACCACCGACTTTTTCAAAAATAAGGTTTGAGATTAAATACCATATTTCATTTTTATGTTTAATATAATGTTTAATCATTTCAACTTAAAAATTGTATTGGAAGCATCAAAATCAAGCACATTCATACCTTCTTGATTATATGGATTACATCAAATATTTTTATTTATTATTGAGGTTTGTTTTTCCATATGAAATTAAACAGCCCTGAATAATTTTTTTAATAACTGATTTTGGTACATCCAATACTTCAGCAGAGTTCACCAATCATGATAGACCTTCAGCTTTTGACAGAAGAATCCTTCCTTTAAGTGATAAATCCCTCATGAGCCACATGTCAAATTTCTTTCTCATTTTCATCAAAGGCTGTTGTAAATTAGAATGTTTCCTATTTGACGGATCTTTACTAATATTAATGTTAAGGTAAGTAACTTCTTCTCTGACTGGAATACCTTCAGATTCAGTAAAAGGAATGTCTTTAAGTGGGAATAGGGTACATTTTTAAATATTTAATGATAATCCTGAAGCTTCAGAAAATATTTTGAGGCATTCTAGAACTTTTTTAACTTGTGAAATATCTTTTAAAAATAGCTGTATCATCAGCAAGCTGACAACATTTAATTTCTCTGTCTCTAATATTAATACCTTGACAGGAGTTATTGTGTGTAAGTAAGGCCAATGCTTGCAGAACTAAAAAAAATAGAAATGGAGCTGCTGGATCTCCTTGTTTTATTCCCTGAGAAATATTAAATGATGAGTTGTTCCCCATGGAAGTTTAACTGAACTATTACACTCAGTATATAAAGTTTGTATTGCCTTTTTAAAGTACTGACCAAAACCAAAAAGTCATAATTAATCAAATAAAAATGTATGTTTTACAGTGTCAAAGGCTTTATATATATCTATAAATAAAATATAACTATTATCAGTTATAAATTCTTTATAATCAGTTAGATCTAAAATTAATCTAATATTATTGCTAATGTGACGTCCTTGCATAACACCAGATTGACCTTCATCTATAATTGTATCTAAACATAACTTCATCCTTTGGGCAAAAATATGAGCAAACAACTTATCATCATTATTAATTAAAGTTAAAGGTCTCCAATTGTCAAGAAGCAGGCGATCCTTATTGGGTTTCTGTAACAGTGTAATTAAGCCTTGATACATAGATGGGGAAACATACCAGCCTCTACAGCTTCCTTAAAGACTAATAATAAAAATTCAGTAATATAATCTTTAAAAACCTTATAAAATTCACCTGTTAGGCCATCATTTCCTGGGGATTTATTATCTTTTAACTTACTCATATTCTTCTGTAATTCTTCAAGGCATATATTTTGGTTGCAGATTTCTTTTTCTGTTTCATCAATACCCTGTGTGAAATGTTTAATATAAGCAAGTAAGTTAGAATTTTGTTTATTATTTTGTTTAGAGTTTAGCTTTTTATCATATTTCTCCACAAAATCAGATATTTTATTAGGGTCTTCTAAAATCTGCTCATTAATTTTAAGTTCATATATACAGTTACAGTTCTCTAAGTTATGAAAACCTACAAAACGTATCAGAAGACATCGTCAAGGCAACAACCATAAACCAATGAGATTTGAAGCTAGGGAAATATAAAAAAAATTACATGAGTTCTTGATAAATATTATTAATTAACAAATTTACTTATTAAATGCTGAAATTAATAATAGTTTAATCACTCATAATGTAATCTGAGGCAGATACAAGACAGAAAGTGCAAATAACTGTTACACTGACATTCGGTCTTCCTTTGGGTTTTTTGTGGCACAGATCTGGCAAACAAGAGCGGACCACCCATGTGCCATCATTTCATGTGGTATGTGGGCCAGTTGAATACATTAAATGTGGGCCAGATCTGGGCTGTAAGGAATTTTCTATCTGGGTTACTTATATATTTTTTATTATGCAAAGAAATAACACTTTTTTTCACAGAAGATACATTATGAATTAGAAAGTTATGTTACAAAACTTAAATCACAGCATATTATGTACGTTTATCAGACTCGACAAGCAAGAGTCTTTCATGCAACAATTATTAGAGTTCACAAACATATCAAAATCTCTGGATGCCAAATGTAAAAAGAAAAAGCTATAAATTAATACATTTATAGTAAGAAGACTCTAGTTTCAAAGAGTAACTAAAAATACAATTTTACAGGAAACAAAAGTTTGGATAAAAGCATTTTTAGGAAAAACTGGAAAAGTCAACGCAAAACACTTCATATTAAGTACACTCCCAAAGCAAATGACTTTATATTTCTTCAGACTGAACACAAAAAGAGCATTTGGGGATATATACACACACACACACACACACACACACACACACATATTTTATAGTTTGTGTATTCTGTTATCATCTTTAGTAGCCTATTTATAATCGTAGAATGCCATTTGTTATGTTGTCAGCTTGGTATACTGCTAGATATGTCTTTGTTTGTGTGCTTCATTTGTATATTACTATCTTGTTTAACATTTGCAGATTGTTATTTATTATATCATCAGATAAATTGATCTGTTATAATGTATTTGTATGCTGTCAGCTTTAACACATATTCCATATTACTGTTGTGTTATTCATTTGTAGTTTCTGTCGGCCTGTCAACATTTGTAGCTTTTAATTGTTATTTGTTTTATTGACAGGATTACTAATTATTGTAACACATTTATCTATTCTAAGTTTATAGATTGTCATCTTGTAGAGTATTTATTTATAGCTGTGAAATATTATTTGTGAGTGTTAAAACAGAACCAGACTGGAGACAATGGTAGATGAAACTTCGAAAGAATAATATTCAGTTTAATTAATGACTTGACATCTTTCTATTGTATTTTACAGGTAGGAATGGACCACATGGAGAAAAAGGGAATCACACACCTCAGCAATGACTGGAAATTGATGGTCAGGAATTTCTTTTAAAAAAATCAGATGGACGGGTGCATCGATGGGCGTCTTTCCAAGATGAAGAGGTTGGTGTTTGGTATAGATCAGTGGTTCTCAAACTTTTTCACCCTAGAAAGAATTTGTCTCTTCAAGTACCACCTAATGACTAGCATCAAAATATAGTAGCATAGTAGGCCAAATTAATCAGCTACAGCTCTGCACAGTTCAAACACAAGGCAGATTTATTCATAAAAATAACGTCAGCCACTTTAAACATTATAAATAACATTTGAACATTAACACTGTACTGTATGTTTGAATAAAAATGTTTTAAAGTTAATTAAAAATGGTATTGTTCGTAAAAAGTAAATAAATAGCCCCTTTTTTAATCTGGGGTCGCCACAGCAGAATGAACCGCCAACTTATCCGGCATATGCTTTACACAGCGGATGCCCTACCAGCTGCAACCCATCTCTGCGAAACATCCGTACACACTCATTCACAAACATACACTTCAGACAATTTAGCCTACGCAATTCACCTATAAAAGGGTCTAAGCCGAAAAGAAAATCAATGAATGTGTGAACAGTAATTTGTGACAATTTTACACTTTATACGGAGTAGACAGTTCCTGTGGAGTTACCATGCACTACACTGTTACCATGCTACTTACAGTTATTAAAGTGTTGCATAGAAGATATTTTTGCAAGTTACACAGTAATTTGTGACCATTTTACACTTTATACTGAGTGGACAGTTCCTGTGGTTTTACCATGTAAGTACACTGGTATCACAAGGTAAAACCTTCAAATGCAGCGTTAGTTCTGCCATACAGTGTTCACAAGTACATGATCTGCAAACAGGTGTGGAAGTGGGAAAACGTCTGCAAGTACATATTGTTGTTACGCAATGCATTGACATAATTCTTGTTACAGATGTATACTTTCCTAGTGTTGTTACCAGTGTCCTGTTACACATTTGTACTTACACATACTATTCAGTGGGTTGTTACATGAGTGTAGTTACGCCAGTATTACACAAGTAAATACTATGTACCAGTGTGTACATACACTGTAGTTACATACTACTTACACATCTAATTACCATGTAAGTTCACAGGTATAAGCGACACTTAATATAAAGTGGGACCGTAAGATTTTATTCAGTTTGATCGGAATATCCATATTGATTATAATGAGCACACGTGAGGGCTATCACCGCACACACACACATATATCAGATCTGACAGCCTTCACAGCAGAACATGGGAGAGGCATGCCTGTCTCTGAATTCAGCATAGGGGTTCTCAACTCACTGCCACATTCTTTCTATTATGCACTGTTTATCATAAAGTTATCTGTGCTCAGTGCTCAGGTTGTATCAAAATCTGACTCCAAGGGCAAATCTGTGCCTGCAGTTGAGTGAAACTCACAGCGGTTTATTATTTTTCCTGCAATTGACTGCAAGAATGAACATAGAAGTGTTGTCTGATTGACAAGCAGCACCCACATCTGTTCAAAAGAATCTAAAACGCCAAATAGGATGAATTTATGACGCATTTTCTAAAGTAAAACGTACTATCTGTATTCAGCATTCACTTGTATGGTGGCTCTGAACTATCAAAACATCTCTCAAAACGCCTTTTCAGACATTATATATTTGTTCATGTGTACATTACTGTAACATGTTTTATTCAAGAAAGTTTGAGCTGGTTTTAGTCTTTAGTTCTTTCATTTTAATTTTATTTAAAATATATTTAACCTTCTTTGGTAATTAAATCCAATTTTGTTATTTAACCAATTATTTTTATTTTAACAATCAAGTTGCATGATAATTTGCAATGTGAAGAAAAGGAAATAATTTATTTTTGGCATGCTGATTTATGTGAAATTATGAATATAGGTCTATATTATCACCTTGCAATTCACTTCACTGTATAAAAATATAAGGTTTTGAAATATTTATATTTAATCTGCCTCCAAACCTAAAGAGTTATCGCTTATTGATAACGGCCAAAAAATCCATATCGGTGCATCCCTAAAGTTAATATATTACTAAATGTTTTGCTCCATATTTTTTACCTTTACTGTGGTATAAGTTAAAGAGTTGATTTTACCCTTCCCACTCTCCCAAATGTGAACTCTCATGTGAGAGAGCTCAATCTCATCCCCTTTAAAGAGCTCGAGTAGTGCCAAGTCCCTCCAAAGTGAGACATTGATTGTGTTCTCTCCACACTTCAGACTGAAGTCGAGGACTGGGACCGGTTGGCCCTGCACCTCTGTCATCCTCACTGCTTGGATCTAAATTGGAGCACAGCAGTGTTGGGTAAGTAAATCAGTTCACTCAAATGAATAATGATAATTCTGTCACCGTTTACTCACTCTTTATTTGTTTCAAACCTGTTCAAATCTTCTGTTGAACATTAATGAATATTTTTTTGAAGAATTCTGAAAATCAGTAACCATTAACTTCGATAGTATTTGTTTTTCCTACTGTAAAAATCAACGGTTACAGTTTTTTCTCTTTCTTCAAAATATCGTCTTTTGTGTTCAACAGAAAAAAGGAAAATTATAAAGGTTTGAAATCACTTTAGGGTGAGTAAATGTTCCTATCATGAGCTATCACTTTAAGGCTCTTCAAGCTGTTTGTATAAGATTTTGAAATATTTATATTTAATCTGCCTCCAAACCTAAAGAGTTATCGGTTATTGATAACGGCCAAAAAAATCCATCCATTATCTAAAGCTAGCTAGCCAGAGCCAGTTGCATTTCCACTGTCACTTCCGACACTCCTGATCAGGCTAAAGGCTTTAAAATTTAAGGGTGTTGCATAAAATAATTAAAGTTTTAATTTAATAAGCGATATTTCTTTGCTGCGTCCTCCGTGAAGATGTTATGATGACACGTAATCTTACACACTTCAGGCAGCAGGCCCAATACTACATTAAAGACACAGCAGCCAGTAACTTTTAGTTGTGGAGAGTTTGGAGAGTGGCTGGGTTTAATTATTAGACTATTTATTTATATTTGAGATAATACAAAATATGAATACAAGAGAAAGACATAAAACTTTACACAATAGTTTTATATTATATCTAAATAAAATAGCCTAAGCTATATTGAAATCATTTTTGAATGACAAAAAAAAATCGGATACAATAAAAACATTGAATAAAGAAATAAATATAAAACAAACAAAAGCTAATAATTTATATAAAAATAACACAGATAGTTTACAGTTTTAGAGCTTCAATAGAAGGACATTTAATATTTTAAATCGTAATTATTTTTCTTTAGAGAGAATGAGATAGTAGAGATATGTCGTTCTGAAATATGTAACACTGCTTTTATCACATATATGATAGGCCTAATTTTTCTTCTTAAAACTGATATGGATTGCGGATAGCTGCTGTGATGCAAGCGAAACGATATATAGACTAGCCTATATTTTATAACCTGCTCTCATGTCCTGAAACACTTAATGGTTTCCTTTACTTTAGATAGTAATATGCATCCATAAATTATTCCCTTACATAAAGGGAAATTTACCTAGACCTATTAAATGTCATACAGCCTAGAAAAAAGACGTAAAATGTTTTAGGTCTCTTCGATGCATTCGGGCTGAATATTTGACTGTGTCTATCAAAACGAGGATGTTATAAATGTTTTATACCAAGTTACTACTGTAGAAATTCTGCGGTGTCACTGGGTCATGAACCTTCTATTAGTTGCGAGACCACTCAGTACACGATGCCAGCTGTCAGTCCGCCAGTAAATTGATATGATGAATAAAAATTGAAAATACATAGGCCTATATGTATAGACATAACATTTAATGCTGTACAGTAACATATAAGTTGTTTCCTTAGGTTGTCTATATTTTAAGTTTCCTGATGATGCGATTGTGTGCTTTATCTGCCTGATTCTGATTTGGCTGGCATTCTAGGGGTTGGGGTTTGCGTGCTGTGCTGCGAGCTACTGGCTTAAAAGTAGAAACGCAACATGATTTCAGCCTCACTGCTGAAGCTCCCAGGGTATTGGCCCAACCCGGCTAGATGAAAGCTCTGGCTTGCACTGGCTCGACAGTGGAAATGTGGCTCTTGAGATTATACAATAATATGTACTGAATTTATCCAACTGAATATTTATTGTTATCTTTTTGTGTTTTTCAGGAGGAAGTCTTAGGAAGAACAATCATACATGCATTTAAACTTTTTGAGGGTTTGCCACATTAAGGAACCAAGAAATGCAGCCTTTTTTTTTTTTAATATTCAAATTACTTTGAAGTAACTCACATTTTCCACCTTGCCTTTAATTGTTAAGAAATCCCCTCTGGAAAAGATATCAGCACTCTTTGTGATGACATTTGAGGGGGGGCATAGGGCCTCTTTCGCGGCATTTTCCATTTCGGGAGTCAAGGTTAGCGGTGCTGCCCTGAATTTCACTGATGTTCTTCCAAAAAAAATGTTTTGGCGGCCATATTTGTGTGAAACTGTAATATTTTTTAGAAAGTATGTGACCCCCTCCTCAAATTGAAGGGTTTCAGTGGTCATGGTGCAAACATAGATGGTTTCACCATTACTAAACGCACTGGAGGTTTTGCATACAGACGATTCAATGACAATTTCCTCTCCCAACCTCTTAAAGGACAGCGCTTTTGTGGTTGTTTTGTTGGCAACACATTTCAGCAGCATTGGGGCTGGACGCGAATAGGGACTCTGGGTTGCCATCCTGAGGGGAAGAGAAAAAAAAAAACAATGTAATAAATGGAGGAGAGATATGACTTTAGTTAGGTTTAAAAGATATCATTTTATTCATGCATGATATTTATAAGATAATACTTCGTATTAGCAATAGTATTTAGTTTTTTCTTTGTAACTGGTATTTTGGAATCATTGGGAGAATGTGGAGGAGGGGAAAGGCAGCCACTGTACAGGATTACTTTTTATATGTCCATTTTTACAAAATTTTACACAGAAGCCTGTTTGATTATTCATGTTACATTGTCAATTGATTGAAGGCCATGATTTAATGTGAAGTATATATTTATTTAAAAAAGAAAAGTTATCCTGTCAGTGGAGGGAAAAGAGCAGTTTCTGACAGGATTGCTCTTTCGTATTTTCTGACAGGATTATTGTTCTTTAAAAAAAATAAATAAATAAAACTTTTTGTGAGGTATTTATTTTAAGTCATTTTAAAATGTTAATATGAAATCATATTTTCTTCAGGGTGACAGTTCCCTGTTAAGTGTTGGGAAAGGAACAGTGCCTGACAGGATTTTTCTTTTTTTGCCCACCATATTGCCTGACAGTTTTTTTTTTATTTTTAATTAATACATTATAAAACGTTTGACTTAAAATATCATCAAACTGTATCAGTGATTATCCAGGTCAAGTATAAATATATTTAAGTGACAGAATGGTACGAGTTTTACATAAAATCCTCTTATATAATAAAGTTGGTGAAGTCTCTACTCATAACTGCTCTCCACTAAATCACAAACGTGCTCAATCTAATAATATTATTTCCCCAAATGCTCTTTTTGTATTCAGTCTGAGGAAATATAAAGTCATTAGCTTTGGGAGTGTACTTAATATGAAGTGTTTTGCGTTGACTTTTCCAGTTCTCCTAAAAATGCTTTTATCCAAACTTTTGTTTCCTCTAAAATTGTATTTTTAGTTACTCTTTGAAACTCTTCTCACTATAAATGTATTAATTTATAGCTTTTTCTTTCTACCTTTGGTATCCAGAGATTTTGATATGTATGTGGACGCTAATAATTATTGCATGAAAGACTCTTGCTTGGCGAATCTGATAAACGTACATAATATGCTATGATTTAAGTTTTGTAAGATGTGAAAAAAAGTGTTATTTCTTTGCATAATAAAAATATATAAGTATACCTAGATAGCAAAAGTCCTTACAGCCCAGATCTGTATTGAACTGGCCCACAGGTGACCTCAGATTAATAAAGAGACTAACCCGACAAAAAATGGATTAATGAATGAATGGCCCACATACCGCATGAAATGATGGCACATGGGCGGTCCACTCTTGTTTGCCAGATCTGTGCCACAAAAAAACCAAAGGAAGGCTGAATGTCAGTGTAACAGTTATTTGCTCTTTCTGACTTGTATCTGCCTCAGATTACATCATGACTGATTAAACTATTATTCATTTCAGCATTTAATAAGTAATTTTGTTGATTATTAATATTTATCAAGAACTAATGTTAATTTTTTTTTATATTTCCCTTGCTTCAAATCTCATTGGTTGATGGTTGCTGCCTTGACGTCACTGCCATGACGATGTCTTCTGATACGTTTTGTAGGTTTTCATAACTTAGAGAACTGTAACTGTATATATAAACTTAAAATTAATGAGCAGATTTTAGAAGACCCTAATAAAATATCTGATTTTGTAGAGAAATTTTATAAACAGCTATACTCTGAACAAAATAATAAACAAAATTCTAACTTACTTGCTTATATTAAACATTTGGCACAGGGTATTGATGAAACAGAAAAAGAAATCTGTGACCAAAATATATGCCTTGAAGAATTACAAAAGAATATGAGTAAGTTAAAAGATAATAAATCCCCAGGAAATGATGGCCTAACAGGTGAATTTCATAAGGTTTTTAAAGATTATATTTCTGAATTATTATTATTAGTTTTTAAGGAAGCTGTAGAGGCTGGTATGTTTCCCCCATCTATGTGTCAAGGCTTAAATACACTGTTACCGAAACCCAATAAGGATCGCCTGCTTCTTGACAATGGGAGACCTTTAACTTTAATTAATAATGATGATAAATTGTTTGCTCATATTTTCGCCCAAAAGATCAACTTATGTTTAGATACAATTATAGATGAAGCTCAATCAGGTGTTATGCAAGGACGTCACATTAGCAATAATATTAGATTAATTTTAGTTCTAACTGATTATAAAGAATTTATAACTGATAATAGTTAAATGTTATTTATAGATATATATAAAGCCTTTGACACTGTAAAACATACATTTTTATTTGATTTATTACAACTTTTTGGTTTTGGTCAGTACTTTAAAAAGGCAATACAAACTTTAGTGTAATAGTTCAGTTAAACTTCCACAGGGAACAACTCATCGTTTAATATTTCTCAGGGAATAAAACAAGGAGATCCAGCAGCTCCATTTCTATTTCTTTTAGTTACACAAGCATTGGCCTTACTTATACACAATGACTCTTTTCAAGGTATTAATATTAGAGACAGAGAAATTAAATGTTGTCAGCTTGCTGATGATACAGCTATTTTTTTAAATGATATTTCACAAGTTAAAAAAGTTCTAGAATGCCTCAAGATGTTTTCTGAAGCTTCAGGATTATCATTAAATATTAAAAAATGTACCCTATTCCCACTTAAAGACAAAAACATTCCTTTTACTGAATCTGAAGGTATTCCAATCAGAGAAGAAGTTACTTACCTTGGCATTAATATTAGTAAAGATCAGTCAAATAGGAAACATTCTAATTTACAACATCCTTTGATGAAAATGAGAAAGAAATTTGACATGTGGCTCATGAGGGATTTATCACTTAAAGGAAGGATTCTTTTGTCAAAAGCTGAAGGTCTGTCACGATTGGTGTACTCTGCTGAAGTATTCGATGTACCAAAATCAGTTATTAAATAAATTGATTCAGGAATGTTTAATTTCATATGGAAAAACAAACCTCAATAATAAATAAAAATATTTGATGTAATCCATATAATCAAGGAGGTATGAATGTGCTTGATTTTGATACTTCCAATACAATTTTTAAGTTGAAATGATTAAACATTATATTAAACATAAAAATGAAATATGGTATATAATCTCAAACCTTATCTTTGAATAAGTCAGTGGTATCGAGTTTCTTTTACAGTGTGACTTTGAGATTAATAAACTCCTCATTCAGTTGTCTAATTTTCACAGGCAGGCTCTTTTATGTTGGATTTTTCTATACAAACACAATTTTTCTCCCCATAAACAAATAATATGAAATAATAAAACTGTCAGATATAAGGCCAAATAATTTTGTTATAATAACTGGGTTAAAAAGATATTCTATTGGTCTCACAGTTATTAAACG
>CAIGQQ010024175.1:0-11693 GCA_903798035.1 Danio albolineatus
AGTAACCGGGTTACACTTCACTTTTGTGTACTGAGGACTTAAAAAGCTAGTTTGCTTTCTTCAGGACTAAAGAACGCGTACAAAAATATGCAGAAAATTCAGTGTTTGCTTTGCCATGAAGTTTTGACAAATGCTTTCCTTTTGATATTTGGCTTGGGCATGCGGATTCCAACTACAAAGCCACCCCTCTCTCTTTGAACTGCGCAAATAATGGACTTTTGAAACGGGTTCATTACACCATGCTAATTTCTATTATGAGCGATTAAACGCAGCTCTCCCCTCCTCTCGATTCGGGCCGTGGCCAGAAGCAGAGCTCTCTGTAGGGGTTCCGGTTCATTTGGGCTCCGCTCCCACCCCTCCCTCCGGTGCAACTATTCAGCTGACCTGGCCCAGTCTATTCAGCCCAGCGCTATTCAGGTCTGGGAGAAGAAAGAGAGCCGGAGAGAAAAAGGAGAGAAAGAGGAAGGGAAAGAAAGGTTTCACAGCTGCAGCTGCTAAAGGCGCAGGGTTTGGGATTGCTGAGCATTGCGTGGGTTTTCAGTCCTCTAAAGGGCTTTGGCCTCTCGCTTCTCATCTCCTTCTTCGGGCTTTCTCTCACCTTCTTTTCTTTATTGTGCCTGGAATAAAGGACGAGAAGAAAGAGGAGGAGGAAGAGGAAGAAAACAAGAAACATAGTGCTCTTGGTCAGCTGAATAGGGTTTTAGTGGTGCTGGGGGTTTTCTTAGTTCAACCTTAACTTATGAAGGGAAAAGTTCCCATCAAAATGACATTTTACGTGTTCATCCTGGTGTCGTTTCCTCTTCTGTGGATTTCTTTTTCGGTTAAACACAAGAGGAGAAAAATTTGAAGAATGTGCCATTCAGTCTTTTGTATTGCAGTCACAAATGAACGGGGACTAAAAGCACAAAAAAGGACAAAAGCACCTTGAATGCTTAAGGCAATTTGTTAGTGCTCAGTTCCAATAAATTTCTCATACCACATTTGTTTTTATTTTTCTTGCTTGATTGATTGATTGATAGATTGATTGATTGATTGATTGATTGATTGATTGATTGATTGATGACACAGTGGCGCAGTGGGTAGCGATGTCGCCTCACAGCAAGAAGGTTGCTGGTTCGAACCTCGGCTGGGTCAGTTGGCATTCTGTGTGGAGTTTGCCTGTTCTCCCCGTGTTCGCATGGGTTTCCTCCAGGTGCTCTGGTTTCCCCCACAGCCCAAAGACATGCGGTACAGGTGAATTGAATAAGCTAAGTTGGCCGTAGTGTATGTGTGCATGTGTGCAAGAGTATATGGGTGTTTCTCAGTGTTGGGTTGCAGCCGGAAGGGCATCCGCTGCGTAAAACACATGCTGGGTCTGTGGAACTGGACACTGGAACTGCGTCTGTGAATGTGCTGATGATATTTGTTTGTGTAGCTTATTGTAATGTTCAGACTGAATTTTTGTTAGTCCTACACCTTCAACATAACCTTAAAGTGCATATTAATACATCCACTTAATTTAATTATTGCTATCAGGATGTTAAGAGACTTTGAAACCTACATAACAAAAATTGTTTCTGAAGACAATCACATATTGCAACATTAATGAAAGTGCTGACTTCGAAATCCTCAAAACACACTTTCAAATAGGTACTATGCCTAATACTTGTAAAAACAATTACATTTTCGTCTAAAAAAAATTTTTTTAAGTCCCAAAAAGCACATAAAAGATATAAGCTTCCTTGGGGCTTCTCCTCACCATAACTCTCTTGCATGTGCGAAAGCCAGTGAAGGTGGACTCATGGGTGAACAATACATGTTTCACACTATCCACAGCCCAAGAGTTTCGCTGCAAGCACCATTGAAACACAGGTTTGGCATTGGCATAAGTGACCAAATGTTTGGTTAAAGCAGATTTGATCACAATATATTGATCAAATATATGTACACAATCACAATAAAAACAATATATTTGCAATCAAAATAAAAACAAATATTAATAAAACATTGTGTCATAAGCATCAGTGTTTTGACTTTTTGAAATAATTGTGTTTGAGGCCCTCGGTTGTCTTTAGTAGGAAAAGGTGGATATTGTTGGACAGCAGTAGAAGTAAACCAGAGAATGTGCAGAAGTTTTGCAGGGATTTGCTGAAGCAAGTTTAACTGCTCGGGACAAACAAGTAAACTACACACAACAACTGTACAAACAACTACTTTAAAAAATAAAAATCACTGTAAAATAAATCCTTCCTCCAGCAACTTTTGATGTTGAAAAGTGACTTTATTGATATTTTTACTACTTTGAAGTGATATATTGTCAGGGTTGGTTTTGTAAATCATTTCAAACTACTAAAATGTCAATCAAAGGCACACTGTTAGAGTAGACAGAACAGTGAATCACAAAATATGGAAACTGTAATGATTCATAAAAAATAAAAAAAGAAATACATTTTATTTTACAGTGTTTAAACATCTGCTTTGTGAAAATAGCTATGTGTAGGCCCACACGGAGTCTGCGCGCGCAGAATTCCGCAGATTTTTAGCCCATCATTGATTCTATTTATTTACTTGAGTAAAAGTATGTAAATGTATATTAATTCATTCATTCATTCATTTTCTTTTCGACTTAGTCCCTTTATTAATCCGGGGTCGCCACAGTGGAATGAACCGCCAACTTATCCAGCATTTGTTTTACGCAGCGGATGCCCTTCCAGCCACAACCCATCCCTGGGAAACACATCCATACATTGTCATTCACACACATACACTACGGACAATTTAGCTTATCCAATTCACCTGTATATATTAATTCAGTTTTTAAATTTATTTCAGTAATAATACTGACTAATATGAAAATATTCATACGATTTATTTACAATACAGTTTGTAAAGGACTATTATCTGTCTTTTACGAGAGATTTTATTTGAGAGGCTTGCTTTGTTTACCAAATAAAGTGGATCGAATTGGATTCACATTGTAAACATTAAATACAAGTTAAAAAGGTATTACTTTTTATTTCATATATAAATTTTTTTGTTATGATACTCCTAAAATCATTCCGCATAAATCCGCAGAATTTTAACAAAATACTCCGCAGAAGTAGCAAAAAATGCCTGCAGATTCCGTCTGGCCCTAGCTATGTGTTACGTTGCCTGCATAGTGGAAAAAATAACATGCAATTTTTATTGCTTTTATTTTTATTATTACACATGAGCATAGCTATACATTTAGCAAATTAAATGTTTTGCATTTTCTTGGAGTGATCTATATTCATGATCTCAAAGAAAATACACACTGCCATCTTTTTAAAAAGTATAGATTTGTATACCAAAGGTTTCATATTGATACTTTAAAGACATATTAATGCCTAAACAGTACAATGCTTTACCTTTTGAAATTTCTAGGTACTAATATGTACCTGAAGGTATTAAATATGGACCCTTTAGGTACAAAAGTGTATGGTAAACTGCCAAAGTGACGGCTTCTGTATATTTTTCTTAGAGTACAATAGTAATTTAAGTTTACTCATTGCTGTCTTGTTTCTCAAGGTTTTTAATTTTCTTTCGAGAGTTCACACTTAGATAATGCTTGACTATGTTATCAGGTTTGGCATGCTGTCCCGGGAGAGAACCCTGACCTCAGACATAGATGAGCCCAATGCTCCCGCCTGGTCAGTGTGAATTAGGAAGGATATGAGATGAGGTAGTTCTCAAGAGCTCCCCTGATTTGTTTTATCCTATACCTTGGTTAATAAGACGACTCTATGGGAATCGCACCAGTGTGTGCTTGTTAAGTGCTTGTGACTGTATAATTTAATTTACTTGTGTCACATGTCTTTAGACTTTGGGAGGAAACCAGAGTACTTGGGGAAAACCCACGCGAACATGGGGAAAACATGTAAAATCCACACAGAAAGTGCCGGCTGGCTTAGCTAGGACTTGAACTAGTGGCCTTCTTGCAGTAAGGTAGCAGTGCTAGCCACTGAGCTGCCGTGTCGCCCGATATTAAAATTGAGGAGGAGGGAGAAGGGAAGGATGGGAGGGAGGGAGTCTTCCAAAACGAAGATAGGGAATGAAGTTTAGGTTGGATATTTATGTTAAATTTTGAATAATCTGATTGGCTAGCTAATGATTAGCGATAGGGACCAGCTGCAGTCAATCATATCACATTCTCCTCTCGAAATTAGTAAAACTTCACTTGATTAGGCTGTTGGGAAGTTTCTAAAAAACAGACTACAAACATTTTATTATAAGCCTAATTTGTTCATCATCAGACAATTGAATGCTATCTTACGGCAATTCGTAACTTTTGATTTAGTGGCTGATTCGTATGAATTCGCACAATCTAATTTGTACAATTCAGTACGATTTGCTCATCACCCAATGACGGTTGGGTTTAGGGGTGGGGTTGGGTGCCACGCCTCCTTTTTTAAATAGTACATTTTCGTACGACTGAACTGAAGAATTAGCGACTAAACGGGCAAAACGTAAAATGCTTACATTTTCTCGTGAGATCAGGCTGGACAATTCATGTCTTACCCATGTGAAAAAAGTATTATATTTGAAGTACTTGAATTAATATGTTGTGCTAATTCTGTAATTGTTGCAGTAATGCAACAAATATAGTAATTTAAAAACTCTTAATATACTAGAACATTACACAATTTTATTGCACCTTCCTGTAACAGGATGGTGACACTGACAACAGCGATATGGATCCAGTCGCAGATTTTAAAGTCAGTACAGCAGTGGTCATCGGGGCAAACATGTATGTACAGGAAATCCAGAATCGTAGTCAAGAACAGGCAAGAAGTCAAAAAGGCTGGCTGCAGGCAAGGATTAACAAACAAGTAATGCTAGGATCAAAACACGAAAGACACAAACAAAGGAAACAATTTATATAATAAATTAACAATTAATATTATACAAATATTAAATTAGGGTTGATATATTACATTACACCACAATTTAATGTAGTAAAAATAAACTATAGTATTTATTACTGTTCAAAAGTACACTACAGATTATACGACAGTAGGAAGTAGCATTCATTACCAGTGTTTGTTTTGTTTTGTTTTGTTTTGTTTTATAATAAATATAATTTATTTTATTAATTTAAATTGTATTTTATACATTTTTATTTTTTTATTTTACTTACTTTTTTTTATTATTATTATATGTTTGAACAAACCTTTTAAAGGTTAGTTTTGCCTGCATTAGTAATTCAGATTAAAAGTTGAGAAACAAAAAGTCTGATATATAAATTTGTACATTTGATCATGTCAGTCTTATGTGATTTCTTTTGTACATTGCAAAAGATTATATTTGTGAATTTAGGGAGTGAACTATCTCTTTATTTACCTTCATTTCAGTCCCCAGTGGCCACTTTATCAGTTTTATCTCTGGAGAGACTCTCTTTTAGTGTAAGTAAATCAGTGAGTCCCTGTTCAGAGGTAATGAGCTCTTCCCACGGCTCATCAGCCACTTAAGATAATGTAATGACGTTGATGAATTACCCATAAATCTGTGCCCCAAGCATGTGGCATGCACTCATTTGTGGTGGACTGGAATGAGGATCGTGTAACTTTTAATAAATTGAATTTCCTCAGTCGAGCTTCCATGTTCAGCAGAGTAATTTAATATACATGCTGGAGTTTGTGTAGATTTTCCAGCTTGATAAGATTATGAACACACAGGGAACACTTTTTGAAGTTTGCAGTGAAAAGTTTTTAAAACATTCATCATTAACACAGATGTCTCATGTTGGGACAGATCAACAGTTTATCTTTAGATATACTGCAGAGATTACATTTTATTTGCAAGTTCCCTGACTGAGTAAATTTGTCTTTAACAATAATTTGTTATATTTAAGTGTAAAAATATGCTTAATATTATCAAAAATTGTATAAATTTGTAATTGAACAATTGTAAAATTATTATTAAGTACAATAATTAATAATAACATTCATTCATTCTCTTGTCGGCTTAGTCCCTTTATTAATCCGGGGTCGACACAGCGGAATGAACCGCCAACTTATCCAGCATTTGTTTTAAGCAGGAGATACCCTTCCAGCGGCAACCCATCACTGGGAAACATCCACACATTCTCACGCTTCTGGCTGTGAGGCGACAGAACTACCTACTGCGCCACCGTGTCACCTTCATTCATTCATTTATTTTCTTTTCGGCTTAGTCCCTTTATTAATCCAGGGTCGCCACAGCGGAATGAACCGCCAACTTATCCAGCATTTGTTTTACGCAGCGGATGCCCTTCCAGCTGCAACCCATCTCTGGGAAACATCCATACACACTCATTCGCACTCACACACTACGGACAATTTAGCTTACCCAATTCACCTATACCACATGTCTTTGAACTACGGTGGGGAAACCGGAGCACCCGGAGGAAACCCACGCAACCACGGGGAGAACATGCAAACTCCACACAAAAATGGCAACTGACCCAGCCGAGGCTCGAACCAGCGACCTTCTTGCTTCGTGCTACTCACTACACCACCGTGGCGCCCCTCTGTGTCACCCTAATAATAATAATTTAATTTAATTTAATGAATTAATAATAATTGAAATGTAATTTTAAAAAAACACTTGAAATATTTCATGTAAATCGAGCTAAATAAACATATTTATTTTTTTATTTTACCTAATCTTATACTCAATCTTAAATCTTTTAATAATCACATTTTAAAATATAAAAATATAACGTTCTTAAATGTATAACACAAAGAAACTAAGATATTTCTGTTTTATTGAAATGTTTCAAATGAGACTCCAGTTACATTAACATGAACAATTGAATGACGCACAAATGACAAAATCACACCTTTGGTCTGAAATTATCATTTTAAATTTCTAAAAATAACCAATGAACCCATTTTAAGAGAAAAACACTAACACAAGCACACCAAGAAAAAATGAAAAAACAAATAAAAGAATGCTGGCAAACAAAAGACACATCACCTCTTGAGCTATATGGCACACAAAAGTCACCTTTCACACACTGCATTCCTGCCCTGCACCACATACACACACACGCATTCAAGACTATCGCTTCTTTTATCACGTATTCTACACTAGGCCCTATTAAAACACTGCTGCTCAAATAAACAAAGAGCTTCTCTGCAGGGTTTGTGTTCAGCTGAGTCCATACATCACACCTGAATCTAAGTGCTGACTGATGACCCAAAAACACCAGAAAGAGACACTGTAAAAAAAAAAGTGAATACTTATTAGCAGGGGCGCCGCTAGCAATTTTGGGCCCCATGAAAAGAGGATGGGCCCCCTACAACCAAGCTAGCTATCCAAACTCTTTGCAATTTGACAGTGACAGACACGAGGGGCAGATATAAGCCGTATTTTTATTTCTTCTTTCTAATAAATTTTTACTTGTAATTTAGAGATACATTCATTATGTATATTACATTATAGTACTGTTATTAATTATAAAGCAGATCTCTGTGGGCCCCTAGAGTGCATGGGCCCTTAGAATCTACCTAACTTCCCCCCCTTAGCGGCGCCCCTGCTTATTAGAAGAACAATGGCATCAAGCCCATATTGTAAAAACATATATTTTCAAATACAATATACTTAAACAAAAACTTACACATATTTCTGAAAACACAAGAAATATACAAGTCAGAATTATTAGCCCCCCTTTGATTTTATTTTTATATTTCCCAAATGATGTTTAACAGAACAAGGAAATTTTCACAGTATGTCTGATAATATTTTTTGTTCTGGAGAAAGTTTTATTTGTTTTATTTTGGCTCAAACAAAAGCAGTTCTTATTTTTTAAGAACCATTTTAAGGTCAAAATGATCAGCCCTTTTAAGTAATTTTTTCCCTGATAGTCTACAGAACAAACCATCGTTATACACTAATGAACCTAATTAACCTAGTTAAGTCTTTAAATGTCACTTTAAGCTGTATAGAAGTGTTTCGAATAGTGTCTAGTAAAATATTATTATAAAAATGTCATTATGGCAAAGATAAAATAAATCAGTTATTAGAAATGAGTTATTAAAACTATTATGTTTAGAATTGTGTTGAAAAATTCTTCTCTCCGTTCAATATAAATTGGGGGAAAAAATAAACAGGGGGCTAATATTTCAGTGGGGCTAATAATTCTGACTTCAACTGTATATTAGGTAAACTATATTTAAAAAATAATATGTATTAATATAAATATATACATTAATATGCATATAAATATTAATATAGATAATAGATATTTAGATCTGTGGGACGTCAGCACCTACAAATTTTTAATATAAGGACAATCCTTAAATCTGGTGACATGGTGGTTTAGTGGTTAGCACTATTGCCTCACAGCAAGAAGGTTGCTGGTTCGACTCCCGGCTGGGTCAGTTGGCATTTCTGAGTGCACTCTAAAAAAAAAAGTGCTAAATAGCACCAAAACTGGTTCTTTGGCTCATAATGAGGGGGGAACCTTTTTTGGTGCTATACAGCACCTTAAAAAAATAAGTGCTATATACTTTTGTCAAATGGTGCTATATAGTATCTATTTTTTAAGGTGCTCATAATGTTACTTTACGCTTCCGCAAATAAAACTGGGATAAGAGTTATGAGAATTAGCTATAAGAACAAGTGCTTACCAGTAGTAGTGGTGCTATATAGCACTTTAAACCCCCCAAAGAACCACTGAAAAACCTTTATGGTGCTTTAAAGGTTCTTTACACAGTAAAAGTGCTATAGCACCTTAACCACCTTAAAGAACCACTGAAGAACCTTTTTTTTTAAGAGTGTGGAGTTTACATGTTCTTGCTGTGTTCACGTGGGTGGGTGCTCCGGTTTCCCCCACAGTCTAAAGATGAGGTAAACTGATAAAATATGGTGAATTTAAACAAACAAATAAAATTTAGTAATGTTCAACTTCATTTGTTTGTTTAAATTCAACCCAAATAAATTGTTTGCAACCACTTTGCTTAAACAAAATGAGTAAATCCAGCGAATCATCTTTGAATGCTGTATTTCAGTGACTGGGGGATTGAATAAGCTAAATTGGCCGTAGTGTATGTATGTGAATGCAAGAGTGTATGGGTGTTTCCCTGTACTGGATTTAGTGTATTTGCTGTGTAAAATATATGTTGGATAGTTTGGTGGTTCATTCCTTTATATGGCAACCTTAGATTAATAAAGGGACTAAGCTGAAAAGAAAATGAATGAAATACAAATGGCGGCACGGTGCACTCTCAGAAAAAAATGCACAATGTTGTACCAAAGAAGGTACAAACCCTTGTCACTGGGGCAGTACCTTTTTATGGGACAGAATTGTACCTTAAGAAAAGAAACAAATCTTGTACCTTTTAAAGTCATGATTTGTACCATGGGAAACCAAAATGTACCTTTGTTTTTAAAAACCTGCAGATACAATATTGGATACTTTGTGAAAGGTACCACCACAGTGACAAGACACTTTGTACCTTAACAGTGTCAAAAATGCTTACCAAACATTTATTAAAATGCCTTAAACGTTTAGTTTACAATACCTATAGTTTTGTTTTACCAGTTGTTTTGTATTATTGTATTATAGAACAAAAAATTAGTGTTCATAAGTATCTTTAAACATATAATTTTAAATGATGATTCTTGTTTTAATATGGAAATTATTCATAAAAATCACTTTGCCTTTCCAGTCATATTTATTTTCATAGATACTGTAATAAAGGAGTTGTTCAACACTTTTGTACCTTTTATATGAGAACAATTGTGGACCTTCATTTCAGTTGTACCAAAAAAGGCACCGAACAGTATCATAAGAGGTCTTTTCAGTACCGTATAAGGTACGATTTTTACAAAGGTACAAAACTGTTCCTCAAGGAACATTATTTGTACCATTGTGTACCTTTTTTTCTGAGAGTGTGGCTCATTGGTTAGTATTGTCACCTCACAGCAAGAAGGTCGCTGGTTTGAGTCTTGGCTGGGCCAGTTGGCATTTCTGTGTGTTCTGAGTTTGTATGTTCTCCCCATGTTTGCGGTTCATTTCGCTGTGGTGACCCCTAATAAGTAAAGGGACTAAGTCGAAGGAATATCAATGAATGAATCCTACAATCAAGCTACAGCATTTAAAGGCTTAGAACTTCTAGTTTTCATTTTTGGGATAATATATTATCTCTTTTTTTTTTATATTTGAAACTAACTTTCTGAATGAATGAATTAATGAATGAATGAATGAATGACAAAAAGGGAGGAGGCTGAAGCATTTGTTTATTTCGTCTATTATCTGATGAGCATCACTTATTTAAAACATTTAATAATTAAAAAAAAACATTTCAGTAAAAATAAAAAATATGTGACAAACAAAAGTTTGTGTTTTCTAAATAAACATAAGATCCCAGCCCTTCAATCATTCGAATATCACATGCATTATTTATTCATAGAGTCATATGATCATTGTCTTTTTTTTTCATTAATTTGCAGCAGCTTATATTTATTTCATAATCTTATCCATATAAATACACTGTAAAAAAAAATCTATGATCAATTAGTCCCGACAGCATATGCTTTTAGGTCATTGTAACTTACTAAACTAAGTTAATCATGTTCTAACTTAATTTTTATAAGTAATGCAAGCTGTTTTAGGGCAGTTTAGCATAATAAGTTCAATGGACTCTTAAGGTTAATTTGATTCAGCTTAGAAATTTAAGGCAACCAGGATTTGTTTTTACAGTACATTTGTTTTAGTTTATAAATACCTTTTATGCATTCATTTCTCTTTGCTTATGCTTACTTTATTTTTCAAACAGGCTAAATTATCATAAACTTCATACATTATCAGTGCAGTAAATAAATCCACTTACTCAAATCCACTAAATCAACACATTTTTAAGCATGCCATTTATTAAAATGTTTGTTTGTTGGCTCATAATAATAAACTTTATAATTTAGAATTTTAATTTTTAACAATTATAGCTTACTTTTGTGAACATAAATATAGATTTTATATTAGTTCGATATGTATGTCCCCTTTATATATAATTTTTCTCTTGTTTCTTTTTTTGAGAAGACATCTTTCGACATGCTGTTTTGCGACGCTACGTGTCAGGCTCTAGGAAATGAAAGGATCTTGGCAGAGGGTGAGATCCACTCACTTCATTAAACAAACAACAGTGAGAAATGTAAATGTTAGTGCACACACACAATAAAAAATCTCTACCTTCTTGTTTGGACACCTGTGGAGGAGCCACTGAGCCTGAGATAAAGATACAGTTAGAACAGCATTCATCAGAAAAAAAGAAAAAAAAAGAAGAAGAAAACTGTCATAATTTATTCATCATCATGTCATTCCAAACTTAAAGAAACAATTGAATATGAACTGAGATTTGTTTTGTTTTGCTTCATAAAACCACTGTGGATTGTCAGGAGCCCCTGGTATTATCTTGTTTTGCCATATATATATGCCACCAATGAACCACCAACTTATCCAGCATTTTACGCAGCAGATGCCCTTTCAACTACAACCCATCCCTGGGAAACATCCATACATTCACACACATACACTATGGACAATTTAGCCTACCCAAATCACCTGTACGGCATGTCTTTGGACTGTGGGAGAAACCGGAGCACTCGGAGGAAACCCACGTGAACACAGGGAGAACATGCAAATTCCACACAGAAATGCCAACTGACCCAGCCGAGGCTCGAACCAGCGACCTTCTTGCTGTGAGATGACA
>CAIGQQ010024175.1:11793-23003 GCA_903798035.1 Danio albolineatus
ATATATATATATATATATATAATAAAATTGATATATATAATTAATTTTATTATTTTATTTATTTATATATATGTATTTTTGAACTCGAATAGCTGGAAGCAAATTACTTGCATTTTATGGATCACCAAGGTCCAAAGTTTAAATCTAAATCTAAATTTCAAGAATCAAATTTACACTGTAAAATAGTAAACACTGTAGGTTTTTTCTCTCTAAAGCTGTAAAGCGATGCAGGTTATTATTTTTTTCCTCAAACTATTTCAGTTTTTCCATTTTAAAATGTCATATTACATTTAATACATCAAGTGCGTTTGCCAAAATTACTGGCATTTTTGAGTGAACATTGTTTCTACACATTTACAAAACTAAGGTTCTAAAACAGGTTTTGCAGTGAAGGCAAAAGAAAAAGAAAACCAATTTTGGGTTCCTTGTAGAACCTTCAAAGTTCCTTTACAATTGTGTATAGTATTTAAATCAAAATGCAAAGAAAAGTTTAACCTTAAACTGTAGAGTAAAAATTGCAACGTCAAAAGTTGTCTGACAGCAGATCAAGATTTTATGATGCAATTTGATGTTACCACAGGCTACAGTCATTTTTTGTTCAGATGTTCATTCATTCATTCATTTTCTTTTCGGCTTAATCCGGGGTCGCCACAGCGGATTGAACCGCCAACTTATCCAGCATTTGTTTTACGCAGCGGATGCCCTTCCAGCTGCAACCCATCTCTGGGAAACACATCCATACATTCTCATTCACACACATACACTACGGACAATTTAGCCTACCCAATTCACCTGTACCGCATGTCTTTGGACTGTGGGGGAAACCGGAGCACCCGGAGGAAACCCACGCAACCACGGGGAGAACATGCAAACTCCACACAGAAATGCCAACTGGCCCAGCCGGGGATCGAACCAGCGACCTTCTTGCTGTGAGGCGAACGTGCTAACCACTAGGCCACCGTGGCGCCTGTTCAGATGTTCATTCATTCATTTTCCTTCAGTTTAGTTTCCACAGTGAAATGAACCGCCAACTATTCCGCTATATGTTTTACACCAGGGGTGACCAATCCTGCTACTGGAGATCGACTGTCCTGCAGATTTCAGTTGCAACCCAAATGAAACACACCTGCCTGTAATTATGGAGTGCTGTTCAGGTCCTGATTAATTAGTTCAGGTGTGTTTGATCAGGGTAGGAGCTGAACTCAGCAGGAAGGTCGATCTCCAGGAGCAGGGTTGAGCACCCCTATTTTACACAGTGGATGCCCTTCCAGCCGCAACCCCGTACTGGAAAACACCCATACACACACGCACTCATACACTACAGGCAATTTAGCTCATTCAATTTACATATATCTTTGGGCTGTGGGGGAAACCGGAGCACCCAAAGGAATCCCACATGAACACGGGGAGAACATCCACACTTGAACTTAAACCAGGAACTTTCTTGCTGTGAGGTGACAGTGCGACAGAATAATAAAAAATGGTTTTATATGAATTATTTTGTGGTGCATATAAAGCGTACATAAAAAATGATATACAATTAAAATTTGAAAAATAGCGTTCATGCATCTTAAGTTTCTTGAATGAAGAGTATCTTACATGATGACCATTTTACCAAATTTAATCTTTTATTTTTTAGAGAATGCTATATAGCGCATTTATTGTGTAAGGCTATACACCCAAAGTGCTTCACAATCATGAGGGGGGTCTCTCTACACCACCACCAGTGTGCAGCATCTACTTGGATGATGCGACAGCAGCCACAGGACAACTGCTCCACACACCAGCTGATTGGTGCCAATACAGCCAATTCAGAGGATGGGGATGACTGGGAAGCCGTGATTGGTAAGGGCCATGGGATAAACTGAGAGTCTGGACCTCAGTTTAACGTCTCATCCGAAAGACAGTACCTTACTAACACCTTACTAACACAGTGCCTTACTAACACCACTTCCAACAGCATCCTAGTATTCCCATGTGGTCTCCCATCCAGGTACTGACCAGGCTCAGCCCTGCTTAGCTTCAGTGAGTATTGGGCTGCAGGGTGACATGGATTTAAAGGTTTTCAAAACAATATGAAACCAAAAAGAATAAAAAAAAGCAACATTTATTTTACTGTGGACACTCATGGACTTCATTGGCCCAGTCGTTGCACCACCCTGCTGCTCATTTACATAAAGTTGAGCTGTTTTAATAATCAAGTGACTTCTGGTCAGTTTGTCATGAATCGCTGCCAGCATGAACTCCTTTTTAAACCCAGATCTACTAAAAACAACGGCAGGCACTAGCTGAGTCCCAAATCGCATACTTATGCACTCTTCTACGCCATTTTGTGGTATAAATAGTGTAAGTAGTGCGTTCACACTGAAAACTCTGAAAATAATAAGCGCACTTTAATTACCCGGATGATGCACTCATTCAACCGGTAAACAGTAGTGGTGGGCAGATCGATCCTAATATCGATAGTATCGATACCAACATTGGTATTGATATCGGATCGATAGTAGCCTTCCGAGATCGATACTTTTATTTAATTTACGCTAAAGTACACTGCTTCTGTTTTATAAAAGAACGGACATGTCTCTAAATACCCCTCTCCTTTTCTAACTCCTATGCACTGTTGTTCCTCTCTGCTCTAGTTATCCTCTCATCACGTGACTCAGCAGCGCCAAAGCGCGAGCACTTTTTGCTGTTTTGAGATGACGGACAGAAAGAGGAGCGCTGTTTGGAGTTATTTTACTGCAATAAACGAAAATATTGCAAACTGTGATGTTTGTAGAAAGTCTATTCGATACTGCGGAAACACCACAAATCTACACAAACACATAAAACAGAAAAACACGAAAAAGAGAACAACGAGCTGCAAAAAAGGTGAGAAGAGGAGGCAAATCCTCCAGACAGACCCCCAGCAGTGCCAGCCCTGAGACAGAGGTCAGTGGCCGAGTCGTTTCGGAGAGGCAATGAATATGTAGGTAGCTAGCTACAGTGGTGAAATTAATATATAGGACATTCTGTATGTTGATGCCAATTTGAGAAAGAAAAAAAATGAATACTTTCATCATAAGGCTAATTAAATATAGCCAATATATTCAGCACATTAAAACCTGCTATCCATAAGAATTATTTTGGAATTTTAAAATATACATGATTAGAACAGTAGGTTTTTCACCAGCTAAAACGGGATTTTAAGTCAGTTATCTTTTGCTGTAGTGTGTTAGTCAGAAAAAACACTTAAAAACAAACCCCAGACTGAAGCAAAGTTTTTAAAAATTATTTTTCTTTAATACCAAGTTTGTGTTTGCAAATCCAGATCGTTACGATATTAAAAATGTTTTTATTTGGCTCAAAAGTGTTCAAAAATTGTCCTGGGTTTTAACATATGCATTTAATTATAGCTGCTTTGAGAGCACTCAACTCTCCCCTACAGAAAACATTTAGGTTCAAGTGCATGCATTTTAATGTAAAAGTATTGGTATTGGTATCGGTATCGATATCGGCGATACTGGCCGTGTATTTACTTGGTATCGGATCGATACTAAATTTTGCAGTATCACCCAGCCCTAGTAAACAGAAGTGTGTAATAATAGACACTTCACGCACTCAACGATTGCAGCTTTGCGCACGTAACGGAAGGGGCGGAGCTATCAGGCGCACATGTTGGATAACTTTATTTATTTTAGACTGTGAAAGCAAAATTCTCCTACGAGAGTGATTATAGCGCCTCCCGACGGTGAATGCGGTTACACTCATGCCAGGTATTATTTGGTGTTTTGGTCATTCATTCATTCATTTATTTTTTTGTCGGCTTAGTCCCTTTATTAATCCGGGGTCGCCACAGCGGAATGAACCGCCAACTTATCCAGCAGTGTTTTACGCAGCGGATGCCCTTCCAGCCACAACCCATCTCTGGGACATGTTTTGGTCATTTATTTCATTAATTTTGGCAACCGTCAAACGTCATCAGGGAAACGATTTGAACTTCTGCTTAGTAAAAAAGCCATTAGTGTTCCGTATGGGACAGCACTACATACATATACTATGCTGTTGAGTGTGTAAGTGCATAAGTACATACTGCATAAGTGCATAGTGTATAGTGTGTCATTTGGGACGCAGCTAAAGTGTCAGTGAAGGTGTGTTGCTGCAACCTAACTTGTCTAAAAACCCACTGCTCAATAAAGATTGATTGAATTACGGCACATTTGGAGCAGTGCACATGAAACCTTTCTTCACGCCTCATCTGAAACTCAGACATTGTTTTCTCCTTTGGGTTTAGAGATTCTCGCCTTTTAGCCAGGACTATGAGATACGATAAGATGCGCGAGTGTCTCTGCTTCCTATTAACCCAGGCATTTCCTCGCTATAGTGCACACCCGTTAAACATCCAGAGATAGCGCAACGTGCTGGCTTGGTTTCACGCTTCTCCGTTTTATTGTTGACGAATAGCTTGAGCAGATGGGCTTGTTATCTTTGAAGATCCTGCGCGGCCGGTGTGAGGAATTGGCACAGGACTGCAACATGCATAGACAAACTAACAAAAATACACGAAAATGCTATACTCGCGCATCCCTTCCAGTCTTCATTTATCTATAGAATTTGAAAATTCAGGTTTGGGCCCACTCTTTGAGACCACAAGATCTCTCCGTTTCAGACAAGCATCAAATTCAACGTCTTTATGTGTTACACCATCTGTCCAAAACCATACACGAGGGTCTTTCATCTTTTTCCAGCCACTGGATGGAGAGAGAGAGAAGAAAGAGAAGTGAGGATCGCTCATCTGATATGCACATTAGTTTACTGGCACACTTTCACACCACTATAACTGATCCAGAAACATCCCAGAGACAACGTTTGATGGATCTCCCAGGTGTAATGCTGAATTAAACGTTATATTGTGAGGATCTGGTTGTTTTACTTTATTTTGTTCAAATTGTCACTGGAAATGTATTGGTTTTGTGTTTATGCTTTTAAATAGATTAAATGCGCCTTTTTATTCACATAATAATAATGAACAGTGGGCGACACGGTGGCTTAGTGGTTAGCACTGTTAGCACTCACTGAGTCAACTGGCATTTCTGAGTGGAGTTTGCATGCTCTCCCTGTGTTGACGAGGGTTTTCTCCAGGTGCTCCGGTTTCCCTCACAGTCCAAAGACATGCGGTACGGGTTGAATTGAAAATCTAAATTGGCCATAGTGTATGTGTGTGAATGAGTGTGTATGGGTGTTTCCGAGTACTGGGTTGCAGCTGAAAGGGCATCCACTGTGTAAAGCATATGCTGGATAAGTTGGCGGTTCATTCCGCTGTGGCGACCCCTAATGAATAAAGAGACCAAGCCGAAGGAAAATGAAGGAATGAGTATTGACCAGGGAGTGTATATTTGAAGGCAAATTATTAGTGCTCTTGAGAAATTTTACTCTTTGTCAAATATTTTATTCATGGTATTTGCTATTAGATCTTGAGAAAATGTCATTTATTTTAGTGTGGTCGGAAAATCAATTTTTACATTTTAGCTTATTACAAACTCAGTCCTAGAGGGCCGGTGTCCTGCAGATTTTAGCTCCAACTTGTCTCAACACACCTGCAAGGATTTTTCCAGAAAGCCTAGCAACAGCTTGATTAGATAGCCCAGGTGTGTCTGATTGGGGTTGGAACTAAACTTTGCAGGACACCAGCCCTCCAGGACTGAGGCCCTGTTTACACTAGTGCGTTTTCATTTTAAAACTCATAAGTTTTGCTACGGTTACGCCGTCCATCCACACTTTGCCGAAGTTTTCGAGCCCAGAATATGGAGCGTTTTGGAAACGCTGGAGAGGCCGTTTTCATTCTAAAATGCTGCTGCTCCGTCTCAGTGTGGATGGAGGGAAACGGAGACCTTTGAAAAGGGAGGGGTGGCTGCTGAGATTCGCTACTGAGATTCGCTTTTGGGTCATTGTGTAACCTTCCCTTATTCGTCAAGCGCACATGACTATAACGCCACCGACAGACGGGAGACCAGCCTTCACTGTAAACACTGTATTTTCGATAGCCATAGATGTTTTATATTCATTTGTTACTATAAGTAACAACTCGACCTCGTCGTCTGTCCTCAAAAAGACCTCTCTTGCTTTCTTTGCCATCGCGTTCATCGTTCGACCAGCGTTTGTTGACTAACAATAACCAAAGCGAGACACGTGCTTCCTATTTATACTTGAACGCGCATGCCCAGAGTGCACGAATGGTCACGTGATATACGTTTCTGGTGGAGTAGTGTGGAGGGACATCTGTTGAGAGACGCTGGGTGAAACGTTAGTGTGGACGCGGATCGTTTTCATGCTAAAATGCCGTTTTAAAACTAAAATGCACTAGTGTAAACGGGGCCTGAGTGTGGACACCCCTGGCTTATTATCTTTGGACGGCAGGGGAGGGACTGTGTTTCAAAGCTACGCCTCCTGAAATCACTTACGCGTGCACAGCGACAAGACAGCAGACTACCCACTAGTTCACATGCCATTTACCGGTTAGAAATGTAGTTAGTGGTTGGCCGGCGGCGTGCAGGAATGACACTCATTACTTAGCCACACTTACATCCTATTTCAGAGCGAATATTCAGAGTAGCATGGTAAACAGTATAGGGACACTGTCATTGTTCAAAAATGAACCAATGTGACATAAAAGCAACTTTAGCTCAGGAAAGCAGGCTAGGCGGAATAGCGCTATTTACTGATGTTTTGTTGTTAAACTAAATAAAATCTACATTATCGATGCTGTAAAAGAATCAGAATCAGAAAGAGCTTTATTGCCAGGTATGTTCACACATACGAGGAATTTGTTTTCGTGACAGAGCTGCTACAGTGCAACAGAATTAAAGAGACAGGACAAAAAACAGATAATAAATATATTCAAAAAATAGAAGTAGGTGTTAAATGCAAATATACAAATTGACAAGTGTATGTACAGGTGTATTACTATATACAATGTTATATGTGCAGCTGTTATGTGCAAAGTGGCATGTAAAGTGTGTTGTTAAATAAGTGTATGTGTGTGTAAAAATTGTATTTGTTATGTGCAAATTGGCATATAAAGTATGTTGTTAAATAAGTGTGTGTGTAAAAAGTATATAGCAAGTAGTGATGTTGGTTCCACGATTATTATCATCAAGTGTTCATGAGATGGATTGTCTGGGGGAAGAAACTGTTCCTGTGTCGGGCTGTTCTGGTGCGCAGTGCTCTGTAGCGTCGACCAGAAGGTAACAGTTCAAAGAGGGAGTGTGCTGGGTGTGAGGGATCCAGAGTGATTTTGGCCGCCCTTCTGCTCGCTCTGAATAAGTACACTTCTTGGAGAGTAGGGAGGGTTGTACCAATGATTCGCTCAGCAGTCCGAACTTATGAAGGACCTTATATCGCCGGGAGATTTCAGTGGCTGAACAACACTTATGTGCATAAAACCCATACGTAAAACAACACAATCTACATCAGCCCTCGGGGACTAAAATAGTTTAAAAACATAACATTACCTGTCTAACAGAAATACGTCAGCCATGGTGTCGTCCTTCAATCAGCGTGCAAAACTAACTCCAATATTGATTCAGGATTTTAAAAAGTTTTAATCAGCATTTGTTTTACCACGACTGTGAATGTGTCGTGTGCTCATGCTAATGGCGGATCTGCGTGAACAGAGATGCGCAGAAGCCCAAATCTACATTTGTTGACAGACAGTTTGGGCTACTTGTTGGAATTATGGGAAATGTCGGTCCGAAAATCTTTAATTGGACAAACCCAGCCGCGACCCAGTACTGGGAAACATCCATACACACTCATTCACACACATTCACAGCCAGTTTAGCACCTCCAATTCACACATACCACATGTCTTTAAACTGTGGGGGAAAGCAAAGCACCTGGAAAAAACCCACGCCAACACAGGGAGAACATGCAAACTCTACGCGGAAATGCCAACTGACCCAGCCGGGACTTGAACCAGCGAATTTCTTTCTGTGAGGCGACAGTGCTAACAACTGAGCCACCATGTCGCCCCTGATGCGCAATCACTTGTCTATACTTAAACGAACTTAGGTAACCTAATTAATGGTTAAGCCACTATAAGTGGAGTTTGTACATAAACAAATTTCAAGAGGATCACATGCTTATGATTGCTAACAGCTGACCTGCATTATCCAATTCACAACGCACCAATCAGATGATTCCTGAGTTACTATAAATACTCTCGGTTACGTATCACAGCTATCTTCGCTTTGAAGGATCCCCCCTTCCACCCCTATTCCTCCTCCTTTCTAGACGGGCGGCATGGCGGCCCAGTGCTTAGCACTGTTGCCTCACAGCAAGAACGTCTCTGGTTTCTGTCCTTACCAAACCAGCCGACGCTTCTGTGTGGAGTTTGCAAGTTCTCCCCGTGCTCACGTGGGTTTCCCCCGGGTTCCCCGGTTTCCTCCCACGGTCCAAAAACATGCAACTTAAGTTAATTGACTAATCCAAATAGACACCATAGACATAATCCTAGTAAGTAGCCATCTCCTAAGGACAATCACTATCTGTCCCTCAGCTACTACAGCAGGGGAGTTCTCGAGATCTACCCGAGCTCACTACCCTCTCGCCTTGGAACGTGAGGGAGCCTCGGGCTCGAGGATCTTATGAGCTCGGGGCTCTCTCCCGGGACAGCATGCCAAACTAGCTTTATAATCAATTATCAGCTGTGAACTCTTGAAATGCACTTTAAGGAGCGGAATGATATCTTCCAAAATAACTTGTATTGTATTATGCACTATCATTACGGCAAAGACAAAAGATATTAGCCATTAGAAATGAGTTATTAAAACGTTCGAAAATGTGTTGAAAAAGAATCTTAAACAGCACTTATAGGAAATATTTGAAGAATTTATATTTCACAGGAGGACTAATCATTTTGCTTTCAACTCTATTGACTTCTATGAGGAGAAGTCAACTCTATTTCAACTCTATTGACTCTATTGATTCTTCAATAAGGAAGTGTGCTCGTTTTTGCGATTGTTTAAGAACTTCTGATTCAGCTAAATAGGAATAATAATCCACAGAAAACGGTCAAATTACTTGCTCTACAAACAAGTGTTTGCATGATTATAGAAACAATGCAGAATCATATACAAAGAAATTGTCAGTTTGCAACATCACGCAGCATAACGAGCTGTTTTTAATGTCTAAAAATGAATGGAAGTAAATGAGACCGGAAGTCTCAAGCCAAAAACATTCAAATGGTTGCGCCTGCTTTTATGCGAAGAATAAGGTGGATAAAAACTTACCTGCTTCACAAAAACAGAAAGATCAAACATTCCATGAGATGTGCAAATAAATTTTGTGTTTATGATTTAAAATAGATTTAGATTTAAGTTATTCACATTATTGACTGTATAGTTGAAGGCAAAATTAGTTTTCTTGTGAATTTATTTTTTACTCTTTCTCAGATATTCTATTCCCAGTTATTCCTGTTAGATCTTGAGAAAGTGTTATTTATATTTGTTTGGCTGGAAAAAATATTATTGGTAATTAGAAATTAGTTATTTAAACATTTACATTTTTTTGAAAAAATCTTAAACAGCACTTGAGAAATATTTGAAAATTATAAATTTCATATGAGGGCTAATCATTTTGTCTTCAACTGTATAGAGACTTACCTGCTTCACATAAACATAAACCTCATTGGTTCTTGTAAGCTTAAACGTGTGATGTGCAAGAATGAACCTCGTTGGTTCCTAAAGCTCAAACATCTTGTGACGTGCGATGGGCTCTATGCACTGATAAACAATAAACTTCCGGTGACAGCTTAATGTGACTATTTTCAATTTCACAAGGTTGTTTTTACAGCATTGATGCTGTAATGTTATTACAATACATCCAGTTGAATAGACTCAAGCATTCATTTAGTTGTATATGTGTAAAACGAGATGAAATACTGCTGTAACCGCTAGCGCCGTCAGTAGCAACAGGCTAGCGCAGAAATTCCATTGAAAATACTGAGGTAAAATAAACTGTCATATTTTAAAGACATGGCAGGGGGGAATGAAATTTAATGCAGTGCTTCTTGTCCGATCTGAGACCCACTTCATATCGTATATCTAACAGGCAATGAAGATCACTGATTTTTAAAGAAATCAGATCTTAAACGTGACGGGCTGCCTGGCTGAAATTTAAAAGTCCGTCCATACCTTAATCTTAAGCTTCGAAGATCAGAGATTCAGAGAATTTGACTGATCATTTTTATGTGAATTACAGGGTAAAGTCTAGACAGGACAGCTGCGGATGTAGTGATACAATGATACAATATAGTAGCATTTTTGTGATGCTTTTCAACAATAATTAATATTTATACAGTACTGTGATTGTTGGGTTTAGGGTTATATGGTAGGGGCAGATGTTAATAAAATGCAATTAATGGAAAATTTAATAAATAATATAAATAATTCTCGCCAACTTCCAGCCACAACCTTATGTGATCTAGCAACAACCAAATTAAAGCTTAAATGAATTTGGTCACTGTGTAAAGTCATCCTGTCTCTTCTGAACAATTTTGAAGCATCACTGTTAGTAGACTGAACGAAGGGACAGACAGCTTTTTTCTCTCTCTCTTTTTTTTTGAGACGAAGCAGTTTTAAAGAAGAGGAATTTTTTTAATAAAAAAATATACTTATTTGTGTTCTGAAGAAAAGTCAATGATGACAGAATTCAGATTCTGACAGATGACAGATTTCTTATCGACTGGATAAGAAATCCAGTCGTTTAATGCAGATTCAAAGTTGTCTTTCCCAAGTTTACGTTTGAATTAAAGTAGTACTGTTGCTTTTCAAGTTTGCTATAGATGCCACCCTTCAAATTCCCAACCTGTGTCTCTTTATGGCTCTTGACACCTGTGTCGCTTACAAGTTATTTGTAAAGCAAATGATTTACAGTCGGCACACTGACAGATAAATCATGTGTGAAAGCATGTCAAGAGCTTTCTCAGAATAGACAGCTAAAATACCAAAAGCCGTTTGGGTTAAAGAGGACAAAATGGTCCTCCAGGAGCAGTTGAAAACTCATTTGATTGGATTGCTTTAGTAGCACAGATGCTCATGCGCTCAAATGTTTTCAAAGGATGTGAGCTTTGCACTTCAACTTATATATCTACTCACAAATTGTGTTGTTGAAGGACATTAGTATTTATTATTATTATTATTATTATTATTATTATTATTATTATTATTATT
>CAIGQQ010024175.1:23013-62903 GCA_903798035.1 Danio albolineatus
TATTATTATTATTATTATTATTATTATTATTATTATTATTATTATTAATGTTATTATTAATAAATCTGATAGCCTTAATAATAACCGTAAAGATAATAATAATAATAATAATAAAAATAAAATAATAATAACAACATATTTGAATTCCCTGCACTTTATAAAATTACAAATAAAAAACTTAAATATTATTATAGCCTACATTTTATTTTAATTTTAACTTAATCAAATACAAATTATATATTTATTATTTAGACTAGAAATATTATATTATATTATATTATATTATATTATATTATATTTTATTATATTATCAGTTCCCCGTGTCTCTTTAAGAAGCGGTGAGAGTAAATGGAGGCGGCGCGGTTTCTCACTCTGGGTGGGAAAGATGGGCGAGGCTAACGCGAGTTGACTGACAGCTGGGCCCAAGCAAGTCCAAAATCGCAGCGCCTGAGCGCTCAAAAACAGCCAATGAGAGGCAGAGCCTGGCCGTCAATCATGCCCCAAGAACCAATTGTGAAGCAGAACGAGGAAATCTTTATCACTTCTGATGTATCCAACGTGGGACGAAGGAACGTCTGGATAAAAAGAAAGTAAAGTCCGGGAGGGGGAAAACAAGCGGTGGAAAGGGTTAGAAGTGCGAGGTGAATTTGTAAATGATCAGAGTTTTCGGACCGTACAACGAGATCAAGATAAAAGCTTCCCCGTTCCTTCAACCGCGCGCTGGAAGGAGAGAGTGAACGAACGAACGAACGGGAGAGAGCCGCAAAGTTCACAACAGTCGGACGGCTTTTACGTTACTGGAACTGTTTCTCTTCAAAACTGGTTTGTTTTCACTTGACTGGTTGTGGAGTCGCAGTTTGGATACTTTATATGAAGAAGCCTCAAACTTTTTAAAGAGTGCGGTTTTCCCTGTGGAAAAGTTTCTTTAAAGCGCCGATCATCCCTTATTTTCTTTCAGCGCGCTCGTATGGAGTTAATGGACACGACCTACTATGTGTTTACTCGTCGTTATAACGAATCCCTTGGGATCAAAACATTATAAGAAGTTCAGAAACACCGTGGACGATTTTAACTCCTCAAACTACATTTGATTCAGTGGGTCGCTCTTGCCAAAACAAAGCGCCCGTCTATCCCCCATACAGACCCCCTTTTCAACCTTTTAAGGACAACTGCATTTAGTTTTGGCTACTGGACAAGTTTCTTGTATTGCCTCGTCGTGATTCACCTTTGATTTACTTACGTGGTGTTGCAGGGGAGAATTTTTTTTACTCTGGGACCGTTTTCAAGTCCAGGACAGATGCATTGCCCAAAAGCAACGCAGTATAATTTGATAGTACCGCTGGGTAAACAAACAACTTAATGAAGGCGAATTACTCGAACTCTGAGAAACTCAATAAGCTCGAGCTGTCCGTTTGTGGATGAGAGAGATCAGTCGTTAAGCGCTGAGACAACTGGATACAAAATGGCGGCGTGGCTGGGACAGATGGGATCACTTTCATATCATGTGTTTTATTGGCTTTTGACGCTGGAACTGTTAATCAATTATGGCGCACCGTGTCCTCAAAACTGTACGTGTACGCTTGATACGACCGACTGCAGTCGTTTGGACATAGCTGATGTCCCTCAAGACTTGCCAAAGAGCACTGTGCATCTGTAAGTACACAAAATTGCCCAGTTCGAACCAAATGCATAGTTAAACACCTAAACAACACGCTTTAAGTTACTAAACACGAAGCTAAAGTTGTCCTGGGACGAAAAAAAGGCTCGAAAGTCACAGAATAACGACAATAACAGAAACGACAAAAATGTCATTTCTAAAATTGTCTCATAAATAATATAGGACGTTTAAAATGACTTCAAAGTTCTGACAGCGGATTTTCTGCCTTGTAAAATCATAACAAGGTATTGGTTGTAAGTAGTCTCTAGCCTGGCTGTGTGACCTTCCAGGTTATGACATGCTAGTTACTGTTACAAGTTTGGAAACTGACAAAAAGTTTTGAGAGGTCTCTGATATGTCAAAGACATGAAACCATAACTACTGCCACTTAAAGTAATTTTAGTCCTTAGTGTCACTTTTTTTTACCATCCATTAGTTTGTAAAACTGTTTATAATTAAGAGTAAGAATTCAACCTCTCATCAGTGCTCAGCAGATTTTAGTTTTAGAAAAAACTGTTTTAGAATATTGGTATCTGTCATGTGTCACCTGGATATCACACTTTTTTTAACAAGTTTTCAGTTTATTAAGAATGCAATTTTCTCTTTTATTTATTTGCTCCATTTTCCTTCCAGGTCTTAGACTAGTTTAACAAACAAACTATAACAATTACAATAATTCAATATTTCTAAAATGTTGTGTACTTAAAGTTTATTTCATATTTCTGTAGTTGACTTAGTTTAGATTATGAAGTTGATTTATTAAGCATTTCTTCACTTGTCTAAATCTCTGACAGGTGTCACAAGTTATACTTTTTCACAGGAACTATTCATAAACTCTGCCATATGCTTTTTACATTTTATATGGTCAGATTTAAATAACACATTATGACTTAAAATGTGTCATTACTGTTTAAAAGCTAAGATCTTTTATTTCTTGGTTATTTGACATTGCAAGAACTCACATTTTAAACATTATTTGTTGAAATCATCATGCAGAGAAAGGACTAATCATATTCCTTACCATTTTCTCTCAAACCTGACATCACTTCTAAAGATGCCTTTTTGGTTAGGTTTGGCTGTAATGTATCTCTATGTCCCAGACAAAGTTACTGATGTGTTATCTGTTTGTATGTTCGAGATCACAATCATATCATTTTCAAAGGGACCGATTTTACAGCCAAGTATTATCTTTAACACCTTTACTTCATGTTTCATCACTGCGAAGATACCCGTTTTGTTTGTCGATTTCACAAAGGCAGCTCTTTTACTATTCTTGGCAGGTTTTAAAGATGATTATCACACGCAGGGTTCAACACGGAAACATCATCTGAAATGAGCTATCTGTTTTGCATTCTCTATGATTCGATTTGTCAAATTTGAGTCTTGCCTAATGTGTTAGGTATTTAGTTATTTCAAATATAGAGTGACAAACTACGTCAAATTATTTTTGAGGACAAAAACGTTGTTAGTTATATCTGAGGATGGTTGTCGTAATCGTAGTTGGTCAGATAGGAGGGTGAAGCATTCATCACACATGATATCAGGGTTTAGATGGGAATAATCGGGCAGGTAGCTGTGTTGATGTTCTGGCTCAAGGACTGTCTAACCTACTGCTGAGTAATTTGACCTGGTCTGCTTGAGCGCTTTTAGTATGTGGCTCAAGTATAACATTTTATTACATGAACTGACTTTGGTACATCAAATGCAATGTATTTCAGTGCAAAACTGGAGATTTGCCTTAAAAAAAGTCAAAAGTAGGACTGACGTGGATTGTGAAAAGTGGACTCTTTCTGACAGGTGGTTGAAAAATAGGAAAGCTTAGTGATATCAGAAAAACGTAAAGTTATTGAATCCTTTCCAAAATGACGAGGAAATGGGATCACATTTTATTTCACTTTGACTTTGCAAACTTTATTGTGGGCCATTTTTAGAGAAATCTCATTAATTCCATACTACTCTGTTAGATTAGCATGTTAAACCATTAAATGTTTTTCTTCTAGTCTCAGAAGTTGTTAAATGACGTTGACAGAACAACAGTACTTTTATTGTTAGGCTTCAACGGTCCAACAGGTGATGCACATTTCCATTTAACTTGCCTTATACATGATCATTAAAGCATAACCGTTTTTAATATTCAAACCTCACTGACACCATCAGCCTTAACCCGAAACAACTGGCTTGTGTTGTTAACTTGTGGCTCGTTTTCCCTCGAAAGCTTGAGGCAAATGTGGTCTGTCATAAATGCTGATTATTTATTTTCATTAATCCCTACAATGATCCCTATTCACGAGCCACTATTCATGCTTTTGTACGCCTTTCTGACAATTCATAAGCAGACAGGAGCTTGCACTTGTGTGACATCCAAACCTGTTGCTTGCGTAACCAGGAGGATCACACAGCAGTTCCATGAAATGTAAGGCACGTTCCAGCATCTTAATGTCCCTTTATCGTTTAGTATATGTTGACAGATCCAACAGAAGCTGGATTTTGAAGGGCCGGAGGTATTTTTTTGGGTTGTCCCTCTGCAATCTATCAATCAAGAGTAGAAAAGGCTTTGCTTGAAAAAACCCTGTGGACATGGCCTGAGTATAAAATCAAGTCTTAATACCTTCCAGTTGTCCAAATAGTTTCTCCATGCTGCCCATTTTCTTCTTGTTTTTATTTAATGGTTCCCCCGTGGCTTGCAGAGGCCCTGATGGCGAGTAGGAAGCAGTGAGGGGTTGGCATCACCAACTTGCGCGTGGCCTTTTGTGGATTTAAGTCAACTTTGAAATATGGGCTTAAGTGGTGTGTTGTGTTCACATTGTATTTGAAGAGATTGATACGTTAGTCCTGGATCGCTTAGCATTCACAACATTATCATTTTTATTTGAACCTTAGGATGCAAAACAAACAAATAAGTTTTTATTACATATTTTTTAACATCTTTTTATTTTGTGGTCTCTGTCACTTTGTTCGGTGCTCATTATGGATTGGATGGCAGCATTCACACTTTTTCAGATTGAGTGTAGACCAATTTACACAAAAATAACAAATTATGCAGTGCAGTTTTGGGTGTAGTTACAAAGTAGGGCTGCACAATAAATAGTTTCAGCATCAAACATCATCCGCAATAGTCACATCTCAAGATATGCACTGTTGAGTCTGAATTATAGTCGACCTGGAACCACAAAATAGTAGTTAATTACTGAAATTGACATGATTTATGGGGGCGCCTTGGTGGTGCAGTGAGCAGCGGTCACCTCATAGCAAGAAGGTTGCTGGTTCGAGCCTCGGATGGGTCAGTTGGCATTTCTGTGTGGAGTTTGCATGTTCTCCCCATGTCCCCATGTGGGTTTCCTCTGGGTGTTCCGGTTTTCCGGAGTCCAAAGACATGAAGCATAGGTTAATTGGGTAAGCTAAATTGCCCAAAGTGTATGTGTGTAAATGAGTTTGTATGGATGTTTCCCAGTGACGAGTTGCAGCTGGAAGGGCATGAATTATGCCAAAAATAAATTTAGTCTTATTTCTAGTCCAAATATCTACATTTCAAAGCAAAAACAATATTATTTTACTTATCACACTGGCGTATAATTTAGCTGTTTTTAATGAAAGATTATTAATTTTGATTTATTTCTTGTGAAGGTGAAAACAAAACAATATTTGTACTTGCTCTAAAAAAAAAATTGATATTTGGACTAGAAATGAGACAAAGCAAAGTTAGAAAAGCTTTTTTTTTGCATTGTGATTTAATAATTTTTTTCTTCCTGAATACTGTTAGACTCGTCAGAAAACAATCAATTAGTGTTATACAAACTATCTTGAGAAACTGTATTCGTATCGCAATATTGATCGCCAAAAAAATTGCAATATCACATTTTTTCCAATATTTTTCAGCTCTATTACAAAGAAATTAGTTGCTTTGATTAACTTAAATTTCTATTGATTGATTGTAAAGTAACAACTTACTTTTCATTTATAGATATATATTGTACTTGCCTTAAATACTGTAAATAAATGAAACTGTTCTAGATAAATGAATTCAGAGAAGCACAGTGATTGAACTTTTGTTATATATATATATATATATATATTAAAATAATTCAGTTTCAACTAAAGAAGGTATCATTGATAAAGATGTTTGATCCTGTATTAATGAATTGAGCAAGAAATTAGTAATAAAATATGGAATGTATGAAATATAACTGTAATTGCTTTGAAACTATGTATTTTGATGCATATGATATTTAACATTTTTATGCATTTTTGACAAAGCTAAAAGGCCCTATTTATATAATAGTTTAAGTTCTATTGTCTATGTTTTCATGGAGTTAAGTAACTGAATTAATGCTTGAGTAATTAAGTTACTTTTAAGACTATGTAACCAGAAAAGTAATATAACTACTGTCTAATTAGCATTTATTATCATTTTTGTTTTGATGTAACCTACCAAATACTGATGCACTGTCATTCCAAACCGGTCGTTCATTCTTCTGTGGAACTTAGAAGTAGACTTTGAAGAACGATGGCCACCATTGACTCCCATTGCATGGACAGTGACACATTTGTAAAAATATATTCCACAGAAGAAAGCCTGGTTTGGAATGACACGATAGGGGAGTAAATTATGACAGAACGTTCATTTTTGGGTGCAGTAACCCTTTAACCTGAGCGCGGAGGAGACAGACGAATTAAGTGATGAATGTTATGAGTAATCAAATTGGCTTCAACGCTGCACGTCACAGCCTTTCAAAATCTCCATCTGCAAATTTGAAAAAGTAGTCTGAATTCCTTACGAATGATTCCACTTTAAAACCGTTTCCTGCGTCCGATCCATCTGAAGAAATGGCAAAAACAAAATGGAGCGATTTTAGTTTTGATTACGGAAATGTATGTCTGTCTTTTGGTGTTTAACAATTCAGAATAAACGAGATACGTTTCTGATTAAACAGCTATTTGATTTGGTCTGTTTATGTAGTGAAGCTGTGAAGGCCGAGGTGATGGAAACAGTTTGGCTCGATATAACAAGCTGCATGAGTCTTATTACTCAGAGCAAACTACAACGACCCTTTGGTGGCCCTCCTGATTGTTTTGAAAGCCGAGGGGGTGGTGGTTGGTTTGTATGTGCAACCTGGGTTGCCACATGTGTTGAGAGTAGTTTGGTCCCCTCTTTAGGGTTTGTAAACAGCCCGCCAGATTTTTCTCACCACCTTGAAGGGGGTTTGATGTGTTGTTTTTTGTTTAATGCATTGCATGGGGGCTGGGCTTTTCTTTACGGCCCCTGTCACCTGTTGTGGAGCTGCTGTGTAAACCTGAATGTTAAGGGTGCGGTGTGTCTTTGGCCTGGCTACAAGAGTTAGTTCAAAGTTCTAGATCTTGATCTCCTACTCCGACCCATTGTTTATTCTTTCAACGTGTGGAAACCAGTCAGCAGTATGTCATCAGCAGTCCAACTCGTTTTGATTCTTGCTCGTTTCGTTATCTGAGCAGTCTGCTTTATTAATCCCGTTGCTGTAGAGTTGGGTCCCGCTCAACAACAGCAACTCGCATTCTAGATTTTTTGACAGCATAACGCGTAACACATGTAAAAAGCCGAGCTGGTTTGCTCCAGGTGTGTGCAGCATAGCCTGGAGCGGAATTTGCTTGCGTTATCGGATTGTGAGTTAAAGGAGTGCCTCGCCATGTTTAGCTTGGCCTGAATGGCACAGAGGTTAACGGCACCTTCCGTTAGCGCTGCTCTTGAGGAGTTTCCATGTGTTTGAGGACTTTTTCTTCACTGATTTATGCCCTGGCTAAAATGTTAGCATTAGGTTGCGCCTTTTGTCCGGTAATGCGCTTCAATCATGATGCTAGCCATTTAGCGGTTAGCTGACAAAGCGAATATCTTGCTAAATGCTGGGCGATCACAGTTTGGACCAGTTAAGATGAAGACAAGCATTGTTATGTCTCAGTTGGGGGGAAATGGCAGCCACACTAGAACCAGAATCGAAATTCCAGCAGGATCAAACAAATATTCCAGATTCTCTTTCTGTTGAGACACATATGAGCACCTCCTTCTCTCCCCTCCTTTGTTTAAGTGTCTAGCAAGTGATGGATGACTCATCTGTGAATTCTGTACATCTGGTAAGAGTTTGGAGATCTGGAAAAGACATAAAAAAAACGAGTGAAAGAAAGGGGAGGGGTGAGAGAATTGGAGAGGAACAGGCCTTATAGAGAACCCCCAGCACATTTGGTCTGGAGACGAAAATCACCATTTAACATTCTGTGGAAGAGTTACTGACAAACTACACCTCTAACCTCATGCTGCATATAGTTTCCAGACGTTTTGTGCCTTTATGTGAAGGCATAGAGGTATATATCACGAGCCTTTATTTCAGCTATCGATATTTTATTGAAGAATTAAAGTTTTAAAGAAGACTTTTCTCATTTAATTGTTTGAAGCTGTCTTGTAGTACTATTATTAATTATAAATAAGAAGTTACAATTACATACAGTTGGGGCATCACGTTGGCTCAGTGGGTAGCATGATCATCTCACAGCAAGAAGATTTGCTGGTTTGAACCCTGCTGGGTCAGTTGGCATTTCTGTGTGGAGTTTGCATGTTCTCCTTGTGTTCGTGTGGGATTCCTCTGGGTCCTCAGGTTTCCCCCATAGTCCAAAGACATGCGGTATAGGTGAATCAAATAAGCTAAATTGGCCATAGTGTATGTTTGCGAATGCAAGAGTGTATGCGTGTTTCTCAGTGTTGGGTTGCAGCTGGAAGGGCATCCGCTGTGTAAAACAAATGCTGGATAAGTTGCTGGTTCATTCCGCTGTGGCGACAATATCCAGTTGTAAACACATAACACTCTTATGTTAGTGGTTATAGACTGAATACATAATTATTATTATTCAAATATGTATTTTCGTTATTTTTGTTTGGCTATTGAATTACTATTTTTGGATTTATTAATAAGTTGAATTAATTTTTATTTTATACTATTATTTAAATTCGAAATTATACATTTTCATTAAAAAATTTGGCAACATATAAATTTTTGTGTGTTTTGTCAATAGATTTTTAAAAGTAGGTTCATATTTAAATTTTAGCTTTAGTAGTTTGAAAAACTGAGATAATAAAAATAATTGTCAGTCATTTCACTTCATGTAGTAAAAATGCTTGTTACAATGGAACAAATTATTTTCATTTTAAAAATGTGTTTATTAATTATGTTTAATAATTATTTTTTTATTCAAATGCAATTTTAAAAATTATGTAATTCTCGATGTAAGTTTCAACTGATATGTACGAAATTTGACTTTGCTCCACATTACCTTCAGCAAATTATATTTGATATGCTCTACTGTTTATACTGTATATGATGAATATGCCACTTACATCGACCACTCTTATGTTTCCGGCTGAACTCGTAGTGCAATTACTTCAAAGTTTTTCTTTCTGTTAACATAATAAACTTTATGCAGGGTAAATTGGTAACCCAACAGTCGCTCGTTCTGTTCACTTTGAAGTTTTCTAAAACAATCTGTCACAATCTGGTATGTAACTAAGCAGGACGTTTTTACACTCCCTGTCTAAACTTGGGGTTTTCATTATATGATAAAAAATTGATCATTTGCAACAAATTAGTATAATCATGTGCGAACGGGTTGTACTTTTGCCATATTTTTATTCATCCTGGCTCAGCTCATGGCTCAACGAGTACCTTTTCTTACTGGCTCTGTCATCTACATTTAAAAATGCATCTTGTCTTGAAGTCAAGCTTCATGTGTCTTTTGTTTGTTTCCTTTTTTCCTCATATTTAGTTTCTTTCACTCCAACCGTGTAACATTCACTTCCTGATGATCTTTATCTCACGATCTCCACTCTAGATTCGATCCTCTTGCCCCCTTTTTCTCAGCTTTGTTTGGACTGTCCGCAAAAGCTCCTGGCTTCACTATCAGTGGTGTTGCTGGGCTGTAAATGCTCTTTATGGCAGGAAACCGAGAGAGAGAGAAAAGCACAATCTGTGTGTCTTCAGAGAAGCAAGTGTCTGTCCGTCTGGTCTCTCCATCTCTCTTTCGCTCAGCGCTGTGACAGAAGAGTTATTCTTTGACTAGTTTATGGCCCTATGAAACCGGGTGCATTAAAGACGCTTCTGTCTTCCAGCTGCATCATAAAGCTCCATCATTGACATCATTTCACACTTCCAGGGACCGAAGTTCACACTCCGCTTATCAGTGAAAAAGATAGATAGATAAAGGTTGTCTCGCAGCCATTTCACTCACGATATGGCCTTTGATGGGGAAAAACTGACACAAAGGGGTTTTATCATTAATATAAGAGGTGGTTTTATATATTTATATATTAAACCAAAGTGGCTTTCTATATTAATATTAGCTTCAATACCTTATTGAAGCAGCATATCAGAGATTGGCTTGGTGGTAATATTTAAACAAGCTCTTGTTTACATCCAAAGCGATGACCAAATAATGTAATAATCTCCAAAACATTGCATTTAAACAGTTTGGCCTAAAATCAAAGCCCGCACAATTCAGTGTGCTATTGGCCTTTTGTTTGTACTCTTCTTTTTCCTTTGGCCATTTCCTAAATGACTTTGACCTTTGTTAGGTGTGAATGTTCACTTACCCTGGTTTCCTGGCATAGGAAGCTGTTGGCCGTTCGCCTTCAGGTTTAATGGAAAAGAGAAAAATAGACCTCAATGGCTGTTAGAGTTAAAGTTGTATTTACTAGCTTGTTCTAGCTCTGTTAGGTTGGAAGTCATTATTGTGCACGCGGCTGTAAAATGAATAGTGTGTAAGTGCTCTGTTCCCACTGAAACTACAGCAGGTACAGTTTCTGAGGTGTTAGATGACGATTGCATAGTTCCTGAAGATTACCAGAGGATAGATGGAAAAGCGAATTCCACTCACCTTTCCTTAAAGAGAAAGTGTGCTAGCTATTTTAACGATCCAAAAGTGTTTCTGGTTTGCTTAGAGGCCAGTCGTCCTGCAGAACTTTTAAAGATTGGTTCATTGCTTGATATGTAAGGCATTATTTAAAATGTTGCTGGGGATATTTGTAGTCTTTTTTTTTTTTTTTTTTTGGCATGGACATAGCTGTTGTTGCTGACATGGCTACAACATGATGTTTGGCTATTTTTACAGATTTCCTTTTTTAAATAGGAAATTTGGGTGTGAAATATTGAAAGGTATGTTTTGAAAAAGGATTATTTGGATTCAAAAGTGAAAGTAAAGACATTAGACATTCAGCTTAGTCCCTGATTACCAGGGGTCACCATAGCTGAATGAACCATCAACTATTCTGGCTTTTGTTTTACGCAGTGGAGACCCTTCCAGCCTCAATCCAGTACTGGAAAACACCCATACACTTTCGCATTCACACACATAACACACTCATACAATTTTGTTTACCTAGTTCACTTATTGTGCATGTCTGCGCAGGACTGTGGGGTAAACCTGGATCACTCGGACAAAACCCACACAAACACAGGGAAAACATGCAAACTCCACACAGAAATGCCAGCTGCTCACCTCGCTGTCTGTGAGGTGACAGTGCTAACCACTGAGCCACTGTGCCGCCATTTATATTTCATTCATTCATTTTCTTTTCGGCTCAGTCCCTTTATTAATCTGGGGTCGCCACAGCGGAACGACACCCCATAACTGGCAAACATCCATACACACTCATTCACTATGGACAATTTAGCTTACTTAATTCACCTATACCTCATGTATTTGGACTTGTCTGGAAACCCACGCAGAAATGTCAACTGACCCAGCCGAGGCTCGAATGTGAGGCGATCGTGCTACTCACTGTGCCACTGTGACCCATTTGCATTTCAATAAAAATAAAAAAAATAATTTGGCTTTTACTTACTACAAGTATATAAAGGGATAGTTCACCCAAAAATGAAAATTTCCTCCCCGTCTACTCACACACATGTGGTTCTAAACTTTTATGAACTTCCATCTTCTGTTCAAGAAGATATTCTGAAGAATTTTGGCGGGGGTAAAAAGCCATCTACATCCATCATAGTATCCACAAAAGGCAATGACTAATTTCTTCAGTGTATCTTCCTTTGTTTTCCACAAAAGAAAGAATCCTGAAACAGACTTTGAAACCGAAGTGTAGGATGAGTAAATTATGACAGATTTTTCATTTTTGTTTTCAGCATTGATTAATAAGAAATGTTTCTTGGGCAACAAATGACATTACACAATCCTTTAGAATGATTCTAATGTTAAAAAATACATTAAATTAAAAAAAAAAAAAAAAAAAGTAAAAAATTCAGCTAGGCCAAGGGTGCCCAAACTTAATCCAAGAGGGCCAGTGTCCTGCATAGTTTAGCTCTAACCTCCTTCAACACACTTGCCTGGGAGTTTCTAGTATACCTAGAAAGAGCTTGATTAGCTGGTGTGTCTAATTTGGGTTGGAACTAAACTTTGCAGGACACTGGCCCTACAGGACTGAGGCCCCGTTTACACTAGTACGTTTTCGTTTTAAAACGCATAAGTTTTGCTACGGTTACGCCATCCGTCCACACTACGCCGGAGTTTTCGAGGTGCGAAAACGGAGCGTTTTAGAAACGCTGGAGAGGCCGTTTTCATTCTAAAACGCCGCCGCAGCGTCTCAGTGTGGACGGATATATTTGAAAACAGAGGCGTGGCTGCTGAGATCCGCTACGTGATTGGGGCTTTGGGTCATTGCGTATCCTTTTCTTATTCGTTAAGCGCATGTGGCTATAACGTCACCGGCAGACGGCAGACCAGCCTTTACTGTAAACACTGTATTTTAGATAGCCATGGATGTTTTATATTTGTTACTTTAAGTAACAACTCAACCTCGTTGTTTGTCCTCAAAAAGACCTCTCTTGCTTTCTTTACCATCGCGTTCATCGTTCAACCAGCGTTTGTTGGCTAACAATAACCAAATGCCGAGCGAGACACGTGCTTCCTGTTTATACTTGAACGCGCATGCTCAAGAGTGCGCGAATGGTGCGCGAATGGTCACGTGATATACGTTTCTGGTGGCGTAGTGAAGACGGAGATCTTTTAAGACGCTGGGTGAAACGTTAGTGTGGACGAGGATCGTTTTCATGCTAAAACGCCGTTTTAAAACTAAAACGCACTAGTGTAAACAGGGCCTGAGTTTAGGGACCCCCCAAAAAATTATGTATTTTTTAGCATCACATGATCCTTCATAATGATTCTAATGTGTGATTTATGTTTCAAAAACATAAATGAATAAATAAACTCAAACATTCAAATCCATTGTTTTGAGATTAACTATTAATTATAAAACTCTACTTTTGGACTCTAGAAGCTACGAAAAACCTAAAAATTTCAATCAACTGCACTGTAAAACTGGAGCATTAGTGCAGCTCGCCGTACGGTTACAATGACCATGTGATTTATGCCCCAAAGGTCAGCCCGAAGGTGTGAAAGTTGGTGTTATCTGATAAGATAAAGAGGCTTAAACAAAGTGGAGCGACTGAGAATTAAACACTGCGATTATATAAACATTCTCATTTCCTTTTTGGCTGGTTAGGGCTAGTTCACCACTCTGAGGTCCCTATAGGACACAGCTGATCTAGTCTAACGGGCTATTTTCAGCTGTACAGCAGTGAAACACTTAAATGACTCCATTAGCTCCACCCACTAATAATTGACGCACATTATATCCGAGTCTAGATAATTGTAGAGTTGTTCAACCTTGAATACGTGGTCTCTCTTTTAAATTCTGCAGTGAATACAAACATGAACATTAGTCTGTAATCGGCGTGTGAAAAGATGAGATTGTCGGTGTCATTACTCTCACATTCAGTAAGTTGGAAATGGCTGAAGCAGATTAGCGGTTGGCGTTCTACACAGCGTACACTATTTTCTCTGCAGTATTTGTGCCCCCTGGCAAGGCTCTTTTAAGAAAGCCTGCAATTTTTCACTTTGCTTCAGTATAATTAGGTAATTGCCTTATAGTACAGGACTGCAATTTTGCTGCGTTCACCTCTGTCAGACGATTGCCTTCAGGGCGGCTCACTGTGTGTTATTATCTCCGCACAAACACACACACACACATAGGCCGAGCCACAAAAGCATTGTGACAGTTTTCCTGTTCAGACCAAATGAAGTAGTAGAGCTAGTTTATGTACCGTTTGAATAGGGACAAATTGAGTGCCTTAACAGTGTAATTATTAAATAATGTTCCATGGAAGTACTGTTTTTGGTCACATTCTATACTCAAAAAGATACGTTTTGTTGTTTGATCGAGCTACTTATTTAAAATAAGCTAAAACAACACAATTGCTGAGCATTTTCCCCAACAACGTAATAGTATTATGTTTAATACACTTTAATTTGTAAAATCTAATAAGTTAGCTTAATTCCTTCATGTTGTCCTTACTCAAATCGATTGTGTGGAACATTGTTTGTAAAGTGTAAAATAGGGACCAATTCTCACTATTAGGCTTATTAACTGCCTAAGATATTGGCTGTTTATGAGAACTTATTTAGTTCAGTGGTTCTCAACTGGTTTGGCCACGGGACCCACATTTTACATGGTCATCAAGCCATGACCCAAGTTTTTAGGAACTATAATTTTAGAAATTATAATTAATTTGTTTGTTAACATACACAAGTAGTGACAGATAAATCATAAGAAAATCACAAAGACTTACAAATAAACAATATTTTATTGCTGTCATTTAACAAAATGTATTAAATTATAGAAATATTACAAAGTAAAAACGATAAATACTGTAAACTGTGGTTAGGGTAGAGAAATGTTCAGTTACCGAACTAAACTGAACTGTTGTCCCGCTCGCTTTTCAAAACAAAAGTCCGGTATAAGCAAAATAAATTATTATTATTTTTTATTTTTTTTGACCACACACTCCATGACCCACTAAAAATGTTCCGCGACCCACTTTTGGGTCGCGACCCACCAGTTGAAAAACACTGATTTAGTACATATTCTGCATGAACTTAATCTACATCCCTGATTCTACCCAATACTGTAAACCCAACTACTACCATAATAACCCTTTTAGGGCTGTGCAATTAATCGCAATCGCAAAACAATCGCGATTTAAGCACATGCAATTTCTAAATCGCAAAGGCTCCAATTTTATCTATTAATTTATTTTGATTTATTGTTCACATTCTTGTGCGCATGATTTTAATATGTTAACCAATCAGAGCTGACGCAGCACACCAGGCAATTACAGCTAAGCTGAGCAGGAGAAAGATGTTAACCAATCAGAGCTCACTTCGCACTCGACAAAGTTGAGCGGGAAAGCCAAATAAGTGGTTTTGATTGACGTTAGTTTTTATTTATTGTTACGACTGGAATTGAGGTTAGTTCATCGTTATTTTTTCATGTTGTTTGTTTTTAAGACAATTTATTACAGTTTTGTTTATCAAGCAGTTAGTACTACTGTGCACAGTATGTGTTTAACTAGCGGTGAGGTTAGTTAATCTTAATTTATTTTATGTTGTCTGATTTAAAGACAATTTTACTACAGTTTTGTTTATTAAACTTAATACCATATTATTCCATTGTGAAATGTTTTGTTTTGCACTTCTTGTGCACTAAATACATTTAGAATGTGTGTATGTAGCTTGTTTGAAAAAGCAAAAACAGCTGCCAAAATCGCAAATAAAATCGCAATCGCAATATTGGTTCCAAAAATCCCATTATTATTATTTTGTCCATATTGCACAGCCCTAAACCCCTTTAAAAGCAGCAAATTAACAGTTTATTGAGCTAAAATCATTAGGTAATGTTTTGTTAATCGCATGAGGTGTAACCCTATTTTTTATGCCGTTTTTTGGCACAGTCCTAGATTGAGAGGTACACAACCAGCCTAAATGTTGACTATATTCCATGTCTGTTTTGTGTCAGGTTTGTATACGTACAGCTTCCTGGTCTGCGGTTGACAGCTCAGAGTGAGAAACAGACACAATATATAGTGTGTTGGGCAATTCGACTTTTTTACAACCAGCTAGCGCCACAAAACTGTCAAAATGGGCTTAGCAGATGGAAAAAGACTCATTCAGTTGTTTCTTTCCAAGCGCAGATGAGCTGCTGATTAAAACGCTTAACAATGTTGAGTGGAACTGTACGGGTGTGTCATTGAATCGGTTGGTCAGGGAGTTAAGGGAGCTAATCTGAAAGTCAATAGTTTGTGTTTGCAGGAACGAACGGCTTTCAAAATGCATTTTACAGGAAGCCAATTCATATTACACTTCACATTTGCTTCAGTTACTGAAAGCCAATGTTGCTAATTGTTGTACTGTCGTTATAGATGTGAAACTTTCCAAAATAATGAAATATTTAACCTGCACAATTTGTTTACAGAATATATGATACATTTAAACTGTTGTATTCCTTTAATAATATCAGTATAGTAATCAAATAAAATCACATAAGACATTATTTAATTAAATCAATAGTAGTGCTCTATATTTTAATGTTTAAAAAGATTAATGTTTGGAGTACAAGTGGTTATTTTGAAGAATCCTGAAAATACAAACAATAAAACTTTTTAACACTATTTTTTTGTTGTTAATGTGTTTTGAGCCTAATTGGCATATATGGGCCGCGATTTGCTAGGGTATATTTAATTTTTTTCATTTATGAGTATTGTATGATTGCCATGTAAAGATCATGTTCCATGAAAATTTTACATTTTCTATACTTTAAAAGTATTGAAAGACAAAAAGTCAAGACAATAAATGACTTTATGTAGCTTTAACTTCTTTTAATAAGTTGTTCAGGTTTCAACTCTTTTTTTTTTTAAGTTATACAAAGTTTAATTGAATATTTAAAAAAAAGGTAGTTTTGTTTGATTATTGCAAGTTAAGATGATTGGAAAAGATGACTAAACAATTTAAGGCAAAAATATTTTTTTTTACAGTGTACTGTAAAAATATTTATCGGTGACACAGTGGCTCAGTGGTTAGCACTGTTGCTTCACAGCAAGAAGGTTGCTTGTTTGAATCCTAGTTCGGCCAGTTGGCATTTCTGTGTGGAGTTTGGTATGTTTGAATGTTCTCCCTGTGTTCGCTTGGGTTTCTTCCGTGTGCTCCAGTTTCCCCTTCAGTCCAAAGACATGCGCTATAGGTGAATAGGAAGAACTCAATTAGGTGCAGTGTATGAGTGTGTGTGAGTGTATGGGTGTTTCCCAGTAGTGGGTTACAGCTGAAAGGACATCCGCTGCATTAAAATATGCTAGAATAGTTGTCGGTTCATTCCGCTGTGGCGATCTTGATAAAAAAGAGATAAGCCAAAGGAAAGTGAATGATTGTAAATGTATTAAACTCTATATTTTCTCCATATTTAGATTATGAACCCTCAGATTCCAGTTTTTCAAAGAGTTTGAAAACCAAAATATTGTCATATCCTAACAAAGAGTACCCATTTAAGATGATGTACAAGTCTCATTAATAAAAAGACACTTATAACTAGTTTTGTAGTCCAGGGTCACATATTTGAATGATTTATAAAGCATCACTTGTGTATCTATATGTCCAATAAGTAGGGCCACACGGAATCTGCGCGTGCAGAATTCCGCAGATTTCCGCAGATTTTTAGCCCATCATTGATTCTGTTTATTAACTTGTGTAAATGTGTGTAAAATTATATTTATTCAGTTTTCAAATTAATTTCAGTAAAAATATAGATTAATATGAAAATATTCATATGGTTTATTTACAATACAGTTTGTAAAGTACTATTTTCTGTCTTTTAGAAGAGATTTTATATGAGAGACTTGCTTTGTTTACCAAATAAAGTGGATCTAATTGGATTTACATTGTAAACATTAAATAAAAGTTAAAAATGTATTACTTATTATTTAATATACTAAATTTTTAGTTATGATACTCCTAAAATTATTCCGCATAAATCCGCAGATTTTTAACAAAATACTCCGCAGAAATAGCAAAAAATGTCCGCAGATTCTGTCTGGCCCTGCCAATAAGCAATAGAAATGATTTATTTCACATATATTACAAACGTTTCATCTCAGTGTTAGTGTTTTTTTTTTTTAAACTGTATTTCTAAAAAACAAATGCAGCACTTGAGCACGTAAGGCACTTTTTCAAAAACAATGAAAAATTGAGCCTTGTTGTTAACTTGGAAAATAGCAGTTCAAATTTAGCTCACCTGTGTTATTTCCTGGCGTCTTTTGTGGGAGAATGTTAAATAACAGAAAAAGAAAAAAATCAATAGTAATCCAAAATACCAATTCATTCAAGGGGGTTCTTTTTAACAGTTACCCTCACTATAAACAATTCAGATTGGTGCGGCCCATCCAAAAGGAAAATCTGAGCATGCAGTAGCTGAGGAGCGGAGGAAGAAACCACAGAGCTGACAGGAGCTTTATAGATCACAGCGCCATCAATCTCTGACATTTCAGCAGCGAGAGCAGGAGGCCAGCGCTCTGCCAAGCCCAGTCTGAAGCCTTTAGACGAGCGCTCGCCTGAACTGCGCTGAAATAAAGATGACGTCCTGCTAAAGCAGCCTGTTGATGGTTCTGATTTATGGGCCGTAAGTGTCGATATGACACGTTTCAGTGATGAACCTGACTGATAGACTGTCCGGTGTGTTGTTGAAAGCCTCTGCTGGCACTGGAGATATAGTGAGACCAGAGATTTAGGGTGCTTGAATGAGTCTTCTCGATAATGAAATGCCATCGTTTTTACTGAAGGACTAGAGTCTGTTGACTACTATGAGTGCCTGTTTCAATACATTTTTCTTTCTCTCTCTCTCTCTCTCTCTCTCTTTTCCCCCTCCCTCTCTTTCCTCTCAGAAATCTGAGCCACAACAAGCTGACGGCAGTCGATATGGACATCCTCTCCAATCTGCCTAACCTGAGAGAAGTGTGAGTATAACAGTCCCCGTCCTGTCACATAGTTAGTGCTCAATGATTTCAGAGATCCGGGAAACATTGACAGAACTGTAGAATCCAGTCTTAAAAATGGAATTAGCTGAATAAAGTCCTGACACGATAACTGTTTTTTGTTGTACGATATATTACACTAAAATAAATTGCGATTAAACAATATTATTGTGATTTTAAGACCTTTTTGTGACACTCATTATATAGTGCCAGAATGACAATATAATATCATCATATTGCAACTACAATGTTCCTTCGCTGTAACGGAGTTCACCTTTCGTGACATCAGTTTTGTGGATTTTTTTAGTGCAAATTGACATTTAAAAAAAAAAATTACAGCGCATTGTGTTCTGCATCTTGATTAGTGCATGGTTTCAGTTAACTCGACATGCTTTTTTACAAATATTATATCAAAATGCTTTTAAAGTATTACAATAGTCCAGAAACAAGAAATTAAACAAATTCGAAGTACACTACACTGTAAAAATATCTGTTAATTAGCAGGTTCCATGTTGCTTGATTTTTGTTTTTTTTGTTTATTTACTGTTTTAAACTGCAGTATAAAGCAATTAAATTGTGCGGTTTGACAAAGTGACTTTTGTTGACATTTTGGTAGTTTGAAACAATATATCGTAAAATAAACAATATGAGGAGAATAACAGAAACGTACTGCCTTTTTATTACCATTTGGTTTTTGTACTGTAATTTAGCTTTGTTTACAATGTACCACAATGTTTGTGTTAATTCATTCTGTACCGCAAACACTGACACACACAATATATTACTTAAAACAATAAAAAAGGTTAACACAAGTCACTTTTTCAAACTTTTCAACATTAAAAGTTGTTGGAGGAAACGTCAAGTTCTCAAAATGCAACTTAAAAGCATAAATACATGGGGATAAATACACAAAATATTAAAAACTGTAGACGACACAGTGGCGCAGTAGGTAGTGCTGTCGCCTCACAGCAAGAAGGGCGCTGGTTCGAGCCTCAGCTGGGTCAGTTGGCATTTCTGTGTGGAGTTTGCATGTTCTCCCCGCGTTCGCGTGGGTTTCCTCCGGGTGCTCCGGTTTCCCCCACAGTCCAAAGACATGCGGTACAGGTGAATTGGGTAAGCTAAATTGTCCGTAGTGTATGTTTGTGAATGAGAATGTATGGATGTTTCCCAGGGATGGGTTGTGGCTGGAAGGGCATCCGCTGCGCAAAAAACAAGTGCTGGATAAGTTGGCGGTTCATTCCACTGTGGCGACCCCGGATTAATAAAGAAACTAAGCCGAAAAGAAAAGGAATGAATGAAAAACAGTTTATGGATATATTTTTACAGTGTACAAAGTCCAATCATCCTGTAGATTTGCCCAGCATTCGCTATAAATCTGCTCCTGCTTAATCAACTCAATTAGCATGCTAGCTTTAACTTTTCCAGACCTGTAACAGAATGTTCTAGGGTGGCGTCGGCCCACACAAACTTTATGACCTGCGTTTGTTTTCAGGACAATGATGTCCTTTTTATATTGTTGTTTGGTTCAATTTGAAATGTTTAATCTCAGTGTAAGGCCGAGTCGAGCATAAAAACGTGTTTGTTTCTGAGTAAAAGTGTTAGGGTAATAATACGTGTAAAATGTAAACCACATCTACAAAACATTCCCACAGCTAAAGCTCCACAGAGAGAGGCAATCGAATGAAGTGCATTAAACGGTGTAATAACGTTAATTACCGCCATTAGCCACAATCAGTCATAAATCATTTTAAAACGTGCTGTCAGTGCGATTGGACATTTAAGTACTTTTGCTGGTGGCTATTGTCCTGAAAGTGGCGGAGATTGGGAATAAAGAGGTTTGCTATTATAAGCGCTTTCCATCATCACCCGACACCAGCCACTAACCTGCGCTGTAAATATTTAATACATCGAGGGACTGTGTCTGGCCCTCAGCCAGACGGGCCGATTTTCGCTCTTTTCTTCTTTTTCTTTTTCCCTCTCTCTTTCTCAATGTTTGGTCACTGTCGGAAAGACCCTTATTTTAAATGAATAAATAAATATAGCTTATGTATTATAGCCAGATATGCATTTTTAGTAAATATATGCGATGGTCATATATTATTTTTGTAAACCAGCTTTTATTTGTTCATATTTATTACAAAATAAATTCAATTCATGGATCAGATTACATATATAAACTGTATGTATAATGTATATCATACATTTTGACCTTGATTTACAGAAAATGTAATGTAATTTAATGTAAAAAATATTGTTAATTATTATAAAATATACAATTTAGCATAATCACTTTTATATAAATACATTTTTATCAAGGACGGGTCTGAATAAGTTTCATTATTACATACATCTCGTACCATGAATAAGGAAGGAACATTTTTTCTGTCATATTTTGAGAATTTATTTCAGTTGTTTAAAACATAAAACATTCATTCATTCATTTTCTTGTCGGCTTAGTCCCTTTATTAATCCGGGGTCGCCACAGCGGAATCAACCGCCAACTTATCCAGCATATTTTTACGCAGCGGATGCCCTTCTAGCTGCAACCCATCCCTGGGAAACATCCACACACACATTCACAATCATACACTATACGGACAATTTAGCTTACCCAATTCACCTGTACCACGTCTTTGGACTTGTGGGGGAAACCGGAGCACCCGGAGGAAACCCACGCAACCATGGGGAGAACATCCAAACTCCACACAGAAATGCCAACTGACCCAGCCGGGGCTCGAACCAGCGACCTTCTTGCTGTGAGGCGAACGTGCTAACCACTAGGTCACCGTGGCGCCCTCATAAAACATATTCATATAACATAATTGAACTTTATATGTGTTTTATTATTATTATTTAAAATTATTATTGTAATTATTCTTATTATTAGGGGTTCGAGCGTGAAGTGCTGAAACCCTATTGTTTTTATTATTATTATTATTATTATGGTAACACTTTACAACAAGGTTAATTAGTTAATGCATTTACTAACATGAACTAATTATGAACAACACTTGTACAGCATTTATTAATCATAATTGAACATTTACTAATGCATTATTAACATTCAAGTCCATGCTTGTTAACATTAGTTAATGCACCGTTAGTTAACATGAACTAACAATGAACAATGAACACAATAATCAATATATCGACTTATCGCACAATACATTGACATGACCTCAATGATTTTTAGTGATGCAATATATATCGCCCATATGTAAAAACCAACTCTTGCAACATTTTAGCTTATTGCACTAACTCTCTATCTCTATTGGAGGTGTTACTGTCAGTGTGGTAAAAAAACAAAACAAAACACTACAGTATATTTTGATGTGGGTGCCTGACAACTGAAAATAGATCTGGTAGCAGATATCGCAGCCTTTGTTACTTTTTACCTTGCATTTTTTTGTTAGCGTTTATTATTATTTATTTGTTTTGGATATGTGTTTTCACATTCTGATTCCAATGCCTAATTATTAAATGGTTAAAATGACTATAATTAAATATTCTTTAGAATAAAATATGATGTGTTCTTTAGAAGAGTGTACTTGCATGATGATGATATTATATTGTCATTCTGGCATTATATAATGAGTGGCTTAAAATGGCAATAATATCGTTTATCGCGATATATTTTGGTGCAATATATCGTACAACAAAAAATAAATATTGTGACAAGCCTATGAACAACTGTATTTTCATTATCGATCGTTAGGTAACATGAACAAATACTGTAGTAAGTGTATTGTTCATTGTTTGTTCATGTTCGTAAATGCTTTAATTAACATTAACTGAAACTTATTGTAAAGTGTGACCGTCATTATTTAGTTATCCTGTTACCATCATTGAAGTACAGTATGTCAAATAGCTAAAAGGTATGTCATATGTCAACTTATTAAAATAAAAACAGAGAAACATACTATTTTAATATATATTATAAATTTACTTATCAAGCAATGCATGTTCAAGCTATATTTAACGTATTTGGCCTATTTATTTATTTGCTTATTTTTTATGGACAGGAGGCTGGACCACAATGAGCTGACATCTATCCCTTCATTTGGAGTCGCCGCAGCATCAGTCGTTACACTTCTCCTGTAAGTGAAACATCATTGTATGACCATGATGACTGCTGAGGCTGCACTTTCTATGCCTGACAAATAATTGTTTACATCATGCTGGCAGTCAGGCTTTCATTAAGGAACATCAATTTTAGCAAAAACTAGATTCAAGTTGGCTTTTTCCACTTGCAATGTTTAATAATGACTAAGTGAAGTCTATTTATAAACTAATTTCGAGAGGATCACGTGCAGATGACTGCTCGCAGCTGGTCCTGCATTATCCAATTTATGATTCACCAATCAGATGAGTCCTAAGCCACTATATATACCCTAAGTTCCATATCACAGCCATCTTTGTTCTGAATAATCCCCCCTTCCACCCCTACTCCTTCTCCTTTCCTAGATGGGTGGCACGGTGGCCCATTGGTTAGCATTATTGCCTTACAGCAAGAACATAGAACTGGTTCTAGTTCTTGCCAAGCCAGCTGATGTTTCTGTGTGGAGTTTATACGTTCTCCCCCTGCTCACGTGGGTTTTCCCCGGGTTCCCCGGTTTCCTCCCACTGTCCAAAAACATGCAACTTAAGTTAATTGACTAATACAAATCAGCACCATAGACATGCTCCTAGTAAGTAGTTATCTTTTCATAGCGATCACCATCCGTTTATTAGCTATCCGCAAGGGAGTTCTCAAGATCTACCTGAGCTCAAACTCTCCTCTCGCCTTGCGAATGGGAGGGAGCCCTGGGCTCGAGGATCTTATGAGCTCAGGGTTCTCTCCTGGGACAGCATGCCAAACAAGCTTTATAATCAATCATCAGCTAAGTGTGAACTCTTGAAGTAGTCATTAAACTGGTTTGTGCAACCCTAAAAAATTACCACCTGTGGTAGACTAGTGGTAGTGTTTAGTGTTGCTGGCTGTGTTCGTGAAACTTTACAAGCATTACCCTGGTGAGTTACACCCTTATTTGTGGTGATCACATGTATGTGTTGGCAGTTTTGTGGTTTAGAGCCATTCCTTTGCAGGTATTCAGTGAGTTGCATATTCATATTCAGTGAATATAGTTTTTGCAGTATTCGTATTAGCGTGTAAGTGGCTAGAATTCAGTGTTAGTTTTGACAGCAAATTTTGTTTTAATTTTATACTTATTCTTTTGACCAAAATGCTAGGGATGCACCGATACCAGTATCGGGTGTTGTGTCGATACTTGGTTAAAATACCTGTACTCGTATCATAAATGAAGGGCCGATACCACGCAGCGATACCACTCAACAGTAATTCACTACATGGATGTGATTTGTTGTCCTACCTGATGTTGTCATACCTTCAATGTCTTAATGTAATAATGAATCTACTATATATTAATAGCGGCGCTACGGTTGCGTAGTGAGTAGCACGTTCGCCTCACTTCAAGAAGGTCGCTGGTTTGAGCCCCGGCTGGGTCAGTTGGCATTTTTGTGTGGAGTTTACATGTTCTCCCCGTGGTTGCGTGGGATTCCTCCGGGTGCTCCGGTTTCCCCCACAAGTCGAAAGACATGTGGTATAGGTGAATTGGGTAAGCTAAATTGTTCTTAGTGTATGAGTGTGAATAGGTGTGTATGGAGGTTTCCCAGATGGTTGCAGCTGGAAGGGCATCCTCTGCGTAAAACATATGCTGTATAAGTTGGCGGTTCATTCCGCTGTGGCGACCCCGGATTAATAAAGGGACTAAGCCGACAAGAAAATGAATTGTTGCTTAGCAGGCTAGATTCACCATCAGGCCACCGGGAAATGTCCTGGTGCTCCCTATGTCCAGTCCGCCCCACATACATCTTTCTGATCCTGACGAATCCTCCGTTGTAAGCATGTAGATTTCCGAAGAACTCCTCAGAGGGAACACAGCACAAGGCTGGGCTAATGCTGAGGCATTTCTGCAGAAATAAACCTCAACCACTGTCTCTTCATAGTCTCATCTCTGGTTCATCTGCACACTTCCAGTAATATTTAGCTGAGGACAGTTCTCTTCTCTGTGTTGCCAGATGTAGCTGACTGATTCCAGTCCAGACCCTATCCAAAAGGTTTTTACCTCAACAATCAAATTCAAAACTGCCCACTCTGGCAAGTTTTGCTCGCCGCTGTTGTTTGTGGCCAGGGTTGGGGGTTTCGAATCTCCAGGGGCTGCGCGCGCACAAATGGGAGGGGCTTATGTTTCGTGTTTACGTCACGCCGAAACGGCTAAAGACTCGTAAGCATGGCGATTCATTTGAGGAACTATGAGTCGACTCTTTTATAGATTAATCAATAGCACTTTCAGATTTAAGCCTTAGCTGGACACTTCACTTTACTTAGAGCTGTATTACACACTGCATACAAGCTCATTTTTAAAAACCCGTAATAGGGGCTCTTTAATATTTCTCCACAAAGCATTCAAACAGAATTGCAAAATAAAGAGTACAACAAAAAGAAGTTGTTTTTAAGCATCATAAATGACACATTTCATATCCACAACCACTAAATATCTCTCAAGTCATGTTCAATCTGCAGATCCCTGTTTTCTCAGCACCAGTTCCCTTGTATCTCCTTTACACTGACTGATATCCCAGCAGTAATCTGTCTTCAGCAAGGATCATGTTCCCATCTGTAATATATCTCTCCACTACCAAATGTGTCGTTCATGTGAGCGGTAAAGCGATCGGTGTCTTTATAGCGGGCAGTTGTGCTGTCATGGTGTGACCTCATTGATTTACAGTTAATCACCATCTCCCAGAAATGATGAAAACCGTCAGTCCACTTCACAGGATTCAAACACTTGATATTACACTGGCGAACTGTGCTTGGAGGATATCGGGAAAAGGTTGGAATGGGGGAAGGCGTTGTGTGATGGTTCAAATAGAAGGGCGCTTCTTTTTTTGGTCTTGGTCCGAGGCCTGTTACTATGGAGGGCTCTTGCATATCAGGAAGGGCTTGTCTTTTTTGAGCCGCACAGCTGAATGCTGTCGAACGCCCAGCTGTAGCTGTCAGTCAAGCAATTTACTGTAAAAAAAAAAAAAAAAAAAACGGGGGAGGGTTTATTCAGTGGTTACCGATACAGGCAGAGGAAGGGGCTGGAACAAAAAAAGCTCGAGTTTTCGGTTTCCACCTGTGAGGAACACCTGACCCCGCTCCTGCTCGTGGCTCTTGTTCGGACCACCGCTCAGCTCACAAAATTCCTCCCCTCTGAGTTCACCAGCTGGAATGCTGTTGGACAGCAGTTCCCCTGTGATACGGCCACAGAGCCAGCACTAAAATACTGGCCCGTCTGTCACCAGCACCAAACTCCTCAATGCCCCATTTCATCTCAACTGAGGACACCATTTAAACAGTGGTGGTCTCTTTCACTCTCTCTCTTGTGAAGTGGTTAAACAGCACTGTCGCTATTCTACTGATTTTAATCTTCTCCTTTAACTTTTGACGGTTGTGCTTACCCAGTTTGCTGTGGGACTGACGGTTGCACTGTTTACAGCCATGGCAATACAAATGCACGTTGAAAAGCTGCGTTTTAGTGGTGTGATTGTTAGCTTTTGGGGAGAGTTTGACAGATGTTACTCTTGCTATGGTTGGGTGGGTTTATCTGGAGTCCATGTTTATTTACATTAAGCATAATATATTCTCCCGTATTTTACAGTTCTATCCCGCTATCATCCTGTAAAGGTATTTTCCCGTATTTCTCCTGTATTGTCAGTCTTTCTCTGCAGGTTGTCGATCTTCCCTATATGCAACCTATGCCTCCGAACCACCAGGGGCCGCCCCTTGCACTTAAATGTGAGTTCGTTCTGTGCTTTCGGTTTATTTAGGTATGAAACACTTTGAAATAAATATTAAATCGGCGGGACTCCCTTTCCTTTTCATTACAGGTGTCGTTGCTCCTCCTATGCAATCCTCAAAACAAGTCATATAGCGTTGCTTGACTCAGCTGACGCGCTCCATAGTGATAAACAGACGCTGTTTCCCTAACGGATTCTGTACACGCGATTCGAAGCTGAGCGAAGTCTGGGTTTTGGGTGCGTGTTTGAACAGACATATACATAGACAGTTAGGCGTATCCCTTAATTTCACATCCCAATGTTGACAGGTATGGACTGGCTGTTGACCATTGCTGTGTCTCCTGTACGTTAAAGAATGTGTTCAGCTTGCCACATTTACATAAATCTTTGATCGCTGACAATGTGACGCAAATTTTCTCTCCACAATATCAACGAAATGCTCCGCACCATCAAAGGCTCCTGCAGTAGCACCCAAAAGGCAGAAGAAGATGCTAATCATCGCACAAAAAGTTGGACTTCTGGACATGCTAAAGGGTGGTAGAAGTTATACTGCTGTAGGGTGCCATTACGGAATAAATAATGGTTTTGATCTTTGGTTTTATTCTATAATAGTGGACTTATTTTTCTACATAGGTATAAACGTGTATAAAGTGTGTAGTGAGGGGTTTCACAGCATTTAAACATCTATAATAATTGTAAAAAATAAAGCTGACTACTTCGCGGATTTATTTTTACAACGTAACTCCCGCGAATAATGAGGGACCACTGTATTTTTTATATCTTAAAGGGGTAGTTCATAATAAAACTTCTGCCATTGTTTACTCATTCATTTTTTACTCATGTCATTCCAAACCAGTATGACTTTTTCTTCTGTGGAACAAAAATAAAATATTTTGTAAGAGATGCTTCCAAGTGTTTTGTTTATACATTAGAATTCAACTGCAATCAAAACTACGCCATTACGGATATTCCTCGAATATAGCTTCTTTTGTATTTCGAAGAAACAAAGTCATACTTGTTTTGAACAGCATGAGGGTGAATAAATGATGGTAGATTGTTTTTGTGAGCTCCCCTTTTAAAACTTAATAAAAAAGAGAAAATCAATGCATAGATTGGTAGTTTATTATCTAGTCACAGTCCAGCTCTACCCATTTTTACCAACTTTGAGGTTACAGAACACCCATACAAAAGCCACAATTTCATCTCCTCACTTTTTGGTGTTCATCAAGCAGATAAGCCAATCAGTGCTGACCATAGCAGCTAATTTGCTAATCCGCCAATCCTCTGTTCAATGCCGCTTTGGTTGGATTAACTAGCTAAGACGTTCAGCTTCCCACACTCTCTCTCTCTCTCTCTCTTACTCACCACAACAACTGATCATGACACTGATCCAGGTGACCACTATGGACGTCTATTTCTAACCCAAACAAGTGTTAAAAAACAAAAACAAAAAAAAAAAAGCAATAAGCCATAAACAAAGTCTTTATAAACTATTGATTTGGCCTTTTAGGATAAGTTGGAAGGATTAGTTCTGTTAGAAGGATTGGTCAAGTTATAGATTCCAGCAGGACCCCATTTGCGGGCTCAGGCCTGGGATGGCCAGCGCACAAGTATGGACCGCTTCTCTCGTTAACGTCAGCATGTTTTTTTTTTTGCCCGATGAAGGTCACCAGCTGCTGACCTGCTACTCAGTGGAGTCTCAGTGCTCTGCTAGTCACAGGAACATCCTGTAGGGCGGTGAGCACAGCGCTCGTCCTTATCCATACCCTCTGTCTGTTTATTCAGGTGGGACAGTGGGGGTACTCCCTCCTTTTCTCTTTCCTTCCGTCGTTCTTGCTCGTCCTTCCAGTCCTCTTTCTTTTTTCCCTCTTCTCACAATTCCCACCCAGAATCCCAGTGAAACGGTCAAGCCGGGGACCATGTGCGTGTCGGCCGGGTCTGATCTTCACTGGGAAAGGCCACGCTGGTCTCTTAGGCTCCCACAGAACACCTGCCAGCAGCAGAAATCCCCTCTTGGTCTCGGCGGACCATGTGTTTACCGTGAGATTTGCGCAGAATTGGGAATTGAAATAAGGAGGCTTTGTTGTTCCAGCAAGGACTCGTCTTTGCTGTATGGGCCTGTCTGCCTGGGCTTTGTAGGGTTTCCTGCTAACATTGATCATGGCGCAGGTGCAGGAGTGTTGAGCATGACTAGCCAAACTCAATGGAAGACATTTCAGATGTTTCGAAGAACTCTTGATGAAGAATGCTCTTGATGAAGACTTTTATGGAGAATATTAGAATTGGAAGATTAGTTGGGCCATTGTATTCTTGTGAAGAAATCACATTGGTGGTATCATTATATGGTCCGTTCAAGACAATAATATATCACAGTACATCTTGTACCATACAAGATGTATTTTGTCTTGAATGGACTATATTTATATCCCACAGTGTTTAGCCCAAAGCTTTCATCTTATGCAAAGTCATTTCCTTACTCCCACTAGCTTTATGTACTAGCGAGTTTAATAGAGGGAGATTTTCTTTTTCAGTACTGTCCCATCCTCCAGTGAGGGGATGGCTTATTCTGAAACTACCCCAAAACAAATTCCAGATGTGGAGAGAGCCTTGACCTTGCCATTCCTTCTGTGGCCGGCAAAAAACAAGTGTGATTCTTAAGTCAGCTGCTTTCACATGCCTCAACTCTAAAGAGAAATAGAAGCAACGAAAAAAAGGGGAAGAGACAGAAATCCATAGTCCCCAAGAGAGACAATTGATTTGATTTGTCTTTTCTCAGTTAACAGCTGTTCATACCAAGCCAGATGTGACTTAATGACAAAAACCTCACAGGCAAAAAAAAAAAAGAAATAAATTAAATATAGAATGTAGTTTAGTTTCTGTGTGTGAATTCTATTGATGCCAAATTTATTTATTTTTTTAAAAGGGTGGATAACTTATTTGTGACAATCCCCGTCCCCCCACCCCCGCAAAAAAAAAAAAAAATTGAAAAAATACCGGATTTGTTACTATTTTTTGTGACCAAACAAGTATATGTAAAATTACCTTCAACAAGTTCACTCACTCGCTCGCTATCCTTCATTGATTTATCAGGGGTCGCCACATTGGAATGAATCATCAATTACTCTGGCATATGTTTTATGTGGCGGATAACAACAAAATCAAAATTGTCCTATCTAAATAAAAAGCATAAAACCAGATACCGGACATACTTTGTCAATAAACAGCACAAAAATATATAATATTCACAAATAAAAAATGTCAGTATTCATGCTAAATGCAATCCAATTGCAGGTTTTTGATTTTCTGAAAAAGTTGAACACCTAATGTGTTTTACTGTTATGGGTACACAACTAAAGATTTCTGCTTCGAATGATCAGCATGACTCACTACGCCTGCCTTGCATGAAGTCATGCATTTATACTTTTGTATGCTGTTTGAATTGCTCTGCAATAACACTTCCGAAACGCTAGCTGGCAGCATGTTTTCATGTTCCTTTGTCTCATATATTTTGGGGGTGTTTTGTTCTTTCTGAACGCTACCTTAACGTACAAGTAGCTAAAACTCGATCATTAAGGGGTGGGAACCAATAAACGTGCAACAACATTAATCATAAGGTAAACACAAAACAACAGCTTCCATCGATAGCTACTTCACTGGACTCGACACTTGTTAACACTCGCTTTAACGGGTTCGTGTGGTTTTGGTCACACAGGGCTATGTGACCACACTTGATACAGAAGTATAAATCAGCCTGAAAGTATATACTATTAATTAACAAACCAAAATATTCACATTGAGTCCGTGCAAAAAATAGACATGATTCGTTTAAAACCATGCCCATTTTCATGCCAAAATTACTTTCATGATGTGAAAAATGTTATATTTTTATGTAAAATTAAGCACCATATACTTGTCTCTTCCCTTTAAACAGGAGTAGAATTGCAGTGTTTTAACACCCAAAAGTTATTTAAGTCTGAATATATTTAGTCGCTGTTAATCTCCTCACTCGCACCCAAAGCTATATGTACAGAAACAGACATACACAGGTTTAGATGAATCTTTCATCTGACTGATATTTGTCACCATAGCTGGCTTTTTGTTTGGGATTCCAGGCTCGTATGTGTTTGTGCGTCTGCCTGCGTGTGTTGACAAATCAAGTTACCGTATCAAGCCACAGTCACTTGGCACTTCTGAAGGCGTGTGTGGAAACAAGCCTCCATTGGGCTTCAAAGCCCTATTGACACATTCTCTCCAAAAGAGCCTCATGTGGTTAGAGCAGCCCGCTGCCTATCAGCACAGATATGTGGGTCAGCATATGGTTTCACATAGTTACCCATGCACTGAAAACGAGATTGAAGAATTACCAGTAACCAAGTACAGATCCACAGTCTTAATCTTTGTCAGGATGCTCACTGTGTTTGCCTGATCTGAGTAGACATTAAACAGTAAATTAGTCTTTTGTACTCTGTCCACGAAGTGATGGTTTGTACAGCTGTTTATAGAGTTATAATAGATGTGCTTTTTTCTTCTCACTTCTAGGCACCACAATAGAATCCGCAGACTGGAGGGGAGTCTTCTGCAGAACTTCTCTGCTCTGGAGACGCTTGATTTGAATAATAATGACATCACAGAGTTGAGAGAGCACTGCTTCCCTCTGGGGTTACAAATCAAAGACCTGTAAGAAACGCATTCATTCTTAGTCTCTCCTTTAAATGGATATAACCGCGAACATCTGTAGTTTTCTTTGTAACACTGTGTTGTTTCATAATCTGAAGCGTGATATTTCATTTTTGTAGGCACCTGAGCAGTAATAAGATCGTTCATCTGGAGTTCGGGGCATTTAAAAATCTCGCCGGGAGTCTGCAGATCCTCAGATTGAGCCGGAACCGATTAACTCACCTTCCTGTTAAAGGCCTGGAGCTTCCCAAACTCACACAACTGTAAGTGCAACATACTGTCTATAAGAATCTTTTCACTTCCAAATTTGACATTTCTTGATTATTTTATGTGCTCACGCTCTTTTCAGCCAAGATGGTAATTTATTTCATCAGTCGAAAAAAAAAAAAATCAAGGTTTTTGTGGAAAATTTGCAGTTTTAGTGTAGTTCAAAATGATCCCAGCCAAGAAATATGATTTTTTTAGATTTCCTAAAAAGTTTAAAATAAAAAAAAAAGAATATTTTTAACTACAAAAGATTAGAACTAGAACTAGTGCCTGGAGCACTTTTGCCATTAAAAGTATGTTTATGTTTGTTTATTTAAAGTATGTTTCTGTTTAATTGTTCTATTTAACTGTTCTATTTAATTATTATTATTAATATTATTATTATTTTTAATTCAAAAATGTTAATGACTGAATTTATGACTGGGCAAGGGGCAGATCACACCAAACATGCTATTCTGTTCTGAAAATGTAAGGCACACTGCACTGATTTAGAAAAGAGCAGTGTGCTGCGCCTTTATGTTGCTAGGCAACGACTGTATCAAATTCTGGAGCACTTGATGTCAGGAGTTTTTTTCCACAGAGTTGACATCTTTTCAACTGCAGGCGCACAGAGCACTCTGTCAAAAATACGACGATTGGTTAAACGCAAAGTGTGAGGTTCACATAGGCAATATGCAAAGCTGCCAATAGAAAATGGTTTTAAAAAGGCAGCTATTACTGTAAAATATGTGTTCATGTGATCAGGGGCCTTCATCGCTCAACTGTCATCATATGGAGAGCTTTGAAGATGCATTGAAAATACAACTGAGTTGTAAACCAAAGTCAACCATTACCAAAGTCAACTATTTAAGAAAAATGAAAGTTTTATTTTCAGATGACATGGGGCTGAGTAAATAATCAGGATTTTTTTTCTGAAAGGGAACTACTTCTTTAAGAAGTTATTAAATTCTATTTTATTATTTATTGGTTTCGGAAGCTACCATTTAAAGTATCTTCCCAACACTGGTTTCCACATGCTACATGAAACACATCAGTATTTATGATCAGAGGAGCTTTGGTAAACATCAGAGCCGGATGATTCTTTTTCTCCATAGCAGATCTAGCTGTGCCCCGAGCATCACCATCTGTACCTAAGCTCTTTGTTTCTGCTCATATCAGAGTTCCATCAAAAATGTGCTTTGTTCTTCAGGTGGACAGAGTGATACTGAATCTCTGTATGCATGAGGCAACATAAGCTCATATTAAACCTCTCACACACACAGAGGCACACACACCTGGAGTGCATTTCGGCAACCACAAAGCCACAGCTATGTTGGTGAGCGAGAAGAATAGGTTAGTTAGTTATGACATCAAAGAGAGATCAGAGACGCTCTATTTGAGCTGATGGTCAGCTGGACATGCTGTCTGTTTATAGTTCTACACACTCGCAATGATCCATATAAAAAAAAAAACAAGACCTTCATTGATTTCCTAAGCAATCCGTGAAAGCTGTTGAGACAAATTTTTTACATATAGCACTCAAGGTGTTTTTGCCAGCAATATTAAAAGAATTTGACATTAACACACACTTCCATGAGCCTGTCTTTCATTCGGTGACACGTGTAACTAATGCTTATACTATGTTCATGATAGTGCCAAAACCGCTTCTGCGCCGTAACATACAGAATTAATTAAAACTATAGTCTTAGTAAAGAACAATTGTGTAAGGGTGTATGAGAATGCTGTCAATTAGCAGTGTGCAACACACACAAAATATATTTCTGAAATTTTGTTAAAGAAAAAGCTGACTATATCATGTCTAACATGCAACCTGCTCAGTATTACCTATTTGTTGAAATTGTACTAAAATAATTGTACTTATTCTATAACAATCAGGAAAATGTCTCTCTTGTTCTCTTTCATGTGATATTATTTTTCAGTAATTCATACAGGGTTTTACATCATTTTTTGTTCTCAATGCTGATTAAGGCCCCGTTTACACTATTGCGTTTTAGTTTTAAAACAGCGTTTTAGCATGAAAACGATCTGCGTCCACACTAGCGTTTCACCTAGTGTTTCTGAACACATCTCTGTACACACTACTCTACCAGAAACATATATCACGTGACCATTGGCGCACTCTGGGCATGCGCGTTCAAGTATAAACAGAAAGCATGTGACTCGCTCGGCATTCTAAATAGGGCTTACGTCGCTTGAAACGCTAGCGATTAGCGAGTGCTCGAACAATAGCTTGCCTCTTGCAAATATATGCAGCTGTTGCAGTAAAAAAGCAGGGTTTAACTGCACAGTGGCGCCTACAACGGACAATAGTGCAAACAACGCTCCCATTTCTGTATGTGTTGTTTACAGTGAAGGCTGGTCTGTGGCGTTATAGTCATGTGATAGAGGCTTGAAGAATAAGGGAAGTATACGCAATGACCCAAAAGCGAATCTCAGCAGCCACGCCTCCGTTTTTAAATGTCTCCGTTTCCCCCCATCCACACTGAGATGGAGCAGCAGCGTTTTAGAATGAAAACGGCCTCTCCAGTGTTTCCAAAACGCTCAGTTTTTGGGCGTAACTGTAGCAAAACGTATGCTTTTTAAAACGAAAACGCATTCATGTAAACGGGGCCTTAGAGTCGTTTTAAATGCATTCTTCTAGGCTCATGAAGTGGATGCTTTTGGATGGTTTGTTAGCTTTTTGCAACGTCAGCTTGTACATTGTTAAAACAACAATTATTTTATTATTGTAGACAATAAATATCACATGCCTCTATTATCGATTACATTTTCTAAACTGTCTCAGCTCTTTTGCTCATTTTATTGACTTTACAGTTGAATTCAGAATTATTAGCCCCCCCCTGAATTATTAGCCCTCCTTTTTATTTTCCTCCCCAATTTCTGTTTAACGGAGAGACGATTTTTTTTCGACACATTTCTAAACAATAGTTTTAATAATTTCTAATCATTTCTAATAACGGATTTTTATTTTATCTTTGCCATGATGGCAGTAAATAATATTTTACTAGATATTTTTCAAGGCACTTCCATACAGCTTAAAGTGACATTTAAAGGCTTAACTAGGTTAATTAGGTTAACTAGGCTAGATAGGATAATTAGGCAAGTTATTGTATAATGATGGTTTGATCTGTAGACTATTAAAAAAAATAGCTTGAAGGGGCTAATAATTTTGACCTTAAAATCCTTCTTAATAGAAAAAATATCAGACATACTGTGAAAGTTTCCTTGCTCCGTTAAACATAATTTAGGAAACATTAAAATTTTTTAAAAAGAATTCAAAGGAGGGCTTAATAATTCTGACTTCAACTGTAATTCTGTGTTTTTGTAGGGAGCTGAGTAGGAACAGGTTGCGGTTGATCGAGGGACTCACCTTCCAAGGTCTGAGCAGTTTAGAAGTTCTCAAGCTTCAGAGAAACAACATCAGCAAGCTGACGGATGGGGCATTCTGGGGACTGGCCCGGATGAGGGTTTTGTAAGTCCAAACTTTCATGTTACTACTACAACAAAAAGTGTTATACAAGTATTAATGGACATGTTATGTTTATATAACCTGTAATAAAGTGATATGATTATTTGCATTGCTCATTTCATTTTTTTATTTTTTATTTTTGTAGGCACCTGGACTATAACAGTTTACGGGAAGTGAACAGCGGCTCTCTGTATGGTCTGGAGTCGCTGCTGCAGCTCTACCTCTCCAACAATTCCATCTCGAACTTTAACCCTGAGGGTTGGGGCTTTTGTGAGAGACTTCGAGAACTGTGAGACATCACTTTTCTTCCTCTTCTCGTCCTTACAGATCCAGGATTTACTGTTTTGCTGATATAAGATCCAGTCATGATGATTGTGAACACACGAGAGCACACATATGTCAGTGAGATCAGAAGATCAGAAAGAATTGAATAGAAAATATACACAAAGCTGTTGGTAATATTGCAGAAATCTTTCAAAATAATCTTCAAATATGTAGAGTTAAAGCAATATTTGAAAATGCTTTTAACCGCAGTCCCAAAACACAAATGCAGCCAACCAGCGGTAAGGGGTGTGTCTAGTAATGATTATGCAGATTATAGATGTTTCTCAATACCAAGGATTTTCATTCTTGTGGAGACCAGTCTTGCCAAGTAACCGCAAAAAAAAAAAAAAAACTCAGAAGACCATGAGAACACAGAATGCATTCTGTGAGAAATAAGATGCTGAGATCTTCCAGTTGGTCACATGACTTTTACGCATATTAACGCAAAATAGTTTTAAACATTACAATCATAAACTGATTAATTGTTTTTAATTGCCTTTTCAAAATATAGCATGTACACCTGGAGCGCATTTCAGCAACCACAAAGCCACAGCAATGTTGGTGAGCGAGAAGAATAGGTTAGTTATGACATCAAAGAGGGATCAGAGACGCTCTATTTGAGCTGATGATCAATCAGCTGGACATTCTGTCTGTTTTAGCAATTATTACAAAGATACTTAGCACAATACAAATAAAACAGATTTTAATATCAGTTTTCACATATGAACACCTTTATGTGTTTGACTTTATTCAAATGTTTGTTAATGTTTAATGTCCCCATCTCAATTTAAAAAACTTTTGAGATAAAGAAGTTATATCTCTGAATGGAGTAATAAATATGAATATAAAATGCTGCCTTTATTTAACCGCAATGACTTACAGGGGTTAGAGCAAGTTCTGCACTCAGGTGTGTATTCGATGCATCTTTGATATCAAAAACACATCCAGGTTCTTTCACGCATCCTCTCTTCATGTAGTATTGAGTATTAAAATTACTTAAGAAAGCATATTTTAGAACCAGCCTATGAAAAACGGGCAAAGTCATGTTGGGTTATGGGCTTGTTTGTTTTGGCGCTTTCAGATATCAACATTGTTTGGTGAATTTTTCTTAGCGCACCTTTAATCGCTGCCAGTCTTTACATTAGAAGGAAGCATTTGTCCACAGTACCACCTACTGCACTAAACACACAGCACTTCTCGTCTCGCTGTAGATAAGCTCTGTTTATCCCCTAATGATGCACTGGATTGCCAGCGCTTAGAAGCTCATCCCCATTTTCACTCACCTCTCCTGATGCTAGTTAAAGAAAACAGCGTAATCCGCCATATAAATGTCTGCCAAGTGTTACACAAAGATTGGTACCTGAGTGAAATTGATCTTACCTGGGTGAATGTGTGTATACACTGAGCTGTCCTGTCGAGCATATCGTGTCCTCCCAGTACGAGATATCTTTCTGTAGCTAACACTCTTGTCCGTTGTGGGGCAACAGGCTTTATTGGTAGGAGATGTTGTCTATGGTATCAGCTGAGTGGTCAGCCGTGATTTTGCAGATAGGTTTATGACACAGCTGTTATTGCATTTTGGGTATAATAGACTGATGTAAAATCATCCTTCTGTGAAAATTAAATTCAGGATTCTGAAAAGATTGCTAAAGTACTAAAGCTAATCATGTGTTGCATAATATGGAAACTCAAATGTGTAACATAATTATTGTTTTTCTTTTTTTTTCAGGAATTTGTCCTATAATAACCTGACAAAGTTGTCTGAAGGTAGTTTTGCCAAGCTGGTGAACCTGATTTCCCTGCGTTTGGGACACAATTCCATCAGTCACATCACTGAAGGAGCATTCAGAGGCCTTAGTTCCCTGCGCACGCTGTAAGTGCCTTTACCTTGTGTGAAATCCTCTTGGTGACAGTGCATGTGAAGAACACTTGATGGTGTCAAATCTGTGGCACAGTGATCCATGAGTGCACATGCCGGCATTTATGCTACAGCTCTGTCACACTGATTAATGGTGCACATATAGCGAACCACGTTCTTGTGCCATCTGCACTGATCACATTAATTTTCTCCTTTACTCAGTAATTTAGATAAATCTGTATCTTCTTTAAATAAATGCTAAATAAATATTTAACACTAAAAATTCTTAAATGGAAAAAAACACAAAAATCATTAAAATAAAATGCAAAAAATATCCAAAGAGACCTAAAATTGCAGAATTCGATTCGGCAACACCCCCTCCCCACTAGATTCAATAGGTCTACTGTGTTCTCCACAGTGTTTTTTCTTCTTGAAAAGGTTAAACAAAACCTGTCTTAGTGTCTAAATTAATTAAAACTGTTGCAGAAGTGTTGATTGATTTAGTGGCATTCGTTTAAGTAGCCGTTAGCCATTAAGTCTGATGAGAAGAGCGTTCTGGTTTCTTTTCCTTATTGTTTCCTTGTTGGTTCCCACCAAAGTTGGATGCACATGTGCACCCTGCACAAGGCCTCCAAGAAGAGGCAACCTCTTTTTTTTTTTCTTGCATAGTGAAAGGCATTATGGGAGACCAACTCTCTAGCCTGACTTCTATAGACACACAAAGTCTCAACCGCCACCTCATGCCCCCCTTCCTCTCCGAGTGTCTCAAAAGAGAAAAGAGAGAAGAATTCTGCCATTACTTTCTTAGATGAAGGCTTTTTCACAGTAGGGTGACAAGCCAAGGCACAACACGGCCCTCGGTGCTGCTGGCAGTGGGCAGAGTATGGGGGAAGGGGCCTGTGAAGTGTGATTGTGAGGGCCTCTGTTTTCTTTTGTTCTGTCTTTCCTTTATATCTTACTTGCTTGATTTCCTTTATATCATTCCCTTTCCCTCTCTCTCTCCCTCACTTGCTCTCCTCTGAGCCAGTTCTAATCTAATCATGGCCTTAGTGCCTTTCTGGGGCTCCTGTTGAAAAGAAGCAGGGGAGGTTTTAATTGGTGCGCGCTTCTGGTCGGGTGAGAGAAGCCCTGGTCGGGTGTGAAAGACCAGAACCGGACCGTCTTTGAGCCAAGGAGGTGGGGTCAGGCCTGGGGGCCTCTGGCCCTACTGTCATTAACAAACCAGGGTCCATTCACAAGCAGCCAGCCAGAAAGAATAGGAAATTGGCAGCTGAAGCCAGGCATAGAGGGAAAGTAACAGAAAGAGCCAAGGGGCCGTTGTCGACCAGGAGAGAACGGGTACAACCCCTCCACCCTATAACCTCAAAAAGACTTTTATTGTTGTTCAGAGACAATAGTTTTCTTTAACAGCATAGAAACAAAGGGCCCCTTTAAAAATGCAATCATGTGGTAATACCGTGGTACTTTTAGGATAATTGCTATTTGTATAGCCTTAGGTACATATGGCGTACATATACCCTAAAACTTCTACAGACAACAGTAAATGGGACTGGGCATCTAAAGCTAATAGTCTACCCATTAATGTGATTTGATATTTGGAGTATGCATTTATCCAGCAGACACACAATGTCATTAAAATTAGGTTAGATGAAAGTCGCCAGCATGTAAGGACAATGTTATTTTGATGTCCAAAACAATGTGAAACAATGTTAATAATTGGTTGATTTTAGGTTGTGTTGGAAAGTGACCAAAATCCAACATAGTGCCGTGCGTTCAGGCATTCTCTCAGTGTAGTAAGCCGAGGCGCAGTAACCTTTCCCCTCATATTAACATGCATTCAAATCACTTGTGCATTCAACATGCATTCAAATCACTTGACTGCTTGTCACAGACACGTAAATTATTTTTCGTCATGCTCTACATCGCTTTGACAGGAGTGTCCAGTGAGACACACTGGCAAACACATGTAATGCAGCCTATGAGCAAGCAGGAAAGCAAGTCAGTGTACTTTGGAGTTTAAGAGACAAGTTTCACTGTAATAGGTTAAAATGCATGAGTATTCAAATTAGAGGAACAGACAAGCCACATCCGTTATGTTGAAACATTTGTGCCAGAAAACCTGTCCAGCGTAGGCAGGCTGCTGGCAGCGTCCGGCCTTGTCCATGGTTTGTCTGGAGTTTTATTATGAGATGTGCCCATATGCCTTTACCTGCCAGCACGGTTGGTGCGGTGACGGATTCAAACGGCTGTCAGAGCGAGTCTATGTGTGCAACTGTGAGAAAGAGTTGTGTTTGTGCAAGCTGCATTCAGCTGTCATACATTATTCATGCATTGGCCTGTGCGTTGCTGCACTCCTTAATGTCACAATTCACAAAGAAAAGAATGCGCCCGGTTGGCAGAGGGAAAGAGAGGGAGGGAAACCAAGAAAGAGAGTGTTGTTGGACCTTCTTGTTTTCAACCAGGTGTCCAAGGACAGCTTGTGTGCCACTGACAGATGTTCGCCAGTGGCACATGAACAAGGAACTGACTTTACTGCTCTACCTTTAAAATATTACTTGCCAAGCCAACAAAAAATAAAAAACTAATATTCCATTATTTACCTCTGAAGTTTATCTAAGAACATGGCACCTTTTTAATATTACACTTTAAAATGAGTAAGAGTAAATCATTTATTCTTATTTAAGAAAATAAGTATGTTCATAAAGCAAATGACAAATACTTAAAGTATTTTACACTGCATTCCAGCTGTATTTTACTATAAATCTTTAGTTTTTTTCCAGTTTATGAACATGGTTCCTAAAATTACTGTACATTATGGGATGTTCTCCTAACCATTAGGAACCAAGGAATCTTTCTTTCTTTTTTTTCGTTCTTTCTTTCTTTCTTTCTTTCTTTCTTTCTTTCTTTCTTTCTTTC
>CAIGQQ010024175.1:62913-104781 GCA_903798035.1 Danio albolineatus
CTTTCTTTCTTTCTTTCTTTCTTTCTTTCTTTCTTTCTTTCTTTCTTAATCCCTTTCTTTTTCTCTCTGCAGGGAGTTGGACCACAATGACATCTCTGGAACTATTGAGGACACCAGTGGGGCCTTCACTGGCCTTGAAAACCTCAACAAGCTGTGAGTGTCACACTCATTCTTTTATCTCGATCATAGACTTTCCCTTCATTTAAGACATTTATACAACAGTTGTGACCGTGACAAGTAATGGCTAAAAATTTTGCCTCGACAAATATAAAATCAGGCCATGTTTTTTTTTTTTTTTTTTTTTAAACATCAATCTCAAGATTATCGAGTTATGTCAGCTTTATTGTCAATTCAACCACATGTACAGAACATACAGAGAATTGAAACTGAGTTACTCTCAGACCCTAGATGCCTAACATATAATATTAATACCAAAAGTAGAATTTTAAAAATAAATACAATTACGCATATAATATAATCTAAAAATAAAAGTAAAAAAATAAAAAACTGGTAAAAAAAAGCTCAGTCTTCATGCAGTGCAGATTTGGGAAGGAAAGTCTTAGTATGGTGGATGTCAATTGAATTTGAGTACTGGGGCGAACACTTTTCATCATTGGCGATAGGAGATCGCTCTTGTGATGGAATCAGCGAGGGTGTAAAATGGGAAGTAGGCAAAGGAGGAGGGGTGCGTTCACACAGATCAAACGCCCCGCTCTGTGCCTTTTGTTACGGGAGCAGAGGTTCGCAAATCTGCGGAAGCCGCCTGTTGATGCACATCCCTGGCCAAATCCTACCAACCATTTTGCCAGAAAGCCTATTCACCCATCCTGGGAATAACTGAGGGAGAATTAGAGAGAGATGTGCGCAACATCAAAGTTTTTGACTGTTTTGTTTGCACAAAATAATGGCGTTGACCGTTACTATAGTTTAGGAACGGAGTGTGGCTCAAGTTTCAATAGATTAAAACGCTTTTTATTTGATGATTGGCTATGGCTGTCATTTGTGCACCATCTTTTTCGCTGCACCTGCTCATGGTGTCCATAAATCCAGTTAGCATCTATTTCAGTGGCTTCTATTTGGAACCGCGGTTTCGTCCGGTAGAACTGCAGAGCTTTTTGAATGAGTTATGGGGTTGGTATGGGAGCCCAGCGCTGAAGGCTGCCAGAGGCTGACCTGCAGATGGGTGGCTGCTTCAGAGATGGTGGGGGGGGCTGAAGGAGATGAGTGGAGGTGATGTCTTAGTCCTTCAGGAGATGACAGATGCCGTTGCACACACATAGACCATCAGTCTGCTGACAGACACGGCTGGGCCTGTTCTTTCTGGGCCGATTCCCATAAGCACATATCGAAAAACTTGACACAGTCCTTATCAAAGTTATTATTACTTTCAGCATGTTGGATTTTTTTACATTGACTCAAATAGGAATCTGATACATGGAAATATATATATATATATATATATATATATATGTCAAATCCAAATATGAATATTGAATTGTACATATCCAACTATGTATTTACCATATATTGCTGTATATCATATTTCTATGTGGGAAATGAATATAGCATATTTTCACATTAGAACATTATGGATTTTCAGTAAGATAAACAAATATTTTTTATTTAATTTTATTTTACATACAAGTAAATATAATATAGAATAGTGCTATTGCTACTGGATCAGATTAAAAATAGAATAGAAAACTGAAAAGGTAATTTCAGTTATCTTTTTAAATATATATATTTAATTTGATTGTATTTATTCATATACATTTTCTTATTTCTTTTATATGATTATCAAATGATCAGCATCAGCTGTTATTTTATCTATAATTTAATCATTTTTATTCCAGCAGGCAGCAGCCATGCATGCACCTCATTACTGTGAGCCAACATGCACCAATCTCCTATTTGAAACAGCATTGTCAGGTGTCAGATCTGGTTCTCCTGAAAGGGTGCAGGATATCAGGGTGGCGACTGATGAGTCTTGAGCCCTCTTAGACGGGAAATGCACAAATCAGGTTCTTATTTTCCTTTAAATATGGGAATCATGTCCTCCAAAGAGCTTGTTCTCCTTCGCCATCCCGCAATGTGCAGGGCTGCTTTTGAAGCGCAAGCAGGATTATTTCCTACAAGGGGTTTGAACCACTGTCTTGACAAGGCCACTTTTATTACCTTACAAGCCGCGTGTCGTCTGAAGCTCCTTTTCATGTGACCTGGAGCTCCGGGCTCCACCCTGTCATCGCTATTAAATTCTAATAAAGATAAAAGTGCGCTTTGAAGAGCTGCGGCGGGCCCCGATTCCTCACCCTCCTTCCTAATCTCTACACAGTTCGGATTTCCAATCCCACAATCCCCCTTCCTTATCAGATTCAGTCCAACTAATTGTGCACTCTCCGTCTCTCTCTCTTTCTTCCCTCTGGTTTTTCTCACCATGGGTGTCTGGAAATGGCAGAACTCTGTTTGGAAACAAGATCAAGTCGGTGGCCAAGAAAGCCTTCTCTGGCCTGGAGGCTCTGGAGCACCTGTGAGTATCCCACAATGCCTTTCGGCCACTACAGCAGCGGCTGCCAAAAGTAAATGCTTAAGAGGGCTGCTAGCAATTTAATAGTGTCTTTGTAAAAGGAGAGGACGGGGTGGTTTGCAAGGCCAGCTGCTCTTGTCTCACTTTAACTCGCGCTGGAACACAGTTATTGAGCATATGGTCCAATTCGTACAAGAAATGGAATTTTTAACGACTTCTCCAGACAATGAATGATAAAACAATAAATGATCAAATGAACACTTTTCATTTAATGAAGCAATCATTGACTAATGATATAGAACAAATAACATTTGAAATTGTACTTTTTTAGCAGTGTATATAAATAATAATTATATCAATTAAATGTAGTAATATTCATGTACATATATACTTTTATATAAAAGTTTAGAGACAGTATGACTGATTTTTTTTGCTAAAGAAATCAAATCTTAATAGATAAGAATGCTTGAAACTGATCAAAAGTGAAGAGTAAAAACATTAACAAAATTAACAAAAGTTTTTATTTCTCCATACAAGGTTTTTGTTTGAACTTTCTCTTCACAAAATAATGATAATAATAAAACACTATTTACAAGATAAATATTAACAGTAACCAATGTTATTGAGTTATGGGCCATGTGGTCAGTTATATAGAAAAAAAAATACTTTTCTTAAGCACTTCTTCAGACTCTGTAACTCTCCGTCTGATATTTGGATCTTTCCACCTTGTTGGCAGTTATCTTGTATAAAAATAGGCTAGGCTATCTGCAATGCTGGAGCGCTGCAGCTGTATGTGAACATTCGCATGTCCTCGTTCTGTCACGCCTGAGGGCCCTGTTTAATCTCTCAACAGGAATTTAGGGGAAAATGCCATCCGCTCCATCCAACCCGAGGCATTCAGCAAGATGAAGAACCTGCGCTACCTGTGAGTCCCAGAAAACCTTTTCACACGCACACACACTCGTCACTCGGTTGTAATGTTTTTTGACATCATGAATGTTTTGGCTTTATTGTCGTTTAAAATATATGTATAGATATGAAGTAATGTACTTACCTATTAATTGTAATATTTTATATTATTGTATTTACTGTTCAAAAACATAAAAAAAAAATCTCACAGACCCCAAAGTTTTGAAAACTAATCAGTGTTATTTATTATTAAAATGATATATTCTTAAATATATTAAATACATGTATTCCAGTATAAAAATGCCAACATTTTTAAATCACATTGTGCTTATATTGATTGTAAAACCAGAGAATTACACAGGGTGATCTGGAGGGGTCATATTTAACATCTATGAACTTGTTTTCTACTGAAAAAAATATTTTAGTACATTGATTAATTACTCAAGGTTCCATCATGTTTCTTTGATTAAATACAGATTTTCAAAGTTGTGGTACTCTATTTGAATCACATGTGCACATTAATTTAGATTGTTCAAATAATCTGCATTAGTTTTCACACGTTTTATTCTGTCAATCTCTCTCTCTCTCTGTAGTCATATTCAGAGCGACAGTTTTCTGTGTGACTGTCAGTTGCACTGGTTTCCAGATTGGTTGCTCACTCGAGGGCTGAACCCTGGTGTTCAGGCCACATGTGCCCATCCAGAGAGCTTAAAAGGCACAAGCATCTACCAGGCCCCGCCACAGAGCTTTGTTTGTGGTATGTAGAGTTATAACAAATATCCATATTTCATAACCAACAATAAGGAAGAACTTACTTTGTATTACTACATTTTACTTTGTATTACTACGTTTCCCCATTTGATTAATTACATTAAGACTTGAAAAATATTTTTTTTGTATTGCAAGTTATCTAAAATGGTCAAATATGCAAACATAATACAATAATTAATAAAATGTGCTAATTTGAGCATATTTTTAGCACAACAATCTGAACATTCAATTATGTCAGGTTCAACTTCCTACCCTACTTTATTTTTTATTTTTTTTTGACATAGAGATGAAGGTTTTTCCAGAGAGATTTTTGGAAATTTTTATCAATCTATAAATTAGAAAATGGATAGCTTCTCTCAAATACAGCGAACAGCCGGAATATAAATATTTTTTGTCCAAAAAAATGTTGCATGTAATTAACCAATTTATCTATTACAAATCATTCTTTAAAAATCCTGTGGAATATAGATATAAATAAAACAGCATAGATCTAAGGCTTCTTTTATAAAGCTTTGCATGGAAACCTTCCTAAATGTGAACGTATGGTAGATTGATGATTATGACTCAGATGTTGATTTAAAGTGGTTCAATTAAGTCAATATTTAAGTTAAATATGTTTACTCAATTTTCTTAATACACAGCCTGAGGTTTCCCCGGAGGGGTTTTTGGGAATCTTTTGTCATCAATCCTTAATTTTCAAAATACGACAAACCGGCAAAAAATAAATAATTGCACATAGTCTTTTTTAATCAGCAAAATTATGTACAAACAAATCCTTGTTAAATATAGATGTTTTAAAGTAAGTTCAGCAGTTAAATGAATATAAATAAATTTGAATAAAGGTCGTAATCTCTTTGGTTGGTTAGATTTTAAGGCAGCTTTCAGTGCACGATTATCATCCCGTTGTTCATGAGCATGTGACTGAACAACTTTATGAAAAGATAATAATACTATGAAACTGCAGTGACTTACCTTGAAGTGTGACCTTCCCTCTCCAGATGACCTTCCCAAACCCCAGATCACGGTTCACCCAGTCACCACAGCTGCAGTATTGGGTAAAGATGTGCGTCTGACCTGTACGGCCGCCAGCAGCAGCAGTTCTCCCATGACCTTCACCTGGCTAAAGGACCAGGAGACACTCCGCCAAGCTGAGGTGGAGAACTTTGCTCATGTGCGGGCCAGTGATGGAGGGGTGATGGAGTACACTACAATCCTCCACCTTCGGCACGTCACTTTCAACCATGAGGGCCGATACCAATGCATCATCAGCAACCACTTCGGCTCCTCTTACTCCAACAAGGCCCGCGTCACTGTAAACGGTACTTCAGACCAGTCTGACTATTGTCTTGGACCCTAGGCCCATGTTTGCATACACTGACCAAAAAGACAACACACTTTCAATCATCAACAAAAATATTACTTATTTAAAAGTCTGATCGGTGTAGGTAAAAAGATTTCTTAAAACGATTGTATCTGCAACCTGTATCGTCGGCAGTAACCCATACTCACAAATTAAACTATACGAGTGGTCAGCTCATAGAGAGATTGTAACGATTAATATTACCTTTTTGATATGATTCTCATGGCTTTCTGACAGAAGTTATACAAATTTTACGTAATACGCAGATCATTTGCTATTTTTGCAAGATGGCGTCAAGCAGAAAACAGAAACAAATAATTTAATTACATTTTAAATGCTTAATAGGGTATATGCGAAAGGACTTTTAATCTGTCAGTAACCTGGGTCAAGCGTGTCCGGTGAACTGTTTGCCATTACAAAATTGGCGCGTTTAAGGTCTGTTTTCTTTCAAAATCAGCGATCTCCACTAGCTGAGTGATATCCGATATAAAGTGGGTCTCAGATTGTACAGTAAGCACTGCATTAAATTACATTTTCCCCTGCCATGCCTTTAAAATATGAACATTTATTTTACCCCGGTTTATTCAATGGAGCTTCTGCGCTAGCCTGTTAATCCTGATTAGTGCGTTCGTGTAAAATTCTTTTCATCTCATTTTACGCTTAAGCAACCAAATGAATGCCAAAGTTTATTTAACTGATTATATTTTAATTACATTACAACATCGATGCTGCAAAAGGAACCTTATAAAATGGAAAAAAGTCACATTAACCGTTGACCGGAAGTTTATCAGTATGGGAAAAAACACTAGCTCTGCATATACCCTATTAAGAGTTAACATTTATTAACATTCAGATTAAGATTTATTTATTATTCATGATTAAATAAAGCATATATGAATTAATCATTTTATTTAATAAATGTTTGTTATTTATTCGGTTATATATTCAAAATATTTTTCAAAGTTTAAAGATTGGTTGGTCATGTGTAGTTCTGGACCACCAAATGCACTATTCATGTATATGTATATATATATATATATATATATATATATATATATATATATATAATTTTTTATTATTATTATTTACCCCCGCATAAATATTACATTATAGGCATAGCACATTTTTATTTGCGCTAAAATAACTCAGAATAGCTTTTTTTTATAGTTAAAAATACTCAAACAAATATAATTTAAAATATATCTAAATACTGATGAAAAAAGTAAAATTATTATATTTAAAATAAACTCTATTCTGGGTGGCGCAGTGGGTAGCGCTGCCACCTTACAGCAAGAAGGTCGCTGGTTCGAGCCTCGGCTGGGTCAGTTGGCATTTTTGTGTGGAGTTTGCATGTTCTCCCCGTGTTGGTGTGTGTTCCCTCTGGGTGCTCCGTTTTCCCCACAAGTCTAAAGACATGGTATGGGTGAATTGGATACGCTAAAATTGTCTATAGTGTATGTGTGTGAATAAGTGTGTAAGGATGTTTTCCTGTGATGGGTTGCAGCTGGAAGGGCATCGTTGCATAAAACATAGGCTGGATAAATCGGCAGTTCATTCCGCTGTGGCAACCCCAAATTAATAAAGGCACTAACCTGAAAAGAAAATGAATTAATAAACTGTATTCTCTAAAAAATCAATTTTATTTTAACACAAGTATAACAAATAAGAAGTTTTTTTCATAGTTTTAAGTTTAGCCAGATATAAAGTTCTTGCTTTATATGTAAATGTGAATTTATTGAACAAGTATAACAAAAAAAAAAAGAATTCTTTACCTTTAAAGTTAATTTTCAGGCCGTTTAACCTCAAGTTGTTTAGTCGTCACAGCAGTTGCACAAAATTCTCATCATGCAACAGTTGCTCAGCATTTTTCTTTCAGCACAAACATTGGATGAACTGTACCAGCAAAATTCAGCTTGAGCATTCAGGCTAAACCGTACTACAGCTTGGGCCTTTTTTAGCTTCTCTGCTGTTTGCAGTACACTTGGATTACATGCCTTGTCAGTTCTAGCAACAGATGCAAATTGATTGTCCTGAGGCATTTTTGGTCTCATGCCCGTCCAAATCAAGCCATTTCCCATCGCCAATTGTGTTAGTCACAGCTATGAATGCTGGGCTTGTTTGGTGCTGATGTAGCAACGTTACGTGAATAACCCTTGCTAAGGCTAATTTTCCTCTGCCTCTTTATGCACACAGTTCTGCCTTCGTTTGTCAAGACCCCACGCGACATCACCATCCGCACAGGCACCAAAGCGCGGTTGGAGTGTGCGGCCGAAGGGCATCCGACTCCGCAGGTGGCATGGCAGAAAGACGGCGGGACAGACTTCCCTGCCGCCCGAGAGCGGCGGATGCGTGTGATGCCTGATGATGATGTGTTCTTCATCATGGATGTAAAGCCCGAGGATATGGGTGTTTACAGCTGCACGGCTAAAAACACAGCAGGCATGATCTCCGCCAACGTCACCCTAACAGTGCTAGGTAAGAACAGCCCCTTAAATTTATGATCAGTGTTACATGTAATTAGTTACAAATTAATTAGATACTGTAATTAAAAGAGTTTTCCACAGAAATGGTAAAGGATTACTTTTTATTTTTAGGTAATATAATAACAGTTACTTACAATGCCTTAAATACTTAATATACTATATACAGCGTTCATTTGGTCGTGGAAAACCTGCAAAAGTCATGGAATTTTGACAGGGCATTTTCCAGGCTTGAAAAAGTTTTGAAAAAAACAGAAAAAACCCTCAAAGTTTTGTAAAAGTCATGGAAAATAGATATCTGTATACTTGAATATAGGTTAGTTGTCTTCACTTCTTTTCTGTCTTTGGCCAATCACATACTCTCACATTATTAGTGCTGTGTAAGTATTATCTAAATAAATTTTACATAGATATAATATAAATTAAAATTAAATAGATTGTTGTGTGTTTTATGATATTCTGTAATAAATTTGAAGGATCATTTTTTTTTCTTTTACCTCGTATATGTAGTCATTGCATGAAACATTAGGTTATGAAATTTTACTTGTAATTCTTGGAAAAATAATGGAAAAATCATGGAATTTTAGTGGTAAAAATGTGTATGAACCCTGTATATAGCTGCAGGTTAACTGTTTATGTATAATAACTTTAACTGTTAAAATCTGTTAGTTACTAGGTAATAATTTAAAGTTATTAGTAACTAATCAAGTTATGGTAACTAATAACCTTAACTTTTTTGAATCTGATTGTAATGCACTAATGTGCACCTTTTGTAAAGCTGCCGTGAAGCAATAATTATTGTGAAAGCGCGATACAAATAAATATTGAATTAAATACTGTACATAAATTCAATGATTCCGATTCAGAAAAATCTAACAAATTACTTCAGTGAAGCAGATAAGTTGTATTTTGTTGTTACACAAATAATAATAAGTTACATTTATCATATTATTAACTATAAGTAATAAATTTATGACAATATATGGATTATATGAAATATGGAATAATGTTTTGGATACATATATTGGTACATACGTAAACTATTATGTATACTTAAGTATTACATAAAAAAAAAAAAACTAAACACCCGATTTTAACTCAAATTTAAATAAGTTTAATTTCTATTGTCTATGAATTAAGGTTTATAGGATTTTAAGTCGTATCGATTCAAGTTATTATTGAGTAATTAAATAACTTTTCTAAAAAGTAATTAGAAAAATATGTCATATACAGTTTTAATAATGTCATTTAGCAACGAATTACATTTTAAGTAACTTGCCCAACACTGATTATGATTTTGCTAATTTTGTGTTTGTAATGTTGCTGTTTGAAAACATCACGATCTGAAAAGTTATGACACTCAAAATGTCAATGTAAAGCAAAGGTTTTAAGGTCTTAATTGAATAGATTGTAGGGACTGCAGTGAGCTTTTCTTTCTTGGTTTGTGACGTCACAAACCCCAATGTTTACGTACACTCCCATTCTTGACAATTAGTAAATCAGAACACACTATGCCAACTAACCAGTCAGAGCCAAATGTATATTTTAGAGAGAGGGACTTCACAGAAATAGAAAGCCAATGGACTGTTTTAAGGCAAACAAAAGCAGTGGTGTGAAGTAAAGGTGAAATAAGTGATTTATTATTATTATTTATAAATGAAGCATGAACACATTACAGTGCATCTCAAACACCATCAAACCTTCAGAGGTAAATGATTTGACCACCCCTTTAAATATTGTGTAAATATATTATATAAAGACTTTTTTTTGTTCCATTGTGGAATTTGGATTTGTTTATTAGTCTGTGTGATTTTTGGTAACCCCTGCTTAGTTCTACGTAAAAGCATTTTTCCCCTTCCCCATCTGAAGCAGCTGGGCTTTATGTGCAGGCTCAAAGGTGAAAGGTCAGGAATGAGGTCACAGGGGTAGAGGAAGTGCTGAGGGCTCACACAGTGGTATTTCTGTGCATTTCTGAGTCATTGCTACAAATATTCATTTTAAGCGAGGATATGATATTTAGTATAATCGGCTTAAACAGGGCTTTGTTTTTGACTCTTCTAAAGAGTGATTCCTTTGAGAACTACTCTAAAGTTTTTCAGAACGCTTTACATCCAGTGGAAAAGAACTACTTTATAAACCCCAATATACCTAATAAGTGAAATAAAATAATAATAGTAAAATAAATAGCTTAAGCTGCACTTTGTTTTTGATTCACTGAAAATAACTTGCTCAGGAGTCATGTTTTATGAATCACACTGCATTACTAGTCTAACTGGAAGAGAACCCGTTCATAAGAGTCATTCATTTATAATTAGGACTACAATAGTCTCGCAGCATGTTTTTGAGTCACTAAATGTAATCTGTCGGTCACACTTTATTTTGATGATCCGTTTGTTGAATTTAAGTTACATTGCAACTAATTCTCATTAGATTATAAGTAGACTGTTAGGTTGGGGTTAGGGTTAGTGTAAGTTGACATGTACGTGCAAAGTTTCTTATAGTCAGTTAAATGTCTGTTTAATGTCTGTATCAACAGTAGACAGTCTACTAATTTTAAGCAGACAGTCTACTAATACTCAAATGGACCATCGAAATTAAGTGTTACCAGTCTGTCTCTTAAGAGTTATTCGTTCAGGAATTAGACTAAAAAGTTTTTCAATATTGTACATCTTTAAAAATATATTTTATATTTATATATATTTTTTAACATCACTCCCCCTAATTTAGAAATGTCACTAAGCAACCTGCAACAGCAAGTAGCAACAATTTGCCACTGTGATGACTTGCCATTGTCAAGGCATTTAAGGAATTGTTAGAAGGGATTAGTTCACTTAAAGGTGACCTATTACGCAAAAAGGACATTTATAAGGGCTTTAAACAGGTGTGGCAGCAGTCTGTAAATATATCCAGCTTCTGTTGGTAAAATATATTTATGTTATTTTTTATAATCACACTTCATAAAAACTGGGGAAACACTTTGATTGACATTCTTGATTGTCATCAAAGGGGTAAAGCCCCGCCCATTGGTGACAATCTCTCCCTCATTGGCATAGGATGTTAATGTTGTTTTCGAAACTGCCACTATGCTGACATGAAGGCATTGGTAGCTCCACCCTCTCTTAAAAAGAGCACAATCTCATTTGAATTTAAAGCGACAGTCACCAAGATGGCACAATTATGATCAAAGCCTAAAAGGGGCAGGTTCAAAGAGTTGTAAAACATTATTCGTGGGGTATTTTGAGCTGAAACTTCACATACTCACTCTAGGGACATCTTATTTCACATCTTGTAAAAATGGGCATAATAGGTTCCTTTTAAAGAGTAATTACTTAAAGAGTGGTTCACTTCCAGATTGACAGTTCTGTCATCATTACCTCACTCTTAACCTGTTCCAAAACTGTACTTTCATTTTTGTTGTTAAACACCAGAAGATATTTTGAAAAAATTTTTTAGGCACCATTGACTTTCATAGTATGCAAAAAGTCAACTATAATGGTGGTGGTACGGTACGGTTCGGTGCGCTTTTAAGGCCGTTTCCACTGTCTAAAAGCATACCGAACCATACCGTACCACTTTTTGGTCACCCTTTGCAAAGGGTACCAAGGGTGACGAAAAGGCGGAGCTAGACGCGCAGCTGAATGCTATTGGTTTACAGAGATACGTCATTTGCTCGCGCAACAAGCCAGAATGAATACAAAGGACCCGCCATGTTTAATAATATAATAATAACGAGCCATGGTCGACTCCAGCTCAAACAAACCTTGTTGTCGTCTTAATAAACAGCCACAAAGCCAAGAGAAGAGTAGATTTTTGCCTGTAGTTTTTGCCGGTGCCTGTAGTTTTTACGAGCCCGTTTGGTTGCGTGTGGTTTCGTTTTCTCACGTGTGCAAATTATTGTTTCAACGTGAAGAAACTGCTGGACTAACCTGGACTATTATGAACTGGGAATGACGGAGTTACTCTCTGACAGAGGCTACATGTGCTGGTGAAGATTACAGACACAGATGAGAGGTCTGCACTGACTGCTATATTTCCTGTTGTTTTTGAAATAAGGACTAAATGTCTGCTGTTTGTAGTTTCTCTGTAATTTGTAACATTGGAGACTGTGTGGGGCTGCATGTGTTCATATATGCTGCATTTATTTATTTATTTATTTTATATAACCGCGGACAGTAGGCTATTTCGCATCATTGATCTAGTTATAATCAGATCATGTTCAGTCAGTAATGAACATTTTTACACCAGTGTTTATGTGTATAATAAAGCCTCTGTTTTGTGAGAAGTGCTTCTCGTATGATTTGTGAACGACCCATAAAGCTTTACTGTAAACATTTCCTCGAGCAAAAATGACGTCGACTGAAACTTTCTGTCGCACAGCATGCCCACCAAAAGAGTACCCTTTAGCAGTGGAAACGCAAGCCTGATAAAGGTGACCCGTACCGACCCGTACTGTACCACTGTGTAAACGGGCCATAAGTGAACTACTCCTTATGCAATTGCCTTCTAAGTAATTGACTAACCATTCCCTGTGATGTTTTTTCAGAGACCCCACATCTGGCACAGGAAATGGAGGATCGTAACGTGGTGGTAGGTGAAACCGTAGCGCTGCAGTGCAAGGCTTTAGGCAGTCCACCTCCTCGCATCACCTGGCTAAAGGGTGAAGAGCCTCTCCGAGCCAGCGACCGTCATCACTTCACTCCAGGAAATCAGCTGTTGGTGATTGGCAGCAGCACGTTAGAGGATGCTGGACGCTACACGTGTGTGATGTCCAATACGCTCGGCACTGAACGCGCTCACTCACAGCTCACCGTCTACCAGAGATTTGAGGAGTGCGCACCTTTTACCAGCCCCAGCACTGTTACTGTAGGCATCATCATCATCGCCGTGGTCACCAGTATTGTGGTGACATCGCTAGTTTGGGTGTGTATTATCTACCAGACCAGGAAGAAGAGCGAGGAGTGCAGTGTAAACACAGGTGTGTGTGTGTGTGTGTGTTCACACAGAGTTTGAGTTTTGTTTTTTTTGTTCATGGTTCTGGAGGTTTATCTATACCTTTTACTCCTGTCAATTATAGATGAGACGATTGTGCCTCCCGATGTTCCCAGTTACCTGTCCTCTCAGGGCACTTTATCAGAGAGACAGGACGTGTGTATACGAGTGGAGTCCAGTGGAGGATCTCAGCCTAATGGACGAATAGAAAGCAATGGTACAATATTCCTGCTTTTATCATTTATTTTTTTCAGAGATACTCTTTGCTGGAGATTTAAACTATGCTAAATGTTTCAAATAAACAAAGTAACAGCAAAAGTAAAACATTCTGTTGAAGTTAAAATTATGGTATAGTTACTTCAAAATTAGTTCGAAAATTTGCAAAAAATATTTACAGTCACAGAACAGATTCCATTTTGCATCACAAAAATAAGCATTTCAACTATTTTGAACTATTTTCAAATGGAAACAAAAAAGAAAAATAAACAGCAAACAAACTTACAATATTGTCTGAAATGTAATTTAAACAGTATTAGCTACTTTTGTCAAACTTTTTTTTAAAAAATCCATTATATTAGCAGTTGCGCTCACAAACTGATTTGATTTATTATTTTTAAAGGAAAAAAAAACATGATTAATCACATCCAAAATTAAAGTTTGTTTTGACATATGTGTTTGCGCTTAGTATATTTATTATGTAAATACACACATGACCGGATATATTTGAGAAAGCGTTTATTTATATTTAGATTTTAAAAAATACTGTATGTATATGATGCAAATTATATATACATTTATACGGGTGTAACGATTCACCGTGAGCAGGTTGAAAATCGATTCAAATATGTGACGATTCAAACCGGTTAACAGGCCCAAACTCAATTTACCTGCACATCAGCGGCAAGCAAGAGGTGGAGCGGCAGACTAAAGTGACAGTGGTGAGGTTCGCCAGACAAAACAAACTGTGTGCAAATACTGAAAAAAGACGTTTACTTACACTACACTAGACTACACTAGAACTTACAACAGAATAACGAATAGGATGCAGCACTGTGAAAAACTACTGTCACGTTCGTCTAGACGCAGAAAGCTATTAATAGACACTGACCAGAGGATTGGCAGCTCTGCTAGCTCTGACGAGTGCTAAGGTGCTAACGTTACGGAGATCACACGGTGCATCAGTGTTTTCATAGCAAAAGTGTAAGATGTTTTTCAGATTAAAAGAGAAAGTTGTGCTGATACAGAAACAGGTATTAGATTGTTTCTTTTTTACCCTCTCTTTTTAAATTTACTATTATGCATATTTCAATAATTTGCTTATTATATCGTATATTGTATAATATAATCTGTATTTTATGCCAGTGACCAGTCCCCAGGAGTAGAGGGCCTATTGACCATCAGCCGTTGTAAATGTGCAAAGATCTCACCTTATACCAGACAACAGTCACAGCTTTAGTTTGTTTGTATTAATGAGCCTTCTTTAATTTGTATTGTCCATTTTTGATTTGGAATTCGTTTTAAATTTGTAATGTAGCTGCACAGTCAAACTTTTAGATTGTTTATATTAGAGTCTTCATCAATTTTTATTTGGATTTTGTTTTAAAATTCCAATTTAGTTATTGCAGAAAATCTTTTTTTTTGTAAATAACTTGTGCAGCATTTAAGAAATAAAGAAAGGGCTCTTGTTCACCTTAAATTCGTCTTATTTTGGATGTGATTAATTGCGATTAATCTTCTCAGTAATCAAACTTCTCAGATTAATCAAACTCAGTATTAACTGCGTTTGTCAAAATGTTGTATAAAACAAATAGAATATTAGCGTTTGTGCTCACACTGATCTGTGAAATAAACATAACAAAAAAAAAACCCCAGCTTGTTTGCTTTTGAGGCCCCGTTTACACTAGTGCGTTTTAGTTTTAAGACGGCGTTTTAGCATGAAAACGATCCACGTCCACACTAGCGTTTCACCCAGTGTTTCTGAACACATCTCTGTACACACTACTCCACCGAAAACATATATCACGTGACCATTCGCGCACTCTGGGCATGCGCATTCAAGTATAAACAGGAAGTATGTGTCTCGCTTGGCATTCTAAATAGGGCTTACGCAGCGTGAAACGCGAGCGATTAGCGAGTGCTCGAACAGCAGCTTGCCTCTTGCAAATATATGCAGCTGTTGTAGTAAAAAAAAGTTTAACTGCACAATGGCGCCTAAAACGGAAAATAGTGCAAACAACGCTCCCATTTCTGTCCATGTTGTTTACAGTGAAGGCTCATCTTCCGGTGGCGTTATAGTCATGTGATAGGGGCTTGACGAATAAGGGAAGGTTACGCAATGACCCAAAAGCGAATCTCAGTAGCGAATCTCAGCAGCCACGCCTCCGTTTTCAAATGTCTTGGTTTCCCCCCATCCACACTGAGATGGCGCAGCAGCGTTTTAGAACGAAAACAGCCTCTCCAGCGTTTCCAAAACACTGCGTTTTCGGGGCTCGAAAACTCCGGCATAGTGTGTCACGATTTATTTTCACTCTCAAAGCATATTTTTGTTTGTTATGTTGGTCTCGCACATGATCTCATTATTTCACACTGTTAAAATGGCACTCTCTCCTGCATGTATTACCAGTGAGAAGTGTTTGAAGGTTATAAGACGTGGTTTTTTTTTTTTTATTTCAACTTCAAACTTTCTTAGTAAGCTAAACAAGTGTCTATCTTTCAGGCTATGATGTGCCGGTTGTGTGCGCAGACTGCTTGGAAAACGGCACCAGCTACTCCAAACACTGTAACTACCTCCCTCACGACATAGCTCCCCCATCAGGTCTGGAGTATCAACAGACGCACCAAACATCGACTTTCACCAGCCACAACAATGAACCACACTGCAACGGCACTCCAAACGGCCTCAGAAAAGACAACCAAAACCCCATCTTTCCCACCAACCATGACAGGGGGACAATATCACCCTCATCAAACCAGTACAGTGACCGAAAAGGTGAGAATAATCTATAAATTCAAGACTTGCGAAATCATCTTCCTGGACAAAACATACATATTTTAGGTGTCATTGAGTACGTTTACATGCACATTCTTTACCTGATTATGCTTAATAAGCTGACAATACATGTGGTCACAGTAAAACATTTCTAATAACAGCTAATGCCGAGTTCAGACTGCAGGATTTTCAAAGTAATCGTGTCACAGATGTACACACTGCATGACTATCTGGGGTAGTGTTTCGTTGCTGCTTTGTTTATACTGCTAGATGGATCGGCGACAGGGGGTTTCCCACTGCATGACTTTAAAATAGGAAGAATCGCTGACAACTTTGTCCAAACTACGTCTCACAACCAAACACACGAGAAGTGACATGGAAACAACACAAGGTCACGTAGTATATCTTTTGTTAATAACTACATAATGAGAAAGAAGCCTTTAATGGGGTAGAAAATGGACTTGTTTGCTCACCTGGCTTTGAAGGGAATTAGCTATGTTTTTTCTTTTTCGAACTGGTTGTGGTATTGTTCAGATGACACGTCAAACAGACACGGGTGCTCCTGCCAAATTTGCAGCGCTTTTAACTTCTCCGTCAACCTCCCGCTGGCCTGCAGATAACCACACTAGTGGATGCTGACCTCTCATTGGCTGTAGGTAACCGTTGATGTTATTTTCAATCAGAACTCATTTCACACAGCATGATTTGAATCGCCGACAGTTCCAGATATTTAGCAAGCATCGTGTCTTTGATAGTTCGCATTGTGTGATTGTTACCCAAGTGAACGAGCACCGCTTTGCCTGTGATTTCAGGCATTTGTCAGTGATTTCTTAAAACCTGTCAGCAAGTCAAAATCAGGGCTAAAATTGTGTAGTCTGAACTCGGCATACCATTTTTGTTCCTTACAGCAATTTCGTTTAGCATTTAAATGCATTAACCAGCTTTCTGTCGGTGTAAGTTAATTTAAGTTGGAAGTGCTAGATATGTGACACATTTAAGCAAGTACTTTCACCAGCCACTAATTCATTCATTCATTCATTTTCTTTTCGGCTTAGTCCCTTTATTAATCTGGGGTCGCCACAGCGGAATGAACCGCCAACTTATCCGGCATTTGTTTTACGCAGCGGATGCCCTTCCAGCCACAACCCATCTCTGGGAAACACATCCATACATTCTCATTCACACACATACACTATGGACAATTTAGCTTACCCAATTCACCTGTACCGCATGTCTTTGGACTGTGGGGGAAACCGGAGCACCCGGAGGAAACCCACGCAACCACGGGGAGAACATGCAAACTCCACACAGAAATGCCAACTGGCCCAGCCGGGGATCGAACCAGCGACCTTCTTGCTGTGAGGCGAACGTGCTAACCACTCGGCCACCGTGGCGCCCCAGCCACTGATTTATAAAACAAACTAGAATGATCAAGTTAAAATGTTAAGATTCACTAAGTAATGTTTCTTGCTGACGTGAAGCTGAACTCTTCTTGGGTTTGTAAGGATTTATTTATTGTGACAGCCAACATAAATTAAATGCTCAAGTTTTTACTCAAGTTTTCACATGGATGTTTACATTTTGACGTCGCTACCAGAAGATAACTGATTTTTATTTTAAAAAGTCACCTAGTCCATGGATAGTTTTCAGTCACGTGACCTGTGCGGAGACCAGTGGTGTAAAGTAACTAATTACAAATACTCAAACTACTGTAATTGAGTAGTTTTTCTCAGGAATTGTAATTTACTGAGTAGTTTTAAAAATGTGGACTTTTACTTTGCCTTGAGTACATGTTTAGTGCAGTATCGGTACTTTTACTCCACTACTTTCCTTCATCCTGCAGTCACTACTTTATTTCTGTCTTGTCTATGGTCATTGTCTAAAGTAGAAAGATCAGTCCTGTGATTCCTGTCCAATTAAAGTAAATCGCATCATGCTGAACAACCTCAAGACATGGGCGCTTTATAAATGCAGCAAACCTTTGGGAAACATAAAAAATGTCCAAGAAAATGTCCAAAATCTTTACACGCAATGATCCAGAAACTGTTTAGTCTGCATGTCACTGAAAATGATGGATGTCGACTGTATGACGACTGAAATCACCAAACAGCCTTAAACATTCACTAAATGGAATGAATGAAGAATGGAAGGAAGGGCCAAATAAAAGGAAGGACCGAACAAGGAATGGAAGAAATGATCGAAGAACCAAAAAAATGAAGGAAGATTCATGGAAGGACTGAACAAATTGAGGAAGGAAAGAAGGAAGGAATGAACGAATGAATAAACAAATGAACAAAGGACCTAATGAAGGAAGGAACAAAAATATGAAAGAAAGAATGAGCGAACAAATGAAGGGAGGAAAGAAGGAAGGACCTAACGAATGAATGAACAAAAGGACCCAATGTAGGAAGGAACAAAAATATGAGCAAACGAACGAGTGAATGAAGGGAGGAGGGAACAAACGAATGAATAAAGGAAGGAGAGAACAAACAAATAATTGAAGGAAGGTTGGAAGGAACGAACGAAAATAGGAAGATCCTTAAATACACCACATGCTGTTTGTGCAGGGATGTGTTAACGTAACGTTCTGTAAATGCATCAACTTTTCTACAGTGTAATACTCACTACTCACTACTCTTGAGTACTTTTAAAAGGGCTACTTTTTACTCAGACTTTGAGTAATATTTACTACATATACTTTTACTCTACTTGCACTACATTTTTAGGCAAGTAATAGTACTTTTACTCGAGTATGATTTTTCAGTACTTTTTCCACCACTGGCGGAGACCTGGCCGGCAAAAAAATAATGGGCGCTAATGGCAGCTACACTGGGATCCATCGAAACGCAGCACAAAATGGTCATATTTTCATTTGTTTCAAGCTACGAATATTTGGATCACATAATCAACAGAACAAAACTGAGATATAATCACTGTAAAGCATACCTGCGATCCATATACTGCACCCGCAACCATTTTTCAGTCATTTAAAACGTCGTCCCTGTCAGAGCTCCAATTCTTCCATCTAACGCTATCGTTTGGATACTCCTCAGCGGTTTAATCATTAGTGATGGTGTTATAGCACATAATTCTGCTTTTATTTATTGTGTCAGTTTCTTTCAGCCGTTCTTCAGTTTCCTTTGACTTTGCATTTCAGTTGGTACTTTCATTGCTCTTGACCTACAGATTAGAATAGAAACCGAATGAAAAGCATACAAACGCACTGACAGTTAGGTATGCAACGATTATAGCTTTTGGCTGTACGATTATAGTCTGAGGAATAATCACTGTTTCACAGTTGTCACGATTATTATGCATTATGCATTACTTTTAAAACACTAGTAGTTTAGAAAATCACATGAAAACTCCTTCTATTTTAAAGTGTTATTTATTTCTGCTCGGTAACAAATAAATACAGCACAAAATAATTATAAAAACCAACAAACAATAGTCTATTTCTCTTTGGACTTAAAAATAAGGCAAACACGTTTTTGACATTTAAACATAAGTTATAATTTTACCCTGAAAATAAACGACAGAACAATGAATAAATAAAAATTAGAATAAATAGTTTTTGTCTAAGCTACATATTAGCTAAGTATTTCCATTTTAAGGAGAACAAATGTAGTCAAAGGCCCAGTTTACACTAATGTGTTTTCGTTTTAAAACGCAAAAGTTTTGCTACGCTTACGCCCTCCGTCCACACTACGCCGGTGTTTTCGAGCCCCAAAAACGCTGGAGATGCCGTTTTCATTCTAAAACGCTGCTGCTCCGTCTCAGTGTGGATGGGGGGGGGGGGAACGGAGACATTTAAAAACAGAGGCGTGGCTGCTGAGATTTGCTACTGAGATTCGCTTTTGACTATCCTGTCACAAAATGCGGCGAAAATTCTACACTCGGAGAGCAGAATTTACAGCGGATCTTTCAGTCTTTAATATTGTACGGATATTAACGTACTGTAAACTCAGTAACAGTTAATCATTTTGACAAAGGTCTGTCTTTAAACACTGAAAGAGTTACGAACTCTACGAACTACTAACTAACTACGAACTAACTTTGTTATCTGAATAAACAAACTACGAGCACTGATCGCTTACCAAATCTGTAGACCAGGACAATTCACATAAACTGGAGCGGCGTCTGTTTTAAAAGGAGACGAGCGGCAAATCACGATTTCACCATTTCCAGATGCGGAAAGCTCTCGGGTGAAAAAAAATAAAGTTCCTTACAGATGCATTTCTGCTGCGCGCGCGTGGGAGTCCAGCTGCGCTCTCATAGCGGAAATGTAAACAAAACCTATGTTGCAGTACATAAACACAACACTGGCGACCTGTGTCTCCAAACAATTCTTCTTCTTCCACTTGCTTTGCAAGCACAACGTGGTGTCTCTCTGCCGTCTGGACACTACAACAGGTAGAAACAGTCTTCGAAGCGATCATGCATATTAATGAAGCTGCACCGCGTACACAATAGAGCGCGCTGATTGGTTTGAACAAAGTCTATCTCATGAATCAATGCTGCAGGCTGAGAGACGTCACGATGCACTCGCAGTTACAGACGTCCACTCTCCACGCTGGAATACAGACAAGGATCTCATCGGCATGACGAAGCCTCAAAAATTTGTTTCAAACCGGAAGAACGAACTTGCTTGAAATAACGCAAAAACAACCAATTTTCACTTTTTAGTCAAATATATATGTCCTAATAGTGTTTATAGCCGCGTGGGACACATATATGACTGTCAACAGCTCAAAAAAATTGTTTTGGTGTTTCATGGCCCTTTAAGACATTGAAGTCAGGTAGGACAACAAATCACATCTATGTAGGTCTAGTGAATAATTATTGAGTGGTATCGGTGCGTGGTATCAGCATTTCATGTACGATACGAGTACGAGTATTTTACCTAAGTATCGACCCGATACCCAATACTGGTATTGGTGTATCCCTATTGAGAAGTGTGCATCATCTATGTTGAGAGCTATGCAATCGCGCGAAGGCTCTGCCGGATTATACACGTGCACTTAACGCAGAAGTATAAATCAGCCTTATGATGTGAAGACACGTGAGATTGATCAATAGATGTCCCCCTCTCTGTGGGCGTGGCCTAAATACGCTCCAGCTCTATTGGTATGCATGTAAATGAACTGCACTAATATTGTATGCGTTTCTGCTTTCTCTCAGGATTGTTGGTGAACAGGTCGGACACACCGCCTTCACTTGAGGAGTCGTACCATCGGCCGGTAAAACTGCTGACTGAGGACTGTGACATTGGGTCAGAGCTCACACAGACTCTATTACCCAACGGACACACACACACGCCCAGTTCTGCTCTAAACCAGAGCCAATCCTTTATGCGGGACAGCGACTAACACCACACCAAGCCTCTTCTTGAAATCCTTTTGCACTGAGAACTGCTACCTCACACTGAGGGGCGCAGAAAAAACCCGCCCCGTCTTTCTGAACAGAATTAGGGGCGTCCGGAGTTTGAAGGTTATGAAGCTTGAACGGGGCGGCGACGGCGTCCCGTTCGAGCGTTATTCATGTATATAGGTATAAATCCTCCTCAGGGAGGCTTTGTTCACACTTGAGAAATGTGACTTGCATTTGACGCATGCAAAATATATGACAGAGTGCTATAACGTTGGGCTTGGAGCTGTACATAAGAGTTTTCATATATAAAGATATGAATGTATGTATACTGTAACTTCTACAAACGAGTGTGGGACTATTCGGTGCATGGTGAGATCAGAGTGATTCTTGTTTTTTTTGTTTTTTTTAAGATCTCTCCTGCTTTTCCCAGTTTCATAAGCAGTGCCTTATTGCCACAAGTTTGTTTTTTGTCTGGAGATGTCGGTGTTGTGTTACCTTTCGCAAAAATGGGAAATTTGTCACGCACTTGAAGAAAATCGGTCGGATTGAAGGAATATTCCAGGTTAAACGTGGTTTAAATATTATATTAAGTCATTCTTTAAAAACAATTAGTTGACTTTTCTAGCATCGCACGATTCAGATTTGAGGGGGTCATTAGAGGGTTTTTTGAGCACAGAGGCATGAAGTTGATCAAACGTGATGGTAAAGACTGATATTGTTGCAATTCATACCTCATTTTTTATCTAATAAATGCAGTCTTAATGACTGTTTGCTAAAAAAATAAAATAAACATTCACTTTTTTAAAGGATTAACTGTTACTTAATTAGAGGTGACACTGTGGCGCAGTAGGTAGTGCTGTCGCCTCACAGCAAGAAGGTCGCTGGTTCGAGCCTCGGCTGGGTCAGTTGGCATTTCTGTGTGGAGTTTGCATGTTCTCCCCGTGTTCACGTGGGTTTCCTCCGGGTGCTCCGGTTTCCCCCACAGTCCAAAGATATGCTGTACAGGTGAATTGGGTAGGCTAAATTGTCTGTAGTGTATGTATGTGTGTGAATGAGAATGTATGGATGTTTCCCAGAGATGGGCTGGAAGGGCATCCGCTGTGTAAAACAAATGCTGAATAAGAAAATGAATGAATGAATGTTACTGAATTATATTAATGAAGCAATCATAAACAAGTATTAACTCATAGTGAATGGTGAATCCTTTGAGCACATTTTAAAAAGATGACTTGTGGCAGATTATTGCTTTAGCGGGAAAATGAAATGGAAAATTGCTTAATTGTTCTAAACAAAACCTACTAAATATGACTTTTACATTTTATATGAAACCTATATTTTTCAGTATAGATTACTTTTACTGTAAAATTGAGGAAACCTCAAAGCCCAAATCATTAAGGACAAAAGGCGCCTCCTAAGTGAAGTTTCATAAACTAATTTCGAGAGGAGCACATGATATGATTAAGCATGCCTGGCTGATAATCTGTAATCAGCAATTATCCAATCGAAGTGATCCAAGCTTACTATAAATGGATAATTTTTCTCTACTGCTCTATCTTTGTTTTGGAAGAATCCCTCCCCCCTTCCACCCCATCTCCTCCTTTTTTCCTCCCTTTTTTAAGGGGGAGCTTTTGAGACCTATCTGATCTTGGATCCCTTGACTGGACAGGAGCCTTGGTCTCAAATATCTCCAAGCTCAGGGTTCTCTCCCGGGAGAGCATGCCAAACCTGCTATAACGCTAAGCATATCAAAGTGTGAACTCTTGAAATGACTGCATGTAAATGTAAAATCTCAAAATCTAAGACGTTTGTTTACTAATTTGTGTTTGATACCTCTTAAAAACGGGCTTAGAGTAAGATTTGGTTCGGAAGAGCACCAGAGGGTCAAAAGCGTTTTCTCTATTTGAACGTGTCTCTATAATTGATGTTTAAGTAATTGTAACTCAAGAAATTCACGATTCAAATGGGTTCCGAGCAGTCAAAGTTAATGTTTTCCCCACAGACTTCGTGTCATTTATGTGTCAAGTATTACATTTTATATCAATATCTAGTGTTTAACCTGGAATATTCCTTAGTCATAACATATACGCTGTGATCTGTGATGAAGGAGGAGCTCTTTGTTGAATTTTCAGGTCTGTTATGGTACGGGAACTGCGAACTGGCAAACAGGAAAATATAAGCACTTTGATGAATCTTACAAAAGCTGAACACTCTTACGCCTTGGAATTGTGCCGCAATCCAACCTCTTCTGTTAACAAAGGTACACGCCACTAAAAGTAGCATACATGTGGCTTTTGAAGCTTCTGTTTAACACGATCATCACAACTATCGAATAATGAAACATAAGGAGATTCGTTTTAACTGTGACTTCTAACTAACAACAAAACCAAACGCTGCCAAAACACAAAAGGGAAAATAAACGAGTCTCTAGAAAGAGTCCAGCTACATTTTGCATTCAGGGTTTTCCTTCAACCATAGAATGTCTTGGTGTAAAGGGAAAACCAAGCGAGACTAATGCCCTGTTTACACTAGTGCGTTTTTGTTTTAAAACGCATAAGTTTTGCTACGGTTACGCCCTCCGTCCACACTACGCCGGAGTTTTCGAGCCCCGAAAACGGAGTGTTTTGGAAACACTGGAGAGGCCGTTTTCATTCTAAAATGCTGCTGCTCTGTCTCAGTGTGGATGGGGGGGAAACGGAGACATTTGAAAACAGAGGCGTGGCTGCTGAGATTTGCTTTTGGGTCATAGTATAACCTTCCCTTATTCGTCAAGTCCCTATCACATGACTATAATGCCACCAGGAGACGGCAGACCAGCCTTCACTGTAAACAACATGGACAAAAATGGGAGCATTGTTTGCACTATTGTCCATTGTAGGTGCCATTGAGCAGTTAAACTCTTCGTGTTTTACTACAACAGCTGCATATATTTGCAAGAGGTAAGCTACTGTTCGGGCACTCGCTAATCGCTCGCGTTTTAAGCAGCGTAAGCCCTATTTAGAATGCCGAGCGAGACATGTTTCCTGTTTATACTTGAGTGCGCGAATGGTCTCGTGATACCTGTTTCTGGTGGAGTAGTGTGTACAGAGATGTGTTCAGAAACGCTGGGTGAAACGCTAGTCTGGACGCAGATCGTTTTCATGCTAAAACACCATTTTAAAACTAAAACGCACTAGTGTAAACGGGGCCTAAATCTGCTAGCGCTTAGCTATTGACGTTATAAGTTAGCCAAACAGGTTCATTTTGAAAGGCTGTTTTCTTTGTTATTGAACTAAAACATCTCTACTACTAAACTAGTAGAGTTAGATCACAGCGAACGCCAGTTTAACCCTCAAACGCTATGATACTGTGGTTAGCTGGCCGCGCTAGCTCTGTGAAGAAGGCCATGGACTGTACGAGTGTGTGCCTCAGCCTGTTTCATACGGATTAATTTATTGAAATATTGAGCTCTAATCACAGCTGTTTCACCTTCATGCCTAAAACTGTGTCAAGCAGAAAAAAAGTGTCAAAATGGCGGGTGTTTATTAAAGTCACATTTTGCTCTTTTACATGCTCTGGTCTGTGGGTTTGTTTTTGATGTCCAGTGGTTCAAACGTCTTCCGTATCGGAGTTTCGTGCCATGTTCGTTGATATAAAATATAATGAGTAAGATTAAAACACACATACATGCATCATTCATTCATTTTCTTTTCAGCTTAGTCCCTTTGTTAATCTGGGGTCGCAACAGCGGAATGAACCGCCAACTTATCCAGCATATGTTTTATGCAGCGGATGCCCTTCCAGCTGCAACTCATCTCTGGGAAACATCCATACGTTTTTATTCTCACACATACACTATGGACAATTTAGCTTACCCAATTCACCTATACCACATGTCTTTGGACTTGTGGGGGAAACCGGAGCACCCGGAGGTGTGGAATGAATGAATGAATGACAAGATTCTTCATACTCATATTAGTAAATATGTTAACTAATGCGATGGTTCTCAACCTGTTTTGCCTGAGATCCCCTTTTCCGCCAGTAAATATTGCAAGGCCCTCCTCAACGTTTAATGATTATCGCACATATAAGTTTGCAGTAGCTATGACAAAAAAGGTTGTTTTCAAACAAACAGTGTGTTTAATACTATTTATTCCATAGTCTGTTGAAATTCTTGATTCTGATTGGCTGGAGGGTGTGGTATATTTCGTTGAAACGCACAGGTAGTTCCAGTCAGTTTTGATCACAGTTCGATATAAATGCGCTTCTCCCAAACGTTTACAGTTACTATAGCAACTCGCATGTGCTGCGCATGAAACTGATGAGGGCTGTTAATGGCGGACGGGAAATCCACAAAATTAGGAAAATACTCATAAACTATGCCACAAAATCAAGTTTTAAGAGTTTTTCAAGTGAGAATGTAGTTATTTTAAAGTCAAATCGGCAGTTTATGTGTAAGAAAAGCACGTTTTAAAAAATGTTGGAAGCTCCAGGCGGTCAGCGGCAGCTCCGCAAACAGCTCCCCCCAAGGGAAGCTTTATGTCGGCCAGAGAATCTCCGGTTCTACGCCACTGGATCTAATCTCGTGCATCTCTGTTGTTAAAACGGGATATACAATTAATCTTAGGTGATAAAATTGATATGGCACCTTTTAAGAGATTTGTATGTTTATTATAAAATATATATCGCGGAAATTTTGCTATACTGTAGGTATTCCAGATTTCGCAGTATTAAAGGTAATGTAAAGGGGGAAAAAGGCTATTATACAGATCCTCCCTTATCAGAGAAGTGGTAGAAAGACAAAAGAAACGTGTGACTGGGAATGTCTTATTTGTCCACCTGTGATCGGACTGATGAAATCGCATCTTAATAACATTAGCAGGTATAAACAGCACACACATGCTCTCTCTGTCTCTCAGTCTGCCTGTCACAGCTGATTCAGCGGAGGGACTAGAAAATCTAACTGACAAAAACTGACAAATATTGCTCTGCAAACAGCAAAACTATTTTAAACTTAGGCCTACCTTGGCAAATGACCATGGAATAAGCGAGATAATCAACGGCTTGCCGTGCGCTAAAGGATTTTAATGCACTTCGCGGAGGCGACCACACTCCGCTGTGCGTCATGTGGTTATTTGCCTCCACTACGTGCATTAAAAATCCTTTAACGCACGGCAAGCCGTTGATTACCCCTTACATATAGATTAGGCATGGGACGATAACCGTTTTCATGGTATAACGCAGTTTGGGAAAGGTTTTAAAACCGCCTTTTCTGTAATACCGTTCCTGAGATATGTACAAGATTTTTTATTTACTTTTTTTTTTTTGTCATTTTTTAGGACAGCAGTATCTCCAGCTGAAAAGATATCCAAACAAGCCGTTTTAGATTCTAAAGAAATCAGTGTTTTTGAAACAAATGAAGACAGCAGAAGTCAATGATTCATTTTCATTATTTAGCCTGACATGTTTACTGCTCCAAAATGTTTAAAATGTTTCACAAGAGCAGTAATCACAATATCTTTTTATCACAATTATTACTAGCACTCAGAATTAGCTAATGCTACCAGCGGTAGCATCAATAACATCCACTCAGTGGCGTGGGGGAATTCAGATGGAGGGCAGGAAGTGATTCTTCTAGGAATCGCTCTGAGAACGTCAAAATGTTTCTGTTTTATGTTGTTTATGATTATTTAAATCACCCAAAATAAGAAATGCTGAATAGCTTTTATAAACTTTCAAAAGTTTTTTCTCATAAAAGGGGGAAAGTTCAAGAAACTGGCTGAAAAACGGAAGAAAATGCAGCATAAACATTTATTCAATATTTTCATGTGTTTAAGCTTTTCTGAACGTGATAATTCTTTCGACAGCACGAATGAAGATTACATACAGGCTTAGCTTTGTGTATAAATATGTTAATGTGTTAAATAAAAATCTGATATAAACACCACCACTTATACAAACTCAAGGAGAATATAAATAACGTACCCTGCCATGTAATCACCGTCTTGTTTTGCAATAACCTGCGTCTTTAGTGGAATAACAACCGTAACGTTAGCATCTATATGCACAGCAGCGGTGAATGTTTGTTGATGGTAAGTTAATCAACCGAACACAAATGTAACGCAACTCTTGCGACAAAACTACATGGTTGTTATTGTGGAGAACTGTATTGCCCTTATTCTCGCAGCCATTTGAGTCTTTTTGTCTCGAGACTTCCGGTCTCATTCACTTCCATTCAATTTTAGACATTAAAAACAGCTCGTTTTGCTGCAAACCGATGTTTACTTATTATATTACTCTATTTTGTCTGTGTAGTCATGCAAACACTTGTTTGTAGAGCGAGTAGTTTGACCGTTTTCTGCCGTTTATTATTCCTAGTCATTTCTCCCATAGGCGACTGAATCGGAAGTTCTAAAACAATCGCAAAAAACGAGCGACTTCTGCAATGAAGAATAAGCTCAACACCTCACAAATGAAGAGATCTGACCAGATACTTAGTCTGCTGATGGTAACCGAGTCAGCAGCTGTGTATTATTACACAAATACTTTAGCATACTCTTTACATTTATGGTTTACTTACACTGTAAAAAAAGTTTGTTTCTCGCAGCTGCAGTGCCGGAAAAAAAGTAAAATAACTGCCGTTAAATTACAGAAATTTACCATAAATTTAAACTTAAGGAAATTTCTGTATTTTCATATCCGTTATTTTACGGTAAATTTCTGTACATTTTTTTTCGCCACCCCAGCTGCCAGAAAAAAAGGCTCCAGGACCTTCCTAAACCAGCGATGCTCGAACATCCTGTAGTCTCCACTGATCCCTGCTTACTATGTAGCCCCCACGCTGAGTGACATGGACTGCTCGACTGGCTGGGGTGCACATTTGCTTTTAAAAAGATGAAATCCCCCTTACTGTGTAATAGAACACCACCAACATTCCCACTATGTTAATACTGGTATGCCTCTGTATTTTTATAAGTCTTCATAAATGCTCCATCTACTCCATGTGACAGGACAAAGTGATAAAAACATCCCTGTAAGTTCCCTCTGGCTCATATCGTCTACCCACATTAACGGTAACGATGGATGGGCCAATATGGGACCATCTGATCGTTGCAGGGAGGTTTCACCGTACTCCCCGCTCAAAACATTTACTGAACTAGCATTATATGGCATTTTTCTAAAATGACAGCTAATTTTACACTATGAAATGACTTTCCCAAACAGTCATCTGATGTACTGTGTGAGCGTACCGGAAGTTGGATGACAAAATGTGGAAGAGCGAAGTATTAAAAGTGGGCGGGCAGAATAAGGTCAATACACCTTATGAAAATAAATTAAAAATAATGTAGAATATGCGTCCAAACCTTTATATGCTTTCATCTGTTATTTCGTGATGTCTGGAAGATCTGCTTGAGAAAAAAACGACAGTAATTTATAATAAACGTGTTATTGAACCACATAGTGAAGTGTATAATGTGTACAACTCTACTACTGTAGCATAGTAAACTGATAAACCGTAATAAATACTGTTAGTGTAAACTGTGGTGCATCGTGATGGTGTATAATTATAGTCGAAAACTGAAGCCTATTAAATACTTTGTTTATTAGTACAGTACTGTCATACCACAGCGGCAACATAATTACTATGTTTAAGTCAAGCAATTATCTATAATATGCTTCCAAACACTAGTATTTACTATAGTATTTATTCATGTAACGTAATAGCTTATACAGTGTATACCGCCTCACAAATATATTTTACTTCAGTAGAAAACTCAACCCTCATCATCATGGTACACGCTCAGAAATAAAGGTACAGGAGGTGTCACTGAAGGGTTCAAAACTGTACCTCAAAGGTACTTTTTAGCTACATTTAGGCACTAATATGCACTTCTGAGGTACCACTGTGGACTCTTTGGGTACAAATTTGTACCTTTTGAAAAGGTACTTCCCCAGTGACAGCTCCTGTACCTTTATTTCTGAGAGTGTAGGATCATGCCCAACATATGTGGTTATTTTCTGTTTATATCTCTATTGGAATATGGTAAAAATCGCAAAAATACAGACTTTCCTCTGTCTCCCATTCAGTTTTTTACTTCCGGCCCTCTGTCTGAATTTTGCACGTCAGCAAAACCACGTGAAACCAACTATTCATGAGGCTAGTGTTGTTTTCAGTGTTGTTCTCCTGTCAGACCTGTGTGTGGAATAAGAAACAAATTGGGGGAAGAAATAGCAGAGTTCCAGAACACAGCCATGTAATCGCCACGGACCAATTGTAGCTACAAGATTTTGCGTTCGTTAGCATTCGTCAGCTGTTTCGACCTGCTGAAATGGACTCAAGAAGTACTTAGTTTCAGCCAGATTTTGTTCGAAAATCAGTTTTCGTTCTTAGATTTCGTCTGAAGTACACCAGGACCTTCAGGGGAACTATAAAACAAACAAACAAACAAACAAACAAACAAACAAACGACCTACCAGTAGCCTATTGTTCATTATTATTATAATTTTTTTAATTTATTTGTCGTTTTGCAATATAACAATCAGCACAATTAACAAATATATATATATATATATTCAGCATTAGGTAGCATCAGAGTATACAAATATAAAAACATATACATCATCCAATACAGTTTATGTTACTAAATTAAAACAGAAATCAAATAACAGCATATGAATGGTCAGTGTGATAACAATGGGTATCATGTAGGCGGAGGTCAAAGGGTTCATAAAGGGTCCAAAAAAACATTCCAGGTTTCCAAAAATATGTGTGTCTTGTTTTTTAGGCTGTATGTTAAATATTCCAAATGCAGTGTGTCATCTGAGATATTTTTAAATAATCCAAATGTTGGAGAGAGTTTCTGTTTGTTTTACAAAATACATTTCTTAGATACATAAGAAATCAGACCTACCCTTCAGGTAAATAAAGAGCCTGATAACTCATTCAAGTTCACCCCAAAAAGATATATTAATACTATATATTATATATATATTAATATCTATTGATATTTATTTCATAGATTTCATAGATATCATCATAGAAACTCATGTACAGTATCCCAAAACTCATTTCGTTTTCGCAGTTCCAAAAAATATGCATAATGGGGCCCTTATGTTTCTTACATCTGTTACATAAAGGCGATGCACCAGGATATATCCTGCTGAGGCGAACTGGAGTCAAGTAAATCCTTTGTATGAATTTGTAATTTTGTTCAATTATTTTGTTACTAAAAAATGAAAACAAAAATACACATTTGTATACAACATCCCACTGATCATCATCAAAACCGCAACCAAGGTCTTTTTTTCCCATAATGTTTTAATGAGATTAAAGAAGAATCATTATTATGGGTTTTTGAAAATGACCTTCCATGCAGTGTGTAACACAGCTCTAAGTGAAGTGAAATATCCAGCAGAGGCTTAAATCTGAAAGTGCACAGTGTTTAAAATAACTGATTCATCTATAAAAGAGTCGACTCATAGTTCCTCAAACGAATCGCTGTGCTTACGAGTCTTTAGTAGTTTCGGCATGACGTGAACACGAAACATAAGCCCCGCCCATTTGTGTGCACACAGATCGGGGAAGAATCGAAACCCCCAACCCCGCCCACAAACAACAGCAGCAAGCAAAGGTTGCCATATTGGGCGGTTTTGAATTTGATTGTGGAGGTAAAAACCTTTTGGATAGGGGTTGGACTGGAATCAGAAGAGCACTGTGCTCGGCTGGATATTATAGGAAGTGTGCAGATGACCAGAGATGAGACTGGTTGAGGTTTATTTCTGCAGAAATGCCTCAGCATTATAGCCCAGCCGTGTGCTGTGTTGCCTCTGAGGAGTGCTTCTGAAATCTACACGCTTACAACGGAGGATTCGTCAACCGTTTGTTAAAGGAAGGATCAGTAAAGACTTGATGTATGCAGGGGCAGACCAGCCATAGGGAGCACTGGGACATTTCCCGGTGGCCTGACAGTGAATCTGGCCTGCTATCCAACAAGTGTGAGTGCGTGCGATTAAAACGGTTGCCTTATTGTTTTCTCTAGCTTGTAAATGATACATTTCAGGGCAAATCAGCGCAGTTTAGCATCGCGCTAAGGAGGGGTTTTGGAACAAATGAATTGCTGAACGATTCATATCGGAGTCGCTAGGATAATGAGGTAAAATAAATGCAAATTATAAGACAATGAAAGTGTTTTTTGACCATGCATGCTTATTAGCCTGCTGTTGGAGACCCCTGAAACCAAAATATGACCCTTTTTAATGTATAATAGTGGCTCTTTAAGATTGCATATATCTCGGATGCCTTTCCCTTCAAAGTTGAAGTATTCTCAAAAATGTTTTCTAATTTAGATAATCTCAATGAGATGTGACCCTTTGCAAGAAAATTGTTTATCAGTTGTCTAATTTGTAAGTACTTGTAAAAATCTTTATCGTCAATATCAAATTCACTTTTTAATTCAGAAAAAGATTTAAGTGGTTCCTCTTTAAAAAAAACTTGCAACGCCTTGATCATTGTTATTCTCTTTGTTTTCTATTTTCACCTGGGGATACTCATCCCGAGGGCACCAGAGACTATGCAGCGCCATGGATGCGATCCAAGACCCGCGACGAGACGATTCCAAGGTTCCATAATCCTGGACCACGCTGTATCCTGAGCAGCTGCTTGGTGCTTGGCGGAGTAGCAAGCATGAGACTGATTCCTGTGACCCTCCAAGGACAGACGAGCCTCGAGTTCTCCAGCCTCCGGCGCCTAGACTGCAGATAGAGCTGTGCACCGATGGATTACTCTTTAGTGTTTGGACTCTAAGTAGTGAATATTAAACAACACTGAACTGAACTCCAAAATTAATAACCGGACTGACACTGTTTCAATTTACTATAACCTTCTATGTGAAGCTGCTTTGACACAATCTACATTGTAAAAGCGCTAAACAAATAAAGGTGAATTGAATTGAATTTTTTCTAATGAAAATCTGACTTCTACAGCAAAGTAATCCAAAGCAGCCAATGCATTTTTATAAAAACACTTTAATAGATTCACATAGGCTTGCAAAAAAAAAGGACATCTGAGTTTAAACCCGATCTGTGGTGCTACATAAGTGGAATTCACGCAGTTAAACTCAATCTGTTGTGCACTGATGAGCAGGAATGCAAACCGCTGTGTTATGTGATCTTTTTCATCCAGGCACCAGGTGTCCTCGCCGTGGCCCCCCCAAGACCACCGGTTCAAACTGGGACAGAGGGTGCGTTTCTCAGTCGGATCTGACCAGCCTCCACTGGCCTCTGGTGCCGGTTGGCAGTCTGCTCCTTGCTTTTGTAGTTTTGGCTGTCCAGTGAGGATTGGGCTCGAGGAAAGCGGTCCAGTACAAACCGACCCGCAGAAGGTGTTTATAAAAGCGTATGGCGCACTTTCTCATATGCTCCGAGGAAAATGAAGCCTCCCATGCTGATGAACGTCACTCTGGGGATGCTGCCGGCAAACAGCCTTCAGAGATCAAGAGAACACATATACAACCACGAGTCAGAAATCAAAGGCTTTTTCAGACACTTAACGATGACAGAAATGTTGATTAACTGTGGTTATTGACAGCCCATTGTTTGCTGAGAAAAGCCAAACACATTTATTTCGATTTGCATTCATCCATTTAGCATTCACGTCTCTCCAAGCGACTTCAAAAGATGATACATGAAGGACGTCACATCAGCAGAGAGCAGCAATATATGAATGGCGTTTATTATACATACAGTACATACACATACAGGGAGTGCAGAATTATTAGGCAAATAAGTATTTTGACCATATCATCCTCTTTATGCATGTTGTCTTACTCCACGCTGTATAGGCTCGAAGCCTACTACCAATTAAACATATTAGGTGATGTGCATCTCTGTAATGAGAAGGGGTGTGGTGTAATGACATCAAGACCCTATATCAGGTGTGCAGAATTATTAGTCAACTTCCTTTCCTTTGGCAAAATGGGTCAAAAGAAGGACTTGACAGGCTTCGACAAGTCAAAAATAGTGAGATATCTTGCAGAGGGATGCAGCACTCTTAAAATTGCCAAGCTTCTGAAGCGTGATCATCCAACAATCAAGCGTTTCATTCAAAATAGTCAACAGGGTCGCAAGAAGCGTGTGGAAAAACCAAGGCGCAAAATAACTGCCCATGGACTGAGAAAAGTCAAGCGTGCAGCTGCCAAGATGCCACTTGCCACCAGTTTTGCCATATTTCAGAGCTGCAACATCACTGGAGTGCCCAAAAGCATAAGGTGTGCAATACTCAGAGACATGGCCAAGGTAAGAAAGGCTGAAAAACGACCACCACTGAACAAGACACACAAGCTGAAACGTCAAGACTGGGCCAAAAAAATCTCAAGATTGATTTTTCTAAGGTTTTATGGACTGATGAAATGAGAGTCTTGATGGGCCAGATGGATGGAGAGCTCCAGTCGGACTCAGACGCCAGCAAGGTGGAGGTGGAGGTGGAGTACTGGTTTGGGCTGGTATCATCAAAGATGATTTCAGGTTTAGGATGGAGTCAAGCTCAACTCCCAGTCCTACTGCCAGTTTCTGGAAGACACCTTTTTCAAGCAGTGGTACAGGAAGAAGTCTGCATCCTTCAAGAAAAACGTGATTTTCACGCAGGATAATGCTCCATCAGAGCGTCCAAGTACTCCACAGCGTGGCTGGCAAGGAAGGGTCTAAAAGAAGAAAAACTAGCCTCCTTGTTCACCTGATCTGAACCCCATAGAGGACCTGTGGTCCATCATCAAATGTGAGATTTACAAGGAGGGAAAACAGTACACCTCTCTGAACAGTGTCTGGGAGGCTGTGGTTGCTGCTGCACGCAATGTTGATGGTGAATAGATCAAAACACTGACAGAATCCATGGATGGCAGGCTTTTGAGTGTCCTTGCAAAGAAAGGTGGCTATATTGGTCACTGATTTGTTTTTGTTTTGTTTTTGAATGTCAGAAATGTATATTTGTGAATGTTGAGATGTTATATTGTTTTCACTGGTGAAAATATATCATTGAAATGGGTATATATTTGTTTTTTGTTAAGTTGCCTAATAATTATACACAGTAATAGTCACCTGCACACACAGATATCCTACTAAAATAGCTAAAACTAAAAACAAACTAAAAACTAATTCCAAAAATATTCAGCTTTGATATTAATGAGTTTTTGGGGTTCATTGAGAACATGGTTGTTGTTCAATAATAAAATTAATCCTCAAAAATACATCTTGCCTAATAATTCTGCACTCCCTGTACTTCTATGCTTCAAATCAAAGTTTACAACTTGATTCAGCACAAAGTAGGTTGGTTTGGTTCATCATGGCTTATAATGTATAAATTAAACTTTTTTCCTCAATTCCTCTAATGTGTGTAATTTAATAGTCTAATGTACTTTCCTAAAATGAAGGGAAATACTCAATAATGAAGTGCATTACATATGAATTAAGGAGCTAAACTGTCATCCAGTCGCAGAGCTTTTGCACACATCAGCTTGGAAGCGCCTTTGTTTGATGAAATTCACAGCGCAGAATCGAATCAAACATTAGCCATGCTCGATAACACAAGTATTCGCTATTTCTCAGCTGACAGCGTGTTGTTTGACAGATTACGGAGTGTTTGAGCAGGAATGTGCAGTATAGGGGTTGTTGATGTTGGAGAGGTTAGAGGATGCGACAGGCCATGAAAGTACTGTAGTCTCCTAAGGCTCTTTTCCACGCAGCTGCTTTTGGTATAAGCACTGGCCCCCGGGGGCCTCTCCGCATGACTGATGGCCAGATGACATCCACACACGGCCCTCAAACTCCCCCAACACTCGCTCACTTTGGCTCCTTTCTCATTCGACTTCGTCTTGCTCAACTCTCGCTGTTTGTTTACATGGACATCAGTCATTTTACTGTTTACCTTATCCTGAATAAGACAACATTAAGGTTAAGGTGTTTTCTTTTATGTTCCTGTTTTACGTGTTATAGTACATTGACCAGTTAACGACACACATCAATACGTCCCCATGCAATGGTATCCAACATTTCCATCCAGAATTGAGCATCAACATCTAGTTTGATTTTGTTATAGCATTTAGAGTTTTAGGATTTGTAATTCAAATTTTCTGAAAGCTTTAAGTGCAGTTAATTATTTGGTAACATTACTTCACACTACCGATCATTTATTAAAGGTGCAGTATGTATAAAAAAAGTAGGAAGGTATGTAAGAGACACAGTAGTTGAACTTAGGTATTGCATTCCTGGATTAAAACAAACGCAAGCGCAGGTTGCCAGATTGAGGACCAAGGAGCGAGTCTGAGCCTAAAGGCTGATTTAAATCGTGTTCTATATAAAAGCAACGGCACAGGATAGAAGGAATATTCTCCATATTAAAAGGACCTTTTGCTCTAACCAACACCTTGGATTAATATATTAGAAACTATTCTGTTTCTCACAGAAAACGGGATGACAATGATCACCTCAGGTAAACCTGTGCTTTATTTAGTGTTAAATGCTAACAATGCGAGTTTGAATGCGGTTTTACATTCATACGTTTAAAATGGACTCAAAACCAACACTTTGTGATTCAGCATGTACTTTAATAATGTTAAAGAAGTTTATGATGTATTAATTAGATTATAAATATCACCATTTCATGAGTGAGTGCATATTCTGTGCTTCTAAATGGCTGTATTTAAATTTGTCGTGTTTCGTCTGTTGCAAACAGCTAAATTGCTTATCACTGCAAATCTCATCAGGTAGCGTGGTGTTAGGACACAATGTAACACGCTCACCAAATGTTTACATTTGTAATATTTATATTATTTGCTAATTGATATTCTCATGTGGAACTCTGAATCTGCATCAAATTTCGGAGTCTGCTACTGTCCAGCGGAGGTCGCATTTCGGTCACAGGTGCATGCTTTGAGAGCCTTTCTGAATGAATAAATTAAACATGTGGCCTTCCAACATTGCAACATGGGGTGTTAAAATATAATAACTGGTAATGGGTGGGTTAAAAGAACTGAAACAAAGACAGCATTCCAGCACGGAAACAAGAATGGTCACTTAGCACGTTGCTTAAATATCTGCAAACATTTTATAGTGTTTTAATGCTTTAGAAGAGTTAAAAAACTACATACAGCACCTTTAAGTATTAACAAATAGTTAACTCGTTGTTTGGTAAGCATTAACTCTACATTAATAGACGTTAAGCAGGTACAACAACTACTCTTAAATCACTATAGTTTGCAAATAATGCAATGCTTAATTTAGTAATGAAAATTAATCAGTAACAAAGTATAAAACACAATTATTATGCATATTAAACATGTGCTCTTAAGTCAGGAATACAGCATTTGTAGCTGTATTTATGTATTTGCTTACTAACATCTATTAATATAGAGTTAACGCTTAACAAGCTTAATAAATGATTCATAGTGTGTAGATTATAAAGTGTTACCAATTATTTTTTCATGCTATGTGTGCAAATAGCGAAGACAGATATCAAAACAATGCTCTTGATTGCCATCAAACTTTTGTAAAACGTGTCAAAAAGACCTAGACATCGATAATAGTGTTATTGAGGTGTACACATATCAGTCCACATTTTTATATGTTCCATGATGCTTTGCACTAGAACAGTGGTTTTGACAATAGAACTACTGAGATTACTTTTTATATGAGATTATTATATATATACATACATACATTTTTTTATTATTTTTTTTTATAAAAAAAATAATTTAATAACTTTTTAAAATAGTCAAACTGACTTTTAATATGCTAATAACATTCTGCTAACCAAAACACAACTTTCTGATAGCAAAATCATAACTTCCGACAAGGTTTTTAAACTTTTTACTTCAGTGAAAATAAAAAGGTCTTCTGCTTGCCGGAGAAAGTGAGATACATACCTTTGGGTGTGATCTAGCTCGTACACAATTATAGGCTATTTTACCACAAAAAAAGAGCATTTTTTAGGGTAATGACTTGTATGACGACAAACATTCAAAGATTACTTCTAAAATCTCAATAGAATCTTTGAATGTAAATGTAACTTGATCAAAATTTTATTCAGTCTTACAGTACATGAATGGTCAGAATGACCGCAATGACAGATATTAAATAATGGTAGTTCCAGTGTAAAAAACTGTGAGACATTTTCCTCCTCACTGTTCATCTATCAAATATTAAATGAAAACTTATAAGAATTACCACAATTATCCACCCAAAAACACAAAAGATAGTAAATAAAAAAATCATCAGCAATTATGGACATTATGCTATTTTCATAACGGATAATAATATTGCACTAAGCCAAACGTACTGTACCTCTCACTAGTTTTTCACTATGAATATGAATTACTTGTAGCACAACCTTATTATCTGAAGTGATTTGCTTTAGTTCTTTTGAATGGAAGTTCCTCAAACAGCAAGTGCAAGCCATAACCAGGGCCAGACGTAATCTGTGGACATTTTTTGCTAATTCTGCAAAGTATTTTGTAGAAAAAATCTGCGGATTTATGCGGAATGATTTTAGGAGTATCAGAACTAAAACCTAATAAATATATTAAATAAAAAGTAATTTAATGTTTATTTAATGTTTACAATGCGAATCCAATTAGATCCACTTTATTTGGTAAACAAAGCAAGTCTCCCGTATAAAATATCTACTAAACGACAGAAAATAGTACTTTACAAACTGTATAGTAATTAAAAATCATATGAATATTTTCATATTAGTCAGTAATATTACTGAAATTAATTTCAAACTGATTAAATATAAATTTACACACATTTACACCAGTAAATAAACAGAATCAATGATGGGCTAAAAATCTGTGGAAATCTGCGGAATTCTGCGCGCACAGATTCCGTGTGGGCCTACCCATAACTTTAAACAGTAGTCATGTTTGATTAAGATGTATAATGTGCTTCGACATTGCGACTAAAACAGTAATACTCAACATGTTATTTCAGTGTATTTCAAGGGATTGGCTAGATTAATGTACAATCAATGTAATCAATAATCTCGGTTGACATGATAAATTCTCAATCAGAACATTATCTTCATCTTAAGGTTAATATCGAAATATTGTTGCCAATGAAATATAACTGTTTTCTTTCAGTCATTATCAAAGTTGGTCTTGCTTACTGTGCATAACTAATTTCCCATTCGTGGCCCATCCAGTCATGCAAACAGACTGATTCGAGATCAGTCAACTTAAGTCTTTCAGTGCGACACCTGTGGGGGATAATGGTGCTCGGAAAGTGGGGGCGGGTCGGATCTAAAATTAGGCATAAGGTCACGAGTGGTGTAACCACTAATACATCAATTTTGTCAACTGTAAAGCTGTACAAGGTGCCAAGCATGTCAGGGATCTCTTGACTATTCCAGAGATTCGCAGAACTCTGCATTTCAGCGTGCTTCTGCTGGGATCATGTGTTTTACAGAGCGATGCTATGTCATAGTGAGCATGTGTGTGTGGACCTGTGAGCAAACACACTCGTCCTGGAACGAATTAGCAAGAACGGAGTCTGACAGTTTGTCTGTGCTGCGTGGGGTTGCTATTTCAGACTGTGCACTAGAAGAGAAATGACAAACCTTACGCATGTGCTTTGAGTCAGTTCTGACTCAATCCTCTGGAATGGAAACCAACTATAAGGACATTTATATATATATTGTTTACATGTAAATTTGGATATGTGCTTATTTTTCCCAAGTACTGTATGATGTAGAAATTATAATAACTAATTTCTTTAGTCTTTGCCATGATGACAGTACATAATATTTTACTATTTATTTTTTAAGACACTATTATTCAGCTTAGAGTGTAACTTAAAGAGCCCATATTATGAATTTTTGAAAATGACCTTCCATGCAGTGTGTTACACAGTTCTAAGTAAAGTGAAATGTTCAGCTGAGGCTTAAATCTGAAAGTGCAAAGTGTTTAAAACGATTGATTCATATTTAAAAGAGTCGACTCATTGGTGTTTAAATGAATCGTTATTAGAACGAGTCTTTAGCCGTTTTGGCTTGACGTCAACGCGAAACATAATAGTTGCGCGCACAGACCCGGGAAAATAGAACTGCCCGGCCCCGCTCACAGACAGGAAGAAAAAGTGGAAGACAACAAGCACTGTATTGCGGTAAGTGTTGTAGCATAACCAGCGGGACAGCAGTGACGTGTGATCTGAGTAATATCTAAGTAAATCTTTATACTGTTTGATGGCAGTATAAAGATTTAGAGAGAAGTTATTGACAGCTTTGGTAGTATTGGTTTTCGCGTTTTGCTCTTTGTAGACGGTCCCTAAGGATCTGTCTCTGCCGCCTGCACACAGAGTTTAAAATAATGCGTCCAGCGCATAGGCAAAGCTCATTTTTAGGAAAATAAGGTTGTAGGTGATTGTATACATTGTGAAGGTTGAAAAGAGGTGCTATTTGTGTAGGAACAATGTTTCGGTCATGAGTTATTGATCCGGAAAACACGACTGCTGCTAACTTTACTGGAGTTATCGGCATTCCGGTTAAATCATGTCCCGCAGACGCTATGCTCTGAAGTGCGAGGGAAAAGCTGTGTTATTTTCCCTACCTGGAAATCTCTTTTCCCTACCTGGAGTGGTTGAGGTTTTTTTCGTAAAATACCTGCGAATTACATCCCCAACACGGTGCTGTATTCACGTCATCTCTCTGAAGACAGCTACACCAATCTACCAGCTTACGACGCGGGATTTGTTGCACGGTTGTTGTTAAAGGATGGATCAACACCCAGTTTATTTGGACCAGCGTGTTCTTCCAGTCGTGTTGACTGTAACAAGGTAAATATGGATGTAGTTGTCTGTATTGTGTTTGCTCCGTGCAGCATGTAGCGGTAGCCATTTAGCTTACTGCCGAATGAAACTATTTGTTGGCTTACAATAGTCCATGAAGTGTTAATTATTACTGAATATTTGTTGTTATGATGAATAATATAGCAATACGCTGTTGTACAACTGCAGTGATTTGTTTTCAATATGTTCTGGCATTGGGCTGCTGACACGAACGTGACGTGGTGAGGTCTTGTGGAAAAAGACTCGCTCAGACGATTCATATGGGAGTCGGTGGGAAAATGAGGTAAAAATAAATAAATATTATAAAACATCGAAAGTGTTTTTTAACCTTGCATACATATCATCCTGTTGTTTGGGACTTCAAAAAGTGAAATTTAACCGTTCTCAACCCACCATATGGGCTCTTTAAAAGCTTAACTTGGTTAATAATGTTAACTAAGCAAGTTAAATTAGTTTTAAAATCATTGGACAACAGTGGTTTGTTCTGTAGCCAATCGGGGGAAAACAATCCTGAGAGGCCTAATAATATTGACCTTAAAAAAATAAAAAAAATAAAAACTGCTTTTATTCATTCATTTTGTTTTCGGTTTAATCCCTTTATTAATCCAGGGTCGCCACAGCTAGGGGTGTCAAAATTAATTGTTTCTTTGATGCACCGCGATGCAGATGCAATTCGGTATCAGTTCAGTAATAGATCATAACCGGTTATTATGTACTGACGTCATTTATCTCCTTAGCGCTATGTCTGCGTAGCTTACTATGGTGAGGGAGGCGAGCGTGAGTATTTAAAACGCTCCAATTACTTAAAAACTCAGAAACTGTGCACAATTTTACTGCGCGTGTGTTTGCTGGACAGTCCTTCACTGACACTTACAGCAGAAGCCCCTATTTTACTGCCATTGAAAAAATTAAAGTACTCCTTTTCTCTCTCTCTCTGTGACCCATCTGACCTGCTGGTGTAACTTCTCCTCTCCTCTCGGCGATTACAGCGATACTTCTGGATACAGACACAAGTGCGTGTCTGCAGAGTTTTCTCCTCCGCGTCTATCATGGAGCAGCTGTGATCGCCGCTGTCGTTTATCATCGGTAAACAGCGCCAGAGCGTTAAAGCCAATCGCAGCCCTTTCTATTGAGCATGTGACCAATCATAGGGGTGTAAGAACGAACTCACTAGACAAGGCTCAGAAAGCGAGCGGGATATTTATGTGTTTATTTGCTATAAATGCTGTTATGTTGTTCTGTGCATGTACTTGAGTTTTTAAAGGTACAGTTTATATATCTGACTGTTTGTATTAAAGGACAAAATTGTGTTACAAATATAAATATATTTATACATTTTAATACAAGAATTGTGACATGGAGAAAATATAAAACTGTGTATGGAAAGCACATTAATGCACCGTGATGCACCGAGATATCGTATTGAACCGAATCGATGGCATGATAATTGTAACCGAAACGTAAGGCCACTGTAGGTTCACACCTCTAGCCACAGCGGAATGAACCGCCAACTTATCCAGCTATTTTACACAGCGGATGCCCTTCCAGCTGCAACTCATCACTGGGAAACAAAACTGCTTTAATCCCAGCAAAATTAAAATATATAGGACTTTCTCCACACGCACACACACACACACACACACACACACACACACACACACACACACAC
>CAIGQQ010024175.1:104791-121711 GCA_903798035.1 Danio albolineatus
ACACACACACACACACACACACACACACACACACACACACACACACATATATATATATCTGTATGTATGTATGTATGTATGTATGTATGTATGTATGTACTGTATGTACTGTATGTACTGTATGTATAGGGAATACTTTGAAAATGTCTGTGCTCCATTAAACATAAACTGTATGCGTGTGTGTAAAAAAAGAAAAAGAGACCACTTAAAATAATCGGTTTCTGGATTTGGCAGGTATGTGTTTGAGCACAATGTCAATATTTGTGGAATTAATAACATTTCCTCCAGTACTCTCATTTAAAGGTTTTTTTATATTTATTTAATATTTTATGAGTTGTAAGAAAGCATACCCGAACTTTCTTCATATTCATACTATACTGTGTTGCAGCAAAACACAATTATTTCCAATCCACATTATTGGTTGCCATTGACAATACTCTCAGTTGACCACTCGTGGTCAGATCCCTGAAAACATATCAATAACAGATGGAAACGGCCAATAGGAATCCAGCACTTAAAGCATCAGCCTGACTGCACTGCTAATAATACATAAAACATCAATTATCTTGTTAGAAAACCACAAATCCTCCCAAACTACTAGAGGAAATTAAACCCAAGACAAAACAGTTACATCACATTCAGATGAGCTCATTGTGACATCATCACCCTGCCCAGTCACAACCACCTATTTAATAACAATATTTCTGCAGTTTGTGTTTTGTTACATATATTGTTTAAAATGTGTAATTTTAAAACAAGTTTAAAGGGAAAACTAAACTAAAACAAAATGGAGAGTTTGAGGATTGTATTAAATCAAGACATTAAGTTACTTTTCAGACAAAGTAAATAGAAAATGAATTTAAATACCATTTGAATGATGCAGTTAGAAAATCATTACTTTTTTACATTAATTTAAACATTTTTGAAATGTTAGGATACAGTATATTATTTTTCAGCCACTAGATAAATACCTGCATGCATGTTCAAATATATTAACTACAATATATTTGAGTGTGTGTGTTTGTGCGTGTGTGTGTTTGTGTGTGCATATTTGAACATACATGATTTTTGAAAAATAAGAAAAATAATATATGCTAATGTCCATTGTCACAATTTTTTAAAATTACATTTGACATATTTACACCGAAGCATTTTACATACAGTGTTCAGCATATGAGTACACCCTTCACAATTGTATCTTTTAAATCACAATTTTATTAGGATGCGATGCAATATTATGTTTGTGCATATACAGTGACTACCTGACAAAAGTCTCGTAACCTATTCAAGTTTTAGGAACAACAAATAATAACTTGACTTCTAGTAGATCATTTGGTGTCAGAAGTGGCTAATATGCAAGTCAAAGGCCTCTAGATTACGCTTATTTTACCAAAATGAAATATGATCATGTCTTGATTTTTAATTATTTAATTAAGACAGGAAGGTCTGACTTTGCTTAGACAAAACTCTTGTCACTTAATAGAAATAATGCACAGTATAGAATATAAAATCATGGAGCGGTGGAAAAAGAATGAATAATGTGTATGACTCCCATGAGCTTGGACAACAGCATCCATACATCTCTGCAATAACTTATTAATAAAGTCATCTGGAATGGCAAAGTAAGTGCTCCTGCAGGACTCCCAGAGTTCATCAAGATACCTTGGAATCATCTTCAATGCCTCCTCCATCTTACCTCAGACATGCTCAATAATGTTCATGTCTGCTGACTGAGCTGGCCAATCCTGGAGCACCTTGACCTTCTTTGTTTTCAGAAACACTGATGTGGAGGCTGAGGTATGAGAAGGAGCGCTATCCTACTGAGGAATTTGCCCTCTCCTGTGGTTTGTAATGTAATGGGCAGCACTTTTCCAAATGATTAACTAGAAGTCAAGCTATTATTTGTTGCTCTTACAACTGGGATTGACGACAAGACTTTTGTCAGGTACTGTAGTGTCCATAAGTTTAGTCAAGTACTGAAGCCAAATCTGGATCTAACGAAACAACTTACAATAATGGTTCAAAATTGTGTGTACTCAAATGTATATGTTAGGAGAAAAAACATTAAATAAACTTTTTAAAAAGAGGGAAAAAATCAAGCGATACAAACAATATATACAATTTAGTCAAATTAATTTAATTGTAATGTCTTTCTATTTCTAAAGATGTTCGGTGACAAAAATATTATTTCAGTTTATTTTTAATTGATTTTATTTACAGGGTTCATACACATTTTTACTACCAACTTTTCCATGACTTTTCCAGGACTTGCAAGTAAATTTTCATGACCTAATATTTCATGTACTGCCTATGTATACATGTTAAATAATAAGAAAAACTATGCATGTTCAAAGTTATTACAGTATATCATATAGCATGCAATAATCTATTTAGTTTAAATTCATCTTTATATCTATGTAAAATTTAATGTTCACACAGCACTAATGGCCCGTTTCCACTGAGTGGTACGGTACGGTACGCTTTTAAGGCCGTTTTCACTGTCTAAAAGCGTACCGAACCGAACCGTACCGTACCACTTTTTAGTCACCCTTTGCAAAGGGTCCCAAGCGTACCAAAGGGTGCTGTAAGGCAGAGCTAGACGCGTAGCTGAACGCCATTGGCTTACAGAGATACGTCATTTGCTTGCGCAACAAGCCAGAATGAAAACAAAAGACCCGCCATGTTTATTACACAGCCGAGAGACAATGCTCCGAAATAATATCAGCATATAATAACGAGCCATGGTCGACCCGAGCTTAAACAAACCTTGTCGTCGTCTTGAACGGCCACAAAGCTGAGAGAAGAGCAGATTCTTATGGTTATAAGCCCATAAGCGTGAGGACGAGTGGTTTCGCTTTGTCGCTTGCGATCGTGTGCGCGTCAATATTTGAAATAACAAAGTTAACAAATTTAACCTGGTCTGTTATAAACTCGGAATGACGGAGTTACTCTCTAACGAGAGAATAATGACGGAGAGGCTACATGTACTGGTGAAGATAAAAGACACAGATGAGACGTTTGCACAGACGGGGCTATATTTCGTATTGTTTTTGAACCTAAATAAGGTATAAATGTCTGCTGTGTGTAGTTTTTCTGTAATTGGTAACATATCAGAGACTGTAAGGGGCTGTATGTGTTCATATATGCTGCATTTATTTTGTATTTTATATAATCGCGGACCGTAGGCTATTTCGCATCATTGATCTAGTTATAATCAGATCATGTTCAGTCAGTAATGAACATTTTTACACCAGTGTTTATGTGTATAATAAAGCATCTGTTTTGTGAGAAGTGCTTCTCGTATGATTTGTGAACGACCCATAATGCTTTACTGTAAACATTTCCTCGAGCGAAAATGACGTCGACAAACTTTCTGTTGTACACCACGCCCACCAAAAGAGTACCCTTTTGCAGTGGAAACGCAAGCCTGATAAGGGTGACCCGTACCGACTCGTACCGTACCGCACTGTACCACTCAGTGGAAATGGGCCATAATAGGCCCAATCCCAATTCTATTTTTGTAGGATCTACAAAAGTATTTTTGTGGATCTTACTTCCGGGTTCAGCAATCCTGCCGCTGTGGCAGGTGTATTCTGGGAAATTTTCTTACCCCTCCGTTTTAAGTGTGGTCCTGAAAAATCTTAGTTCAAAGGGGTGTATTCTCCTTGCCCTTAGCCCTACGCCTTCAAGCTAAAGAGAATTGGGACACCACTACCCCTTGACGTGAACGCGCAAAACGAGGGGTAGGGGTAAGGGGAAGGGCTAAGGGGTAGAATTGGGATTGGGCCTTAATGTGAAAGGCATGTGTTTGAGCATGGACAGAAAAGAAGTAAAGACAACTAACCTATATTTTAGTCTACAGACATTTCTTAAACTATTTTCCATACATTTTCCAAAAATTTGTTGGTTTTTCAGTTTTTCCAAAACCTTTCCAGGCCTGGGAAATGCCATGTTAAAACTCTTTTCGCCATGTTAAAGACTTTTCCAGGTTTTTCATGACCGTAAGTTCATGCCCTGCATTTATAGTAGCAATAAATAAAGTACAATGATTTTACTTAAGAGAGTGTATATTTCCCACTGCTAAACGTTTTTCTCTTTTGCAAACTATATCGCCACAGAATACAATACAAAACAAAAGTTTCACATGGGTGAGAGAGGGTCAAATCTTCATTAATTCACTCGACGTTAGTTCAGATATTACCAACTGCAAATTCCTAATCTAAAGAGAGGATTAGGAGGGGGAGTGCAACAGGTCGTAAAGTGAAAAATGTTTGTTCTGTGGATGGGCATTAGATAGTAATATTTTTATAATTCTAAGAAGATTGGATGGAGCGATCTAATGTATTCAGTCCACTTGGACCAGATATTTCTAAATGCATTCATTTGGAGTCGAAGGAGGAATGTCATTTTTTCAGTCACATAAATTGACAAAGATATCATCTTAATAAATATATCCGTTTAATAAATCTGTTTTGTTTTAATGCACCAAAATATATGACCTATATTCATATATGTATTTCAAAATGGGGTGTACTCATTTATGCTGAGCACCGTATATACATACACTACATGACATTTTTATATCTGTGAAATTCAAACATGTGCGTCATCCAACTTGTATGCTAAACATGTGATTTGCATATGTAGCCATATATCAGGTTTCTATATGGGATGATTTCACTGCAACTGGAGGCCATTATGAGCTCATTGTACATGTTGTAAGCATGACTCTCTCTTTTGCATCATCCTGGCCTCTCGCTTCTGGACATGGGAGCCGAATGTGGCTTTAGTCTGGGTTTTGGTGCAGCAGCACTTCAAAGCTTGGAGGAAGGTTAGCTCACGAGCGCATGGCTGCCCTGATTGGCTGTGTTTTGGTTGCTGTGGTTAGAAGCTCTGACACACATGGAAGCACTTTCTGGCTTCGCTAGTCTGCAATTGGAGCCATTACAGTAATTACAGCTTTAAAGCCAAGCAATTTGTACGAAGCATGCGGTAGTGAAACTGCCAGAGTTGTTGCCCTTATGCAAGCAGGCCCGAACCCCTTTTGCCTGCTCTGTTTTTTCAGCCCCATGTTCTCCAAGAGTTTAATATAATGCAATCTGGGAAGGGATTTCAGGAATTCCTCGAAGTCATAAAGTTTATTGTGTGTACTGGAATTTAAGAAAAAGAAAAACTGGTAAAACATTACAATAAGGTTCATTAGTTAATGCATGTACTAACATGAATAATCATGAACAACACTTGTACAGCATTTATTAATCATAATTGAACATTTTATAATGCATTATTAACATCCAAGTCCATGCTTGTTCACATTAGTTAACGCACCGTGAGTTAACATGAAAAAACAATGAACAACTGTATTTTCATTAACTAACATGAACAAATACTGTAGTAAATGTATTGTTCATTGTTTGTTCATGTTATTTAATGCATTATTTAACATTAACTATTGAACCTTATTGTAAAGTGTGACCAAATAACTTATCCTGACAGTCAATCAGAGCAGAAAGTTTTAGAGACCATAGAGGAGTTTATAATGTACATGAATATCGCTCATGTGTAGCGCCAGACAAACATTTGTTTTGCTATTTCTGCACAGCATTTTGAAAAAATAACAATAAAAATCTGCGGATTTATGCTGAATGATTTTAGGATAATCATATAATATGAGATAAAAAGTAATCACTTTTTAACTTTTATTTAAAATGATCAATGCAAATTTAATGAGACCCACGTAATTGGTAAACGAACTCAAAGTCTCTCTACTGAAAGACAGAAAATATTACTTTACAAACTGTATTGCAAATAAATCATATAAACATTTTCATATTTGTCAATAATCTTACTGAAATTAATTGTGAAATAAAAAACTGAATAAATATAAATGTACACGTTTACACGGATATAGACATTTATATATACATTTAATTCATGAAAATAGTCATTTTAATTAATTATAATTTTTATATATAATTAATTAATTGAAAGAATGAAGCATTGTAAAGAAAATAACTAAATTGATGTATTTAATTCATTAATTCATTAATTCATTCAACTTATCCAGCATGTGCTTTACGCAGCTGATGTCCTTCCGGCTGCAACTCATCTCTGGGAAACATCCACACACACTCATGCACACACATACACTACTGACAATTTAGCTCATCCAATTCACCTATACCACGTCTTTGGATGTGTCGGGGGAAACTAGAGCACCCGGAAGAAACCCACGCAACCACGGGGAGAACATGCAAACTCTACACAGAAATGCCAACTGACTCAGCCGAGGCTCAAACCAGCAGTGAGGTGATTTTGCTACTCACTGCGCCACTGTGACGCACTTATTAATTAATCAAACAAAATAAATGAATAAATAAATTAATAATTAAATAAATATTTGAGGGTAAATAATAATGTTTTTTTTTGTTTTTAATGTTCGCCAATGCTTTTGTCAAAATATCCTCAAAACTGTCATTTGAAATAATATATTGCTAATACATAATAATAATAATAATAATAATAATAATAATAATAATAATAATAATAATAAGAAGAAGAAGAAGAAGAAGAAGAAGAAGAAGAAGAAGAAGAAGAATGAGAAGAATAATACACTAAATAAATATTTGAGTATATTTTAAATGGGTCATTTCTGCAAAATAATTCTAGTTGTCAGTGGCACATTATCCATTTTTTATTATTGTCAATGATGAAAACAGTTGCGCTGATCTATACATTTGTAAACACTTTTGTACATTTGCGCAACCTTTTTTAAGGAAACCTTATTGAATAGAAATATAAAAAAGGAGTTTTATTGGCCTTTTGAAATATAAAATATCTTTACTGAAAACTGAAAAGCATCAATCTCTTTAATAAAATAAATAACAATAGCAAAACAAATCGGTAACACTTTATTTTGATGGTACTTATTGCACATTTTGTTGACTAAAAGTTGCAGTGCGTCTACATGCCAATTACTAAACAGACATTTAACTGACTATAAGAAACTTTGCAAGCAACTTACACTAACCCTAACCCCAACCTGACAGTCTACTTATAATCTATTGAGAATTAGCTAGCATGTAGATGCAATGTAACTTCAATTCAACAAAATGTGTTAAAGGGACCATCAAAATAAATTGACACCAACAAATTTTACAGATCCACACTTTTAAATGGTTGCAAAAAATGGCTGTCTTATGGTATAAAACGTCTTATTGTATAAAACTGCAAAAACGCTACAGTAAAAATCCGTAACCTGGTTAACAGTATGTTCCCTTAATATATACGACGAATCACCATAAACTGACTTTCCCGGAATTCCCTGCATGTCACATCCCTTTTTAGGCTTTTTGTTGACATTACTATGAATCTTTTTAGTTGTTTCCCCATCAGTGATGTACATTAGAGATTTATGTTACATCTAATGTTGATAAACAATGTTTATTTCATGCTTGTTACCATACTGCTCAGCAAAAAAAATCAGTGTACATTTAACTCAATTTGAGTTTAACTTAACACTCCTTGGGTGTACATATGACTCCCTCCATTTTGGAGTTAAAATAACACTTTCTTAAGTGTTAAATTTGAACATTACTCACAGCGTTTACTTTAACACAGTAAAAATGTATTCTTACATCAAACTGGAGTGTCAAAGTGTTAAAATATTACATTTGTACATTACTCACAGAGTTCATGTATACAATATATAAGCTAATAAGTGCATATACTGCTTTTGTTGAGAATTTATTTATTTTATTCCATGGTCTGTTGAAATTCTTGATTCTGATTGGCTGGAGGGTGTGGTATATTTTCGGTGAAACGCACAGGTAGTTCCAGTCAGTTTTGATAACAGTTCGAAATAAATGCGCTTCTCCCAAACGTTTACAGTTACTATAGCAACTCGCATGTGCTGCGCATGAAACCGATGAGGGCTATTAATGGCGGACGGGAAATCCACAAAATTAGGAAAATACTCATCAACTATGCCACAAAATCAAGTTTTAAAGAGCTTTTCAAGTGAGAATGTAGTTATTTTAAAGTCAAATTGGCAGTTTATGTGTATGGATAGCATGTCTTTAAAAATGTTGGAAGCTCCAGGCAGTCAGCGGCAGCTCCGCGAACGGCTCTCCCCAGAGGGATGCTTTATGTCGGCCAGACAATCTCAAGACCCGCCGCTGGATCTAATCTCTTGCATCTCTGTTGTTAAAACGGGATATATAATCAATCTTTGGTGTTTCTAACGGTCAGTCTTTGGACATTTGAACCTATAATTTGTTCTCAGGTGTTTTTGACCGATCGCAAGTAAGTTTCAGAATTAATTTATGACCGTAAATAATGTAATATTACACTGCTCCTGCGTGTTTGGCGGATTGCTTTTGTTTTAAAGAAGATAAATAAAGCAGAATGTTCTCCTACCTGTCCTGATATGTTTATTCATTATGCAAAATTGACCTATATATTTAACAGCAGAGATTTCTGAAACAGACTTTGGCTGCTTCAAAGACTCTAGAGTACACTTGACTTGAAAATGCGTATTTAATTTATATGGTAACTTTTATAAGATTTGTATGTTTATTATGAAATGTAAATTGTGAAAATTCTGCTATACTTTAGGTAGCTCTTTTTGTCAAGACAAAGCCAATATACAGATCCTCCCTCGTCAGAGAAGCGGTAGAAAGTAGACAAAAGAAACGTGTGACTGAGAATGTGACTGGAAACACACTCCAGGTGTGACTGGGAATGCCTTATTAGTCCACCTGTGATCGGACTGATGAAATCGCCTCTTTTATTAGCAGATATACACTGCATGCACATGCTCTCTCTCTCTGTCTGCCTGTCAGTCTGTCACAGCTGATTCAGTGGAGGGACTAGAAAATCGATCATGTAAAAACTGACAAAAATTCGGACAAATAGTGCACTGCAAAGAGCAAAACTATTTTAAACTTAGGCCTACCTTGACAAATTACCATGGAATAAGTGGGATAATCAACGGCTTGCCGTGTGTTAAAGGATTTGAATGCACTCGTGTGGTCCTTTGCCTCCACGTCGTGCATTAAAATCCTTTAACGCACGGCAAGCTGTTGATTATCCCTTATATATCTTATAATTTATTATATTATCCCGACTCTTAAAACATACTGGTTTGATCACTGTTTGTCCGAAAGAACCGGTTCAAGTAAAAAAAAAAAAAAAGGCTTCCCATCACTAGTGGGAAACACGCTGCATATTGGGTTAAAAGTTTAACACTGAAGAAAAACATCTTAAACACACGCTCCTTCACACGCGTGGATTGAAATGTACTCCGGGTTATAACACTGAACAACACCAAAAAACAACAAAAAAAAAACCACATTGTGTATTTAACACTCTAATTTTTGCTGTGTGGTGTTGTGTTGTAGCTGTGTGAATGACACTGAGCCCCTTCGATACAATGATACGCTTATCTGCTTGTGGGGAAAGTTGTTTGTGATTTGCATTGGTTCATCATGAAACTTTCTCATCACCACCTGCATATGGCTGTGTTAACGTGTCTATCTGTGTAACAAAAGATGTGTAGTTGTAGGTTATTCAAAATACAGACATATTACATCTATAAATTAATGATATATGGTAGTTTACTGTTAAAAATGGGAAATTACTTTTACGCTTTGTATTGTAGTTTTAACAGTGAAATAATAATAATAATAATAATAATAATAATAATAATACACTTTATTTAAAGGCGCCATTCTGGCAACTCAAGGACACCGTACTGTACAATGAAACAAGAGCAATCAAATAATAAGAAAAATAATATTAAAAATACACAACAATAGTGCAGTTACAGATTAAAGATTAAAAGCCATCTTAAATAGGTGGGTTTTGAGTTTGGATTTGAATAATGTGAGGGAGTCAATGTTTCTGATGGCAGGTGGTAGTGAGTTCCAAAGCTGGGGAGCAGAGCGGCTGAATGCTCTACTGCCCATGGACGACAGCCGAGCAGAGGGAACACACAAGTGAAGGGAAGAAGAAGATCTCAGGGTGGGAGAGGGAGCAGCAATGTGGATGAGGGCAGACAAATACGGAGGGGCGAGATTGTGGCTGGCTTTGAATGTTAACATCAAAATTTTAAAAACCATTAGAAAATGAACTGGTAACCAGTGAAGCTGCTGCAGGACAGGGGTTGATGTGATGAGAACAAGGGGTTCTGGTGATGATACGGGCAGCTGAGTTCTGGACCAACTGAAGCTTACGGAGGGGTTTATTAGTGAGACCAAAGAGAAGGGAGTTGCAGTAATCTAAACGGTGGAGAAGGTTGATGTTGCATAGGTGGAAGTAAGCAGACCGGGTGATATAATTGATGTGAGAATCAAAAGATAGGGTGCTATAAAGGATGACACCCAGACTCTTGACCTGTTTAGAGGGATAAATGGAACAGTCATCAATAGAAAGAGCAAAGCTGTCAGTTTCGGAGAGTGTTGATTTGGTACCAACAAGCAAAACCTCAGTTTTTGAACTATTTAATTTGAGAAAATTAAAAGAGAGCCAAGATTTGATTTCTGCTAAGCATACTGTAAGGGATGTTGGTGGAAAACAAGAAGAGGGTTTGCCAGAAAGATAGAGCTGGTTGTCATCCGCATAGCAGTGGAACAGTATGTTATATTTACGGAGAATATTACCAGGTCCCAGGAGTGAGCCCTGAGGTACACCCGAAGAAACTGTAAAATGCTGAGAAGTGAATGATTTAAGTTGAATGAACTGAGAGCTGCCATAAGTAGGTCATTAGTGAAATACTAAAAATGAATGAAAATACTAATGATACTAATGATATATAGGTCAAATACTGACAACCACAGCTGCCGTTTTTTTTCCGTACATTTTACGGATTTGGATTTATTTTTTACAGTGTAGCTTGTGTGTACAGTATGTGTTAAGCTTAGTTTATACTCGACGCGTTCGCTAGTTCGCTTGAGCGCGCGCGGCAAATATGTCGTCATCGCGGCGTTTCCGGATGTTCACTTTGGGTGTGCGCAACATGATTTCGGCTGGCGGAAGGCATGGTATTTTTTAAGACTCGAGCAAACAGTGCACGCGGCGCCGCCTCTGATTTCAGCTGTACAGTATATGAATCACTTAAGAGATTTTATCTGAAACAGGTGTGAATGTAAAGATATCTTTATGATCAGTGATCATAGAGATAACCAGATTATCAATAATTCTTGGCTAGAAATTGCAACAGCAGTGAGAAAGGAGGAAAGTTTTGTTAAAAGGTTTGGAAAAACCTGAGAGAGGAGTTTATTAAAGCCAAAAGAGGCCAATGGAGACACAGGTAAACAATTACAGAAGATGTTTTTCCACCATTCATATGTTTAACACTGATGTATATATTACAATTGAATTTAAAACAATTTAATAGTTACAAAACTATAATGAAGTAACAAATTATTTCTTTGATAACTGGACAGGAATATTTGAACCAATCGGTTTACAACATGATGCCGTTTTTCTAGGTTTTATGGTGATAATGGTCAGGAATGTTGGATTATTATGGCCTTTTTAGCATGAGTAGAGGACAGAAACTAGCCAGCCAGTAATGTGTGAATTGTAGAGCGGCTAAATAAAAAAAAATAAAAAATAAAAAAAACATCTGTTTTATTTAGTAAGTGTACTTTTTTGCTTTTATTCTTGCCATAACAAAATATATTTATTTGTAGAGCAACCAGTGTTCTGTTGTCATTATTATTGTAATACACTTTAATAGGTAAAACTGTCCGAGATATGAACAAAAGCAAGTGATGCATCAAAGTTTGTTAAAAAAAATCTTGAATGGTTACAAAAATCTTTATAATCATTAAAATAATTTATAAAAATAATAATAATAACTAGTTTAATAAACATCAATAATATTAATAATGTGACGTAGTTCCTGAAACGTTCTATTTCTCTGTTTATCTATCTGACTTTACGGTCAGTTTCATTTCACCACCCCCTGTCGTTTTAAAGAATATCACAACGGCGAACGCGGCGAGTATAAAAGCCTCATCCATTTCGTGAGGTGCGCGCGCAGTCAGCGGAGGCTTTCTATGCGGCGCCAGACGAGAGTATAAATCCAGCTTTAGACTCATAATAAGAGGCTTCCAATGAACAGAAAGTCATGATATTGATTAAAAATGCCTCTTTATACCTCCTCCACAGTGTTTTGCACTCACCCTGGTATTCCTTTGCTCCTCCACACCTCACACAAAACCATGGGGATGTTTCCACTGGCTGTGCTCGTCCCAGCCTGACGGAGAGAGACAAAACACAGCAATGATGGATGATCTGCCTTTATGCTTCCTGTTAAACATGTAAACACACACACACACTGTTTTGTCTTCCTTTCGATTCTGCTCTGTCCTGGTGCCATCTCCACCTGTTCAGCGGCTCAACCTATATTTATAACCCTCTTCTACAAACCCACAGCACCATCTTCAAAACAGCCATTAATATCAGGGAACTGTGAGGGAGAGGTAACAACAACTGCCAAACGCCACTTTCTGAGGCGATTTCAGGCAGTTCTATATTTAGAAAGGATTGTTTTTTCTGTTACATATTTCAGAGTTTTTGCTGATGAGCTGAGTGTACATTGAGTTTGGAGAAGAGCCTGGAGCTTTTACAGGCCAAAACACACAAAGAACCGCAGACCTGCCTGAACATGAGCTTTCTGCTTCTCTGATTGGTCAAAAAATTGGGCGAATTGAAATGATGACCTTAAGCTTGACTTTCCAATCTGTCTGCCAATGGTGTGAGGTACTTTAGAAACTCAACTACTTCTTAAAGATGCCAACACTTTACTCAAACGCAAAATCAACTTCATTTATAATGTTTGTCAAAATTTTGTTTTTCTTGACCACATCCTTCCTCTCTCTGACCAGGAAATGTTGGAGATGTGTGTCAAGCAAGTGCATCATTACGTTTCCATAAATACTTTATTAAAATCTTATGTTGTAAAAATGAAGGCTGTTTCTGACAGCTTTGGCTAGGACTAAATGGAAATGCTAGATAAATAATTTTCCAGTGCTACAGTAAAGGCCCGTGCACACCGAGACGTTTTTTGCTCGCGTTTTCGGTCGACGTTTGACGCCTCGTGACTAAATAAAGGGCGTCAATGTGATTGTGCACACCAACGCGCAAAACGGCAGGCGTAAAAGCGTCATTTTTAAAGAAACGCCTCATGCTCGTTTTTTTGTTTTGACGTCTCGCGTCAAAACCTTCTCCACCAATCAGATTCCCACTGTTGCTCACGTGTACGGAGCCGCTGAAGTTACAGTAAACACCCCTTGGAGGCGCTCAAGCGCAAAACCGTCAATGCGAGCGCAGATGCCCAGAGACGATATGAAAGTGGAGCTGCTTATTGCACTGGTGAACAATAATCATTTCTTCTGCTACTTGAACCATCCATGCTTTGCCGATCACAAAAACAAGCGTGTAAACTTCCTCTTTTTTTCTTCTGTGTAACAAGCGGGTGTCTGAAGCTTGGCGCCGCCGTTTGCGCCATCTAACGACAAGGAGTGATTTTGCATGCTCTCCTGCTCGACGCCAGAGAAAATCGTCTGGGCTTAAATGCTGAAAAACGTCTCGAAAAACGCCGACGATAAACGCAAACGAAAAGCGTCCCGGTGTGTACGAGCCTTAAAGTAGGATTTTGTATGGGTCACCCTGATCAGGTTTGAGTTTCCACCGTCAGGCCTGTAGCCTGAGGGGGTTTCAGGTGGTTCAAATAACCTGTCACAACTGCAAAAAGTCAAGAATTTGTCATTTTTTGTACATGAGCTCCCTTGTTAAGTTTTTGATTACTACTTATAGTAAATTATGAAAATAACCATGTTTCACACTGCAAGCGGAAAGCCTGAGGAGAGCGTGTTTTTTTCGGCGTCCATGTTAACAGATTACAGCTTCCATACCGCAAGAAGATGCAGCACTTCAGCATGAGGCGTGAGCGTTGCTGAAGCAGCAGTGCCGTGATCGTTTCGGCGCTGGGTCTATTTTTGCCGCGCTGCTCACGCTCAATTAAAATGACAGTGCATTAATAATGCCTTAAACACATCGAATGACAGTAAATAGTAGCAATTTTACCCAATAATTTCAACTGATTTATATATAGTCAATAAAATGAACTTGAAACGATTAAAAACTGCAACAAATATTTATTTAGGCCCAAAATACAAAACCAAATGTAAAACAACTTTAGTATCAGTTTTGATTATTGTGTATTGTGGGTAGTGTAGTTCGACACCCATGCTTGGATGACGTGAGCTGAGCTCGCTGTGTGCTGTGCAGATGAAGCCGAGGAGGAACGATTGATTGGGCTTTGTTTTATGTTCACTCAAGTTCTTCCAACCGGGAGCTGTTTGCACTGAACCTGACAACACGAAAATAAGTAAAAGAAGGGCATGCAGTGATTACTTCTGTCCGTCTCATCCTTTGCACGAGCATGAATTAACGAGCCGCTGGACATCGCTGAAGCGAAGAAAGTAACACTAGTTTGATCATTCATTCATTCATTTTCTTTTCGGCTTAGTCCCTTTATTAATCCGGGGTCGCCACAGCGGAATGAACCGCCAACCTATCCAGCATTTGTTTTACGCAGCGGATGCCCTTCCAGCCACAACCCATCTCTGGGAAACACATCCATACATTCTCATTCACACTCATACACTATGGACAATTTAGCTTACCCAATTCACCTGTACCGCATGTCTTTGGACTGTGGGGGAAACCGGAGCACCCGGAGGAAACCCACGCAACCACGGGGAGAACATGCAAACTCCACACAGAAATGCCAACTGGCCCAGCCGGGGATCGAACCAGCGACCTTCTTGCTGTGAGGCGAACGTGCTAACCACTCGGCCACCGTGGCGCCCTAGTTTGATCATGTATAAATATAATTATAGCTATATTGTATAAATATTATTATAACTATAGGCCTACAACATCCTGACAACCAAAAACAAAATGACATGATATCACAGGCGATTGTCTTCTGAGTGCACCAGACATGAGTGAAATTCCTCGTAGCAAGAGAAGCATACAGTACTGTATGATCTATACAATTTATAAAATAAATACTTGCGGGTTAAGGAAACAGCATTGGATGAAGTTGCAGCGGGCCTTGGTGCAGATGAAAAGTTTAAAAAGTGTATTTATATATAGAGATAGATAGTTAACCTGATAGAATAGATGATCTGTGTTGCTGGTGTGAAAGGCAAACGCCTGCGTGCTGCTTCTTCTCTACATACGCGCTGCTCACGCCCTGCTTGCGCTTGCGGTGTGAAGCAGAAAAAGGCTTACGGCTGGTCGCTCTGGCTTCACAGCAAGTGCCACTCATGTCATTCCCATTACGGTCTGTTTTTTTTTTTCTTCTTTTTTGGGTGAATGCAAACAATTATATTTCATGAGTCTGAGCAAAACATATGCAATATATAGGAAAAATTATCAATACAGTTGTTCCTCGTTATTCACAAGAGGTATGTTCAAAAAATAACCCACAATAGACGAAATCTGCAAAGTAGTCAGCTTTATTTTTAACAATTACTATAGATGTTTTAAGGTAGTAAAACCCCTCACTACACACTTTATTCGCTTTTCTCAAACAGCCAGGTATTAACATTTTTACACTTTTATCTCGTTTAAACACTCTCAGGGCTCGATTTTGACCAGGAAGAATAATTAGTTGTAAAGCATTACTTTACTACAGCAATCCACGTTTAAAAAAATCGTTTTTTAGAGGATATTTTAAAAACAAATATCACCAAACTGCTCATGCTACATTAGAATTTGATGCCTACTTTACGAATATTGTCAAAAATATGGAAAGATGTGGTTCATATTCCTTAAAACATACACATTACATAGACACACACACACATCGGGGTGCCCTCATACAGTAACCACCAGAAACTGTATGCCGACATGGTGGTCATGTCTGGTACTGCGGCCTTATTTTTACTGAAAGCTCATGTTTTGGGAAATCAACAACAAATTTGGAATAAAAATAGTTTAGATATTTAGCTTTGATTTGTTTTTTTATCAAATGTGGGCTAAGTTTTGTAAATACATATTTATATGTAAAATAATAAACCATACGTTTGTTTTATAATGTTCATAAACGTACAGAGCACATAATGTTTTATTTTACTTTTTGAGCTTTTTTCCCATTTTCACTACAATCCGACAAGTGTCTTCTTTAGAATGAGACCAAGCTTCCCTCTACGCACTAAAAAATTGAAAATCGGCAATCGTTTAATGTCAATTTTACATCTACCTTCAAAAAGTGAGGGGCAACAGTTAGGGGGTAAAATCATGAAGCATATGCCATTATTCTTCTCTCATTACTTTGCACAGGTTTATGATATCGCAATAGTAGATTCATTGTATGACAACAGTAGCTACGCTTCCATCGGACTATTTTTATTCGCATTTTGGATATGCGTATAAAAAAGGGTTGATGGAAACGCCATGATGCTCATAAATTTTGAAAATGCGCATAAAAAATGTATGCACATAACTGAGTAAGATCAATTTTTATTCAATAATATGCGCATCAACTGCGATGGAAACACTTCTACCGCATAAATTCCAGTATGCGCATTGAAAAAAAGGTCATGTGATTTTGTTATAAGAGATCATGTGATGATAAAAACATGTGTAAATGGACAAACCAGCAGGGTGAGCACATCGTAAAACATCTGAAATATTGTTTTGGCCATTCTAAAACGCCTTACAGTTTAAGTAGTTGTGTTATTATATTATTAATGACCTCCAGGATCAAGAGCGTCTGTGCTCCGCTTCTGACACCTTCAAACGCCACCGCGCGTTCACTGCGTGTCAGGATTGCCTTCTGAGGCACAAGTCATTTATTAAATGAAGAAAAAGATTGACGCAGCTTCTCCAACTGCA
>CAIGQQ010024175.1:169243-180263 GCA_903798035.1 Danio albolineatus
GTGCGTGTGTGTGTGTGTATCTGACACCGTACATATAATATAGTATATAACACTACAAATCAAATTTAGTATTAACACAATTTATTCAGGTGTCATTTTAATTTCATACTTAACATCATCTCACATTATAAATGGGTTTATAAAAAATATGTTAAATTGACTACTTAAAATGTTTTGTTTATAAATTTCACATAACGCATTTCATTTTTGTAATAAAATTTATATAAATTTTTTTGGCCTCACTGTAAAAACGAGAAAATTTAATGTTTGAATCAATTACTGAACAAAAACAAATGTGTGAACCAGTCCAATAGGGCTTGAGAGGTGCACTGACTCAATGAATCACACTGACATTAACCACAAACCATAAATGCAGTGTACAAACCCAGTGACCTCAGTTTGATAAAGATGTTTGGAACCTTATCTGAAAGACACTGTGCAGAAGGTGTGTATAAAACACTTCTCCAGTTTTGGTAAAGGAGCTCTTGTTCTAAAATGCTGTGCTCATATCTGGAGAAAGAAGACAGACAAAGACTTAAATTTGAAAACAGGCTAATAATAATTACTCCAAGATAAGAACCAGATCAACAAGTCTTTATCTTGCAGACATATTACAGTACTTATAAACCACACAAAGCCAAACATCTCCTCCTGAACAAACAAAAGCACGGTAGTCAAACTGTTTTGCTTCACGAGGCATGGTATTATAGTTAACTAGATCTTCACAGAAGCTTGTTTATGGTAATAATGAATATCTGGGTGGTTGCTTTGGGGTTGCTAAGACGCTTAGTATTTGTTAACATGTTGCTATAAGTGTTATTTGGTGGCTAATTGCCTCTCAAAAAAGGGGCAAAGCATTCACTGAGGCATTTCTAATAGCATACTAATGTTTGTCATATTTAAGTATGTACTATTTAGTTACTAATACGGCCTTGATGTACAAGAACTGGAATGGAAGCAAGAACTGACTATTGAAACAAATCAACCACATTTGCCAAGGCCAAAACATTATTAGTTAGAAGTTTGACACAGCTTACTTAGAGAACATTCAGGAAATGTTTACTCTAGCTAGTAAACATGTTTGCCAGAAGAGCTGTCACCGGCCATCAGAAGACAGGAGTAAATAGACATTCACAGAGGGGTATAGAGTGCTGCCTTCATGCATAGTAAGAGAGGGTCTATTCGAGGAAAGTCTGTTCACCCGGTGACCATATTTGTAAAGCTCCCAGGTAGCTCGTCCAAGACCATGTCCTATCTAAATGAATGTTGTAATCCTAAAATCTCAAAAACTGCTCTCTGAACTCAGAGTAAACTTACATTTGTCAAATCACCAACAAAATCTGGAGTGACCTGTCATATTGTTTTGGTTGTTAAAGCTTTAAAGGGTCACGGAACACCAAAACACATTTTTTGAGCTGTTGACAGGCATATATGTGTCCCATGCTGCTATAAACACTATTAGGACACATATATTTTGATAAAAAGTGAAAATTTGTTGTTTTTGCGTTATTTCAAGCAAATTCTTCCGGTTTGAAACGAATATTTAAATCTGCGTCAGCTGTGCAGCTTTAATTTATGAGAAAGACTTGGTTCAAACCAATCAGCGCGCTCTATTTTGTATGCGGTGCTACTTCATTAATATGCATGAGAGCTTCGAAGACTGTTTTTACCCATTACAGTGTTCAGATGGCAGAGAGATGCCACGTTGTGTTGCCAAAACAAGTGGAAGAAGATGAATTGTTTGGAGACACCGGTCATCAGTGTTGCGTTTATAAATGTGCTTCAACGAAGGTTTTGTTTTCATTTCCCACTATGAGAGCGCAGCAGGACTCACGTGTGGACTACAGTGCACGCGACATGCGGCAGAAATACGTTTGTAAGAAACATTTTTTTACCCGAGAGCTTTTCGCATCTGGAAATGGTGAAATCGGATTTGCCGCTAGTCTACTTCGGCTCCAGTTGGTGTTGATTGTCCTGTCTCTACAGATTTGGTAAATAAGCGATCAGTGGTCTTTGTTTGTTTATTCAGATGGCAAAGTTAATTCGTATCATCAGCAGTACTCTTTCAGTGTTTAAAGACATACCTTAGTCAAAATGATTAGAACTGTTACTAGGTTTACAGTACGTTAATATCACTACAATATTTTGGACTGAAACATCCGGTGTAAATGCGGTTTTCTGAGTGTAAAAATGTAAACATTCACTCATTTATTCATTTTTTTTTCGACTTAGTCCCTTTATTAATCTGGGGTCGCCACAGCGGAATGAACCGCCAATTTATCCAGCATATGTTTTACGCACCGGATGCCCTTCCAGCTGCAACTCATCTCTGGGAAACATCCATACACACTCATTCACACTCATACACTACGGACAAATTAGCCTACCCAATTCACCTGTACCACATATCTTTGGACTTGTGGGGGAAAATGGAGCACCCGGATGAAACCCACACGACCACGGGGCGAACATGCAATACCACACAGAAATGCCAACTGACCCAGCCGAGGCTCGAACCAGCAACCTTCTTGCTGTGAGGTGAATGTGCTACTCACTACGCCGCTGTGGCGCCAAAATGTAAACACCGCAATCAAATTATTATCGTCGTGTATGATTTTCACCACATTTTGTGACAGGATAGTCTATACACACACAGCTTTCTAACGTTACCTACACTGTAAAAAGCAATAGCTGTTCTTACTAATAAAATTGAGTGCCGTTTACTTGTTCTGAATAAGTTTGTTCACCTTACTATATTTAAACAAGTAATCCCAACTTTTTAGCGCATTAAGTTGTTAAACATAATAGATTCAAGTAATCTTGACTTAAAATAATATGTATTTACAACTTCTGAGTGATCATGTGTCAAAAGCATGTTAACTTAAATGTTTTAGTCCAGCTTACTTGATTTTCCTAGTAATGTGAACCCATAAGAAGTTAACACAACTAATTATTTTGAGTCAATGGTACTGAAGATTACTTTTTAAAAAAAGTTGTAGTTACAAACTTTTTTAAAGTTATGCTCACTTAAAATTAATACACTACTTTACTTAGAAATTTTAAGGCAATCGCTTTCCTCATTTTTTCAAAGTAAGGTCAACTTTTTACATTTTACTATTTACTTAAATGTTTTAGTTCAGCTTACTTGATTTTCCTAGTAATGTGAACACTAATAAGAAGTTAACACAACTAATTATTTTGAGTCAATGGTACAGAAGTTTACTTTTTAAACAAGTTGTAATTACAAACTTTTTTAAAGTTATGCTCATTTAAAATTAATACACTACTTTACCTACAAATTTTAAGGCAATCCGTTTCCTCAATTTTTCTAAGTAAGGTCAACTTATTACATTTTACAGTGTACCGAGTGCATCTAAGTTACTGAGAATTACGGAGGATTTTCTCCTATTTGCTGTGCGGTATTAAACAATCCATTAAAACTGCACTCTTCCAGCAGTTCCTTGTATGCAATCTCTTTTGTCACAGGGGCATGCACTACTGATTACTGATGTCCATGTAAACGCAGTCACTGTCTTTCTCCCCTGCACCTGTGTGTTTGTTTTGCCTCAGCGCGTGCCCAAACGGAAACTCCAATTTTTATGCAAATTTGTATGCACCTTCCCTCTTTCCCTCCCCCGACACTCCCACTTCAACAGAGCTGGACACACCCACTTTCCTGAGCTTTTTCCAAACTAGAAGTGTGAAAACACCCCGCTGAAACAGGGGTTTCGTGGCCCTTTAAATACATTGATAATCAACTTTTGCTTCTGCTATCGAGCTTACACGAAGATTGGCAAGTATTTCATCAATCTACTTTACAGCTATTTCAATAGTTCACCATGGGATGCAGTTAAACACAGTAAAACAATAGAGACATAATCTGGAGCTAAGACCTGAAGACACTAACTAAAGGGACACAAATGGGATGTGATCACTAAACAAAAGCAGAACAGACATATTGGTGGCCAAGGAAAAATCTTTTTTTTTCTTATCCTGAGGTACTATTTCTATCAAAACCATCTGGGCATTACGGAGGGATGGCTGCTATCCATGATGGGATGCAGGACACAAGGCCTCTTGATGTCCACTATGGTGGTAACGAAGAAGATCGTGGAAGTTAGTGGCTTGCTGTCGGACGTGTAAACTCGAAGAATAATCATCGGCCATATAGGACTCAAATGCAAAAAGCCTATGAACAGGAGTGCAATACCAACAATTATAGTCTCTCAGCCAATGGGACAGAGGGCCAATTTGTTCTTGGGAAAAGACCCTGTTTTACTTTTCTCTACTTTCATCTTTTTCGTCTCTCACCTTTCTGTTGTTTATCCCAGGTGCTGTACCACACTATGGAATACCAGTTACAAGACATGACCTGCACCAGAGACCTGCTGCAGCCCACCATGATGGCTAGGAGCAGAGAGCAAAAGGAATCAGGGGGGTGTTAAAGGCCAACCACACCGAGGGGTATGCATTGCTGCCTCTCTTCATCTTTCCAGTCCTGCTGTCATGCATGATGATGGTGAGGAGGGAAAGTAAGGGCGTACTCACACTATGCTATCCGAACCGTGCTCAGGCCCCTTTCCCGGATAATTTTAGAGTGAATTTCTGTTTGATTAAAATTCTATTTAATGTATAATTAGCATAACCAACAGTATAATTCATTCACAAAAAAAAAAATCTAAGTTTTAAAATCATGATTTCAAAACAACATACCAATAGTGGGTGATAAGCACTGAGAATCTAACTCATCATTAAACAGTAGAATAAGAAAGAAGAGATGCTTTTAGGTATCCGTTTCAATGGTGGCTCATGGTTTCAGCATTCTGTTAAGCAGGCATGTGCAGGGGGGGGGGGGGGGGGGGGGGCTTTGGGTGCTTGAGCCCCTGCCCTTTTTTCTCCTGGAGAGAAAGTGCCCTTTTTCCTGGGGATAATAATTATTTTTAAATACTAATAATAATGTAATATATGTGGATAAATTAATGCGTGTTCTATTTAAGGACAACTTTCCCTGTCAAACATTAAAAAAAAAAATTAAAGTATATCTTGGTTTTAGTTTACCCGCTCCAAGCGAGCCTCGAACCGACAATTTGAAAAGTGAAACTGCATGTGAGGCGAACGCCCTAACGAGGGAGCTATTTACAAAAGTAAGGGGTCAGGGGAGAAACGTCTCTCAACGCCAACATCCGCACGACACACGACCTGCATCTGGGCCATAGCTTACAGTCTGGCCCATACACACACTGCAGACGGAGTGAGCGTAAAGCAGGTGTTACTAGCTAACCTCCGTAACAGCAGCACGCTACAATCGACAGAACCGCCGATGTAAATTCATCCGTCATTCATTTATAGTGTATGGAGGTGAGTAACGGTTAACAGTAGACTACCCAAGGCTCAAATTCAACGTCAGCTATTTATCCAAAAGCTCAAAAGCGAAAAGGGAAATTTGTCTTGCTAACATCCTCCATGTAATAAGTTAGCTAAAGTTTAGCAATATCACAGGCATACAGACTATTAGCTGAGGCTAATGTAATAGAGAAGTGACAGCTGGATAGTGAATATATTCCCCTCTCGTTTTTGCAGTCATTTATTCAGAATATATTGTGCTAATTGAAGCTATAAAACACGTACATATAGGCTAGCTTTGGAAGTCAGGGGTTATCAGTGTGTCCTACATTCTTCAAAATATTTTATTATTTTGTTCAACAGTTAAAAAAAAAACTCAAACTAAAATAATAGATTAAAGAGGGATCGTTCACCCCAAAATGAACTACTCAACCTCAAGTGGTTCCACATCTTTGTTTTTTATTTTGTTGAACACTAAAGAATTACAGATTAAAGCAGATATTTTAAAGAAAGCTGTAAACCTGAAATCATTCACTTACAGAGCAGGAAAAACAAATACCATGAAAGTCAATGGTTACAGGTTTCCTGCTTTCTTCAAAATATTATTTTGTTCAACCGAAGAAAAAAAGTCAAACAGGTTTGGAACAAGTACAAGATGACTAAATGATGACAGAATGTTTAGTTTTGAATGAACTGTCCTTTTAAGGGTGAGTTAATGCTGAATTTAGGGTGAAATATCCTTTATTATATTTTATTTATTAAAGTACAATTATTATTAGTTAATAAAAAGTGCCCTTTTTTCCATTTGAGCCCCTGCCCCTTAAAAGGTCTCTGCACGTCCCTGCTGTTGAGAATGTCTTTTGTGTTCATGGTCAGGTTGATATTGCAACTGACATACCTTGAGTAACGAAAATAAGCGTTAATCAACATAAAGTTAGGATGACAATACGTTTTGAGCTTGCTTCCTGGAAATCACCCCCTCTGACTTTGCTGATTGCAATCTAAGAAGCATTGTCTGCCAAATGCACAAACGTAAATGAAGCGAAAATCACCTACAACAAGAAATAGAGCTGCTCAAATCATGAAACAAGCCACATCATTTGAGACCTCCATACTCTCTTTGAAGCACAATCACAACAAACAAATGTTAGACGATGGAAACAGAGGTTGAGGGCTTTTCCTGCGCTCTGAGGGTTAAATAAGTGCAGTGTTTGACATGAAGCAGTGACATCATCCTCTCACCCCCAAATCTGACAGCTCCCTACAGATGTTTCCAGCCGTGGGTTGCTGTTATGTGAGCTAAACTAAACATTACAGTCGGGCTTCAGTTTTCAGCAGCCAGTGCTTCAGCAGGTGCGTTCTCCCACACCACCAAACCTCCGCACAGCTTTTACAGATATCGTTTTCTTCTATTTATTCGATAAACACTGAGGAATAACGCCTGTACGCAAAAACACGACTGCTACCTAGCAAACTAATCACCGTCGCTTTTATGTCCTTCCCAGCATGCAGTCTGAAATGACATCATCATGATTTCATTCAATTTAGTCCAATACTATCCCTCAGGAGAGCAATAGCGTAGTCGAATTGGCCATGATTACTTGTTCGCTAATAGAAGACGCTGATTTATATTGTGCTAAAACAATGGGAGTTCATTCTTATTGTCCTGCCAGATAAAATCTGGCCCGGGACATGTGTTGCCGCAACATCTGTTGACCTCATATTTGGACACGCAGGAAACGCTGAAAGCTGAAGTCAGCGCTGATAGCTGGGTCAAACACGCGGACCGAAATCAGTAAGCTATTAGACACGATAATTGGTTAAAACTTTAAACGCAACGCTACGACCAAACCTGGAATAATTATCGATCGGAACTAGCTCCCGGTTCACAAGCTGTAATAATAACATTAACTGTCCCATAAAGCTGTTCACCTTCAACCTCCCATTATCATGCGGCTCGGTGCTCAGACTCATTTTTCTCCAGAGACTACCGGGGGTTAAGTACACAACTCCGGGACGCATAAGCATCGCTGCCTCTGAGATAAACTACTGAGAGCGGGGGAGAGCCAGAGAAGAAAAAGATGTCTTCGATATGAATGGCGGAGGGTGAATGTTTAAGGAGAAATACGACGGAAACAGTTCTGGAGAAAGTTGGAGCGAGAGATGGTGCGAGGGAAATAAATCACAGTGCGAGACAGCGAAACTCACCCTGCAATTAGAGGTTAACCTCACACTTGTTTTACAAGGGCACCGCTCTTTCATGAAAGGCCAATGCATATCGCCCTAGGAGGGATGACTTACTCCCTTCCCTTACTGCCTTCTGATGCATGCATTATTAGATTATCATCACATTAGTTGGGAAATATTGTGGTAACGGTTTACAATAAGATTCCATTTGTTAACATCATTTGATTGAACATACTTCTAAAAGACACCATTCATTCTTGAGGGAAACATAATAATTTTGATAATTTATTAGCATAACAAATATTAATACATACTGTAACTGTTTTCCTATTTAACAATTAGCTAGTTACCAATTTTTTTAATTTAAATTTTTCCATATTTTTCTAATTAATAATTGAATTTAGATTTATGCATTGACCAATCAAAGCACTGAAAATTAAGAAAATAAATAAATCAATTAATTTAAAACGTTAGAATCCAAAACTTTATATTATTTGTAATGATATTTACTTCATTGTGCAATATAACTTATTGTGCAATAATAACTATGATCATTTATTATTACAAATTACTTAATACCGTGAACACTGAACAACTTTAACAAATATTAATACTGTAACTTTTTACAGTTAGGTTTATTAGGTTTTCCTAATTACCAATTAGCTAGTTACCAATATTTTAATATACTTGTTTCATATTTTGTATTTTAATTAATAAGTGATAGCAAGGCACTGAACATAAAGAAAAAATAAAAATACATCAATTCAAATCATTAAAAAAACAAAACTTTATATTATTGCTTATTAACTTCACAATAAGGTTTTATTTTAAAAAAAGTTCTATTAAAAAGGGTCATATTTTGGTTTTGGGGGTCTCGAACAGCAGGCTAATGTGCATGCATGGTCAAAAAACACTTTCATTGTCTTATAATATGCATTTATTTTTACCACATTATCCCAGCGACTCCTATATGAATCGTTCATCGATTCATTTGTCCCAAAACCCCTCCTTAGCGCGATGCTAAACTTCGCTGATTGAACCAATGACCCAGTCTGTTGCGATTGGTCGACATCATTCAGCCCAAGAGAATGCCCACCACGGCTTATCAATATTGATAGTAGTCAGAGTGAGAGAGAGTCAGAGCACTCGTTTTTTATCGGGAGTCACCTGTATTTCAGACACCTCACCCCCAAAACTAACCCCCCGGTCTCCCAGCATATCACTCCATTCTTAACCAGAAGTAAAAACAGTGACACATATGCAGTATTAATGCACACAGCGGCAAAAGCTGAACTATTATGAAACAGGACCGCAGCACGTGTGTAGGAGAGCTGATGTAGCCATAGCAACGACAAACAGCAGTGAAACGCATTTTAATCCATAAACAAAGCGGCACGCGTCGCGTTTACAACGTGCTTTTAGACGCGATATGAGAATACAAGTTAACCAGATACACTACAAGCGGTTAAAAGTTACAAAACACAATTAAATACATCGTTTACATGCTAGAGAAAACAATGAGGCAACCGTTTTAATCACACTAACTCACACTTGTTGGGTAGCAGGCCAGATTCACCATAGGCCACCGGGAAATGTCCCTGCATACATCTTTTCTGATCCTTCCTTTTAACAAACTGTCTAAGAATCCTCTGTTGTAAGCATGTAGATTTCAGAAGCACTCCTCAGAGGGAACACAGCACAAGGCTGGGCTATAATGCTGTGGCATTTCTGCAGAAATAAACCTCAATCACTGACTCTTCACAGTCTCATCTCTGGTTCATCTGCACACTTCCTATAATATCCAGCCGAGCACAGTGCTCTTCTCTGTGTTGCCAGATGTAGCTGACTGACTCCAGTCCAAACCCTATCCAAAAGGTTTTTACCTCCACAATCAAATTCAAAACCGCCCAATCTGGCAACCTTTGCTCGCCGCTGTTGTTTGTGGGCGGGGTTTGGGTTTTCGAATCTCCTGGGGCTGCACGCGCACTAATGGGAGGGGCTTATGTTTCGTGTTTACGTCATGCCGAAACGGCTTAAGACTCGTAAGCACGGCGATTCGTTTGAGGAACTATGAGTCGACTCTTTTATGGATTAATCAATATTTTTAAACACTGTGCACTTTCAGATTTAAGCCTTAGCTGGACATTTCAATTCACTTAGAGCTGTGTTACACACTGCATGCATTTTCAAAAACCCATAATAGGGGCTCTTTAATATATTTTGGGACAGTAAACATGTCAGGCTAAATATTTTAAGTGAATCATTGACTTCTGCTGTCTTCATTTGTTTCGAAAACACAGATTTTATTACAATTTACAACTGCATCTTTGGATATCTTTTCTGCAGGAGATATGTCCTAAAAACACTACCGAAAAAAAAATGTAAATAAAAAATCTTACACATACCTTAGAAATGGTACAGCAGAACATTTCAGCAGTTTTAAAACCTTGACTTTTCCAAACCACGGTATACCTTGAAAGTGGTCCCATGCCTACCCCTTAGCAACGTATTTTACGGTTTGTTTTACAATTGAATGTAGGCTGAGGCAGTATTTTCAATGAGCCTTGATTTGAGATTACACACACAGTATTTTAAAGTATTATAATTTTTTAAAAATAAATTATATACTGTATATGATTGTATCTACACAGTCATATAATGCAGGTCATATACATTAGTTTTTCTCTCTCTTGGGGATCTTTAATGCTCAGAGTAGCAAGAGTAGCTTTGCACGTTCTAGTTTTGAAACTGTTTATTTGTTTTAACAGTAACTCAGTCCGGTTTTGCCGCTGTGGGTTTGTGTGCGCACGTTCTGTTTGCTGGTTAGGTTGTTTTAATTAGCGTATCTTGCTAGGTCTTGGGGTTATGTTTGCTTCCCACAATTTTCTGCATGTTTGCCTCAATCCGAGCAGAAAACCATCTCAGTCTCTCACATATGGTTTCAATATGGGCCGCCGGTCTGGCTGGGACCCAGAAAGAGAAAGAGAGGCTGGGGTTTTTTTCTGAGGGGTTTTGTCCCCCTGCTGGCCCACAGACCTGTGACCTGAGCTTGAATATGCCTCTGAGCAACAGTGAACTAACAAGCGCACACAAACAAACATAAAATCTGTTCAAATTGTGTCTGGGATTTTGGGCCTCGCCACGAACTGCCAAGACGATACTAGATGTTGAGAAATACATATGGAAAATTACACGTGATGCATATATATCAAGTTAGAAGCATATGACATGCAAACCTTTAAAACAATACTAAGTTTTGTTTTTATGGCCAGATGGGTTGGATGTTTGTGTTTCTCTCCTGATACAGAATAATGTTTTGGGCCCACAGCAAGCGTAGTTTACTTAAAATGCTCTTCAATTAAATGAGCTCTTTGCCAATGAATGTGTATAGTTTATATTTATTTATGCATCACATTTTATTCTATTTTAGCATTTCGCCTGTTTTATTATTATTATTATTATTATTATTATTATTATTATTATTATTATT
>CAIGQQ010024175.1:180273-197554 GCA_903798035.1 Danio albolineatus
TTATTATTATTATTATTATTATTATTATTATTATTATTATTATTATTATATAAACTAAAACAGATATTGTGTGATGCACAATAGAGTAAATATTATTACAATTAAGTTAGTAATAAGTTTATTTAATACATAAGTTTTAATATATAAGTTTTGATTGGGGCTTGATAAGTACTTGATTGGGGCTTTTGGGTCATTGCGTATCCTTCCCTTATTCGTCAAGCCCCTATCACATGACTATAACGCCACCGGAAGACGGCAGACCAGCCTTCACTGTAAACACTGTATTTTCGATAGCCATGGATGTTTTATATTCATTTGTTACTTTAAGTAACAACTCGACCTCGTCGTCTGTCCACAAAAAGACCTCTCTTGCTTTCTTTACCATCGCGTTCATCGTTCAACCAGCATTTGTTGACTAACAATAACCAAATGCCGAGCGAGACACATGCTTCCTGTTTATACTTGAACGCACATGCCCAGAGTGCACGAATGGTCACGTGAAATACGTTTCTGGTGGAGTAGTGTGTACAGAGATGTGTTCAGAAACGCTGGGTGAAACGCTAGTGTGGACGCGGATTGTTTTCATGCTAAAACGCAGTTTTAAAACTAAAACGCACTAGTGTAAAGGGGGCCTAAGTTGTCCCCCAAAAAATCTCTGAGAGAGCAAATTGACCATGCCAGGAAAGTTGTCCATCTGAGGATAGATAGGTGTGGAAATTGCATTGTATTCATATATAAATGGTGGGCATCGTTAAAGTGTTTTGAGGTTTTAAATGCTTGGTTCCACACAATCAATTTGTGTAGGGACTACATAAAGAAATTAAGCTAACTGGTTCGTTTTTTACAAATTTAAGGGGATTGAACATAAAACAATTAAGGCCTCGTTTACACTAATGCAATTTCGTTTTAAAACGCATACGTTTTGCTACGGTTATGCCATCCATCCACACTACGCCAGAGTTTTCGAGCCCTGAAAACAGAGCGTTTTGGAAATGCTGGACCGTTTTCATTCTAAAAAGCTGCTGCTCCATCTCAGTGTGGAAGGGGGGAAACGCACACATCTGAAAACGGAGGCGTGGCTGCTGAGATTGGGGCTTTTGGGTCATTGCGTATCCTTCCCTTATTCGTCAAGCCCCTATCACATGACTATAACGCCACCAGAAGACGGCAGACCAGACTTCACTGTAAACACTGTATTTTCGATAGCCATAGATGTTTAATATTCATTTGTTACTTTAAGTAACAACTCGACCTCATCGTCTGTCCACAAAAAGACCTCTCTTGCTTTCTTTGCCATCGCGTTCATCGTTCAACCAGCGTTTGTTGACTAACAATAACCAAATGCCGAGCGAGACACATGCTTCCTGTTTATACTTGAACGCGCATGCCCAGAGTGCGCGAATGTTCACGTGAAATACGTTTCTAGTGGAGTAGTGTAGACGGAGATATGTTCAGAAACGCTGGGTGAAACGCTAGTGGGGATGTGGATCGTTTTCATGCTAAATGCTGTTTTAAAACTAAAATGCACTAGTGTAAACAGGGCCTAAGTTGTCCCTGAGAGAGCAAATTGACCATGCCAGGAAAGCTGTTCGTCTGAAGATAGATAGGTGTGGAAATTGCATTGTGTTCAAATATAAATGGTGGGCATCGTTAAAGTGTTTTGAGGTATACACTTGGTGTTGTGCAAAGAAGCACGAACAAGTAATCTTTTATTCATCAATAATATGTCCCAGTGAATGCAGGGTTCCCACCCTTTCAGAAACAGCAGATTCAAGGACCTTTAAAGCACCATTAATTTTAAATCAAGCAACTTTGTAATTCACACCAGCAGCGCATGCAGCACCATGAAAGTCCTTACTGTACTCAACATTTCATTTACACAATATTTACATAAAATTACAGAGTATTGATGATGTTTTCAATGTCATTTTAAACAATTTTGACAGCTCAAGTCGTGTTCAAAGCAATTTGTTGAATTCAAAATGTAATATTTAAATGCGGTTTCAAAAACTTGCACTATTTGTCCTAGTTGTTTAAGCTTTAAATGTAAGATTTTTAAATTAAGAATTTATCTGGTGTTTATTTCGTTATGTTTTTGACACCAACATGTAAAAATTGCTGAAAAAAAAAACAAATAAAAAAAAAAGAAAAATAATTTCATTTCAATTTTAATTCAAGCACTTTCGAGGACATATGTTTGTTTTCATTACTTCCCAGGCCTTGAATCCATATGTATTTATGAATATATATGAAATCCAAGTACTTTCAAGAAGTGTGAAACCCTCTAAATATTTTATAGTGTAAATAATAACCAAAAGATTGATCATTTAACCTAGAAACATGCAGTCAAACACATGAGCAAGCATGTACTTGTGGGTTCAGAAAAAATGTACGTATTCTCAATGAGCTGCTGTTGGTAATATTAGGTGTCATAACTCGCACAAAGTTTGGCTTAATATGCTCAAGCATTGCAGAAATATGGTCTCACATCCACTTCTTCAGTAAATTTCTTTGCATGTTATTCAAGAATCTGACTGGCCAATTTGAAAACTGCAACTTTTTGTCTGCATCATCTGAAGACGATCTGCTTCGATTTTCAAAAGGAAGAGAAAGAAGCCTGAGAGGAAAGTGCTTGGCCCCTAATGATCAAATGATTGCCTCCATGTGATATAAACAGCTAAAATTGAGTGATTATTTCTTACTAAAGTGCCACAGATGTCCACAACTCATGAAATAAAGCACATGTGAACATCCGAGAACATTGTTTAGGATCAGTTTGAGAGAATCGTCTGGATTAACCATACTAAAATATCTATCCAGTTACTAAAACCATTATATGCTTGAGGTTATTTAGCAAACCATATGATGCTGAACAGAAAAATCAACATTCATACCTTTCCAGTAGTCCTTTTTGGCGTGAGAAGCTAGTTTTGCGATTTGTATGCAATCAGTAAGAGTAAAATGTCCTGCAGTGCATTGTAGGTAAAAAGATCATTTGACAGCAGTGTTAGATGGAGGTCTTGGCATGAGAAACGAATCAACTGGAAGACAGATTGAAGTCAAGAAGGAATGGGAGTCTTAACTGCACACCAACAACATGAACTATGCATCAATCTCTGTGTTATGCTGCTACCTCATACGTGAGTTGGGTCTTTTCCACACATGCAAAGGTCTGTGTCCAATTCCAGTCAGGAAAACCCAGACAAATGAAGTGTCTTGTTCAACAATATCGCATAAGAGGATTCCTCTAATGCTGATCAACAGTCTTGTGAGAAGACCCGCCAAAACCAGTCCCTCAGAGAGTGGAAAGAGTGGACGAGGCTCATACAGAGTCTACTCATCACACAGACACACACACACACACAACTGAACTTCTCTACACCTTGGCCCAAACCTCTCTACACTACATCAGCTCCATCTGCAAACCAGACTGAATTCTCCTTGGGTTATTTTATTCAAGCTGCAAATAGTCTCACGTAGCCAGACTTTTGACTGTCGGCTTAAAGTCTGGTTCACAGTGCAACTTATTCTCAGGAGCACAGAGTTGTTTTCTTCCAACATGTTAAAGAGGCTCTGTTTACACCTGGTGTTAAAATGCATTTTTATGAGGTAAAGTAAGTAATACTAAATACTTTAAAAAATGTAATAAATAAAATAAGCACAGTGGTCCCTCGCTTTAAGGCTCACCTTTCACGGCCTCGCAATTTGACATTGAATTTTTCGTGCAATTTGACATGCTTTTATTTCTGTTTGTTTTCTATTGCATATTGTGATCTGCGTCCTGATTGGCTGTAGACCATTGTCAATCGATCTTCTCCGTGTCTCCTGTGCAGTACAGAACGAGTTCAGCTTGCCAAATTAACATAAATCTTCAATCACTAGCAGTGTGAGCTCCAACAAGGTTGCGAAAGGGGTAACTGTCAGTGAGCAAGACCATCGTAAAGGGGGTCGCACACCGGATGTGCCGTGCCACGCAGCGCCATACATTTTAGGTTTAATTTAGGGTACGCACACCAAGGCAAGGCATGGCAAGGCAAGTTTATTTATATAGCACATTTCATACACAGTGGCAATTCAAATTGCTTTACAAAAACAGAATAAAATTGAAGCATAGGAAAATAAAATCAAATTATAAAAAAACAGATAAAAATAGATTAAAATTAGTAAAAATAAGTTATAAGAGAATGAAAAAGAAAAGAAAGACACAATAGTGCGATCTGTCGGACATAGCACAGTGCTTATTCAGTAAAGGCACAGCTAAACAGATGTGTTTTCAGTCTTGATTTGAATATGCCTAATGTTGGAGCACATCTGATCATGTCTAGAAGCTGATTCCAGCAGCGGGGGGCGTAATAGCTGAAAGCAGATTCACCCTGCTTTGACTGAACTCTTGGAATTTCTAGTTTATATGATCCTAAAGATCTGAGTGATCTGTTAGGTGTGTATTCAGTCAAAATATCTGTAATGTATTGAGGTCCTAGTCCATTCAGTGACTTGTAGACAAGTAGTAATACTTTAAACTCTATTCTGAATGTAACTGGGAGCCAGTGTAAAGACCTGAGGACAGGTGTGATGTGCGCTGATTTCCTGGTTCTGGTCAGAATCCTGGCCGCAGCGTTCTGAATAATCTGCAACTGTCTGACTGTCTTTTTGGGAGGGCCAGTGAGGAGCCCATTACAGTAATCCACCCTGCTGCTGATAAAAGCATGAACAAGTTTCTTTAAGTCTTCACTGGATACAAAGCATCTAATTCTTGCGATGTTTTTGAGATGATAGTATGCTGATTTAGTTACTGCTTTGACATGACTGTTGAAACTGAGATCTGACTCCAGAGTCACACCAAGATTCTTGACTTTATTTTTTGTTGTATGACCCTTAGAGCCGAGGTACGCATTCACCTTGAGAACCTCGTCTCTGTTCCCAAACGCAATGACTTCAGTTTCTCTTTGTTTAACTGAAGAAAGTTTTGGCACATCCAATTGTTAATTTCATCAATGCATTGGCAAAGGGTGTCAACGGGGCTGTAGTCATTAGGCAGTAAGGCTATGCTACCGCTAGGTGATATCATTAGAAAACTTGGAGTTAGCTTCCACTGTTATGCTGATGATACACAACTTTATATCTCCTCTCAACCTGCTAATTTGTTTGAATTTACTAAATTAACAGATTGTATAGCTGATATTAAAAATTGGATGACTAATAACTTCTTATTACTAAATTCAGATAAAACTGAGGTCTTGCTTATTGGTCCCAAAAATCTCACACGCAAAAACTTAGAACACTGTCTAACCCTTGATGGTTTCTTAGTTCAGTCCTCATCTTCAGTCAAAAATTTGGGGGTGATTTTTGATAGCAGCCTGTCATTTGAAGGCCAGATTTCAAGCATCTGTAAAACTGCTTTTTTTCATCTTAAAAATATTGCCAAACTTCGACACATGCTATCAATGTCTGATGCGGAAAAGCTCATTCATGCTTTCATGACGTCTCGATTGGATTACTGTAATGCATTACTAGGCGGCTGCCCTGTTGGCCTGATAAACAAACTTCAGCTAGTTCAAAATGCAGCTGCTAGAGTGCTTTCTAGAACAAAGAAATATGATCATATTACTCCAGTTCTTTCAGCATTGCATTGGCTCCCTATTAAATATCGTATAAATTTTAAAATCTTACTGACTACCTACAAAGCCCTGAACGGCTTGGCTCCCCAGTATTTGCAGGAGCTCCTGATTTATTATAGCCCATCACGTCCGCTACGCTCAATTAATTCTGGACAATTAATTATTCCCAAAATATCAAAATCAACTGTAGGTGGTAGATCTTTCTCTTATCTGGCACCTAAACTCTGGAACAGCCTTCCTAGCACAGTTCGGGAAGCAGACACACTCTGTCAGTTTAAAACTAGATTAAAGACACATCTCTTTACATTAGCATACACATAAAACACAAATGCTTTGGAATCCAAATCCTCTAAAGGATTGTTAGTCTGCATTATTTAGGGCAACCGGAGCCGGGAACACTTCCCAAAACACATTATAATTTGAATGGCATCTCTGCTCATGTTAGTCTGTTTTTTATTATTCCTGAGGTTTCCATAATCCTGGACCATGCCGTATCCTGAGCAGCTGCTGTGGTGGTTATGGAGGAATGGAGAGCATGAGACAGTTTCCTGTAAGACGATCCCTGTGACAGACGAGTCCTCGCATTGTTCCCAAAGGGCCAGCCTGTTGACCAGCCGGTGACCCGCCTGTGGTCTCTCCATGATGGATGTCCAGCGTTCTCCAGCCCCGGCGCCATAGACTGCAGCTCTGCACAAGACGTCTGGCCATAGGAGAAATGGTCGTGCCCAACTGAGCCTGGTTTCTCTCGAGGTTTTTTTAATTCTTCACTTTCGCCAATTGGTGAAGTTTTTTTCCTCGCCGCTGTCGCCTCTGGCTTGCATGGTTCGGGACCTGTAGGGCTGCGCATCGATGGATTAATCTTCAGTGTTTGGACTCTCAGCAGTGACTATTAAACCACGCTGAAATGAACTAAACTGAACTTCAACACTGAAAACTGGACTGACACTGTTTCAATTTTTTTTTTATAATGCATGTGAAGCTGCTTTGACACAATCTACATTGTAAAAGCGCTATACAAATAAAGATGAATTGAATTGAATTGAATGTAGATCTGAGTGTCATCAGCACACCAGCGGATTTATTATATTTGGTAACACTTTATTTCGATGGTCCATTTGAGTATTAGTAGACTGTCTACTTAATATCTGTTGATATTGACATTCAACAGACATTTAACTGACTATAAGATACTTTGCAGGTACATGTCAACTTACACTAACCCTACCCCTAACCTCAACTTAACAGTCTACTTATAATCTAATGAGAATTAATTGACATGTAACTTAAATTCAACAAACGGACCATCAAAATAAAGTATGATCTTATATGTACACAGACCGCCGTATTTGTTTCAAATCTTATTTCTGTTAAACAAAGGTTGGGGTGGCCAAGTACATTCTGAAATACTATATAAGTTAATATTCTGTATTGTTTGGTGATTTTTGTGATATAATCACAATCAATAAAAACAAAGCTGAAAAAAAGATACTAAATACATGTGTGAATGGGGTCAAAAATATTTGAGTCCATATCTGAGATTTGATTGGACTGTTTTCATAGTGCTTGGAAAAGAGCCTTCACTTACTAACCTCATCCTTAAACACTACTAGACAAAAGATTTTTTTTAAAGAAGCATTTACCCTAACAAATTTTAGTCAGTCATTATTTAAACACCATCCACTTGTTATAAACCTGTTTAAGGTTTTTGATTTTGGGGTGGGTTGAACACAAACGAAGATATTGTGACTACTATTGAAAACTGATAGTCATTGACATTGATTTGTATTTGAAGTGTTTAGATGCAAAAACCTTTAAGTGCTCTCTGAAGTTTACCTCCAAAATGAATATTTTTTTATGTTTCTGTTCAGTTATTTCACTCTAAAGGCACTAAAAGAATTTATTCAGCACCTTAAATTACCGAACTTACACACAGAAGCCTGAAAAATGCTAATTTTAGTAGAAAATTTATGATGGCAGAGGTTTTTGCATTTGTTTTTGCCACTATCGGACATAACTAGGAGCGAAAATTATCAGTAAATGATCAAACTACTTGTGCGTCAAACCAGTGTGTTTAGAACAATATATTAAAGAGCCCATATTATACATTAAAAAGGGTCATATTTTGGCTTTGGGGGTCTCCAACAGCAGGCTAATATGCATGCATGGTCAAAAAACACATTCATTGTCTTATAATCTGCATTTATTTTACCTCATTATTAGCGACTCCTTTATGAATTGTTCAGCTAATGAATGCTAATCTGTGCTGATTGGACCGATGATCCAGTCTGTTGCGATTGGTCGACATCACTCAGCGCGAGAGAATGCCCACTACGGCTTATCAATATTGAAGTAGTCAGAGTGTGTGTGTGAGCATGTCTGCCAACACTGGTTTTTATCGGGAGTCGTCCGTATTTCAGACACCTCACCCCCAAAACTTACCCCCCAGTCTCCCAGCATTAACCAGAAGTAAAAACAGTGACACAGATTCAGTGTTAATGCACACAGCGGCAAAAGCTGAACCATTTTTAACAGGACCGCCACAAGTGTGTAGGAGAGCTGATGTAGCCATAGCAACGACAAACAGCAGTGAAACGCATTTTAATCCATAAACAAAGCGCCACGTGTCGCGTTTACAACGTGCTTTTAGACGCGATATGAGAATACAAGTTAACCAGATACACTAAAAGCGGTTACAAGTTACAAAACACAATTAAATGCATTATTTACAAGCTAGAGAAAACAATGAGGCAACCATTTTAAATCGCACTTACTCACTTGTTGTATAGCAAGCCAGATTCACCGTCAGGCCACCGGGAAATGTCCCGGTGCTCCGAATCCTCTGTTGTAAGCGTGTAGATTTCAGAAGCACTCCTCAGTGGGAACACAGCACAAGGCTGTTGTTTGTGGGCGGGGTTGGGGGTTCGAATATCCCGGGGCTGCACGCGCATAAATGGGAGGGGCTTATGTTTCGTGTTCACGTCATGCCAAAACGGCTAAAGACTCGTAAGCACGGCGATTCGTTTGAGGAACTATGAGTCGACTCTTTTATGGATGAATCAATAGTTTTAAACATTGTGCACTTTCAGGTTTAAGCCTTAGCTGGACACTTCACTTCACTTAGAGGTGTGTTACAAACTGCATGCAAGCTTATTTTCAAAAACCCATAATAGGGGCTCTTTAAGTGAACTATTATGTTGAGAAAAGCCAAGTTTGTAACATCAAGCAGCACAACAGTTGTTTTGTACTGTAAAAAAAAAATGAATGAAAGTGTTTAGACCTGAAGTCGCACCACTCTAAAAAGAAAAGAAATTGGATGAAAATTCAACTTGTTATATCAGTGAGTGTCTGTTTACATGGACACCAAAACTCAGATTCTAATATGATTAGGACAATACTCTGATCAAGAGTCTACCACGTAAACAGCAATTTTTGACCTTAATTTGACTCAAGTCATAATTAAACTAAACAGATATGAAATTAAGACATGTGGAGTATTCCTATTTTAGTTGCATTTTTGCAGTACAGATATGTAAACACAGTAAGTGTTACAATTAAATGTTTTGGTACTTTGTGCTACATTTTGCGACAGGATGCACACACGGCAGTTGTCAGGTGTTTGACAACAAACAAATGATAATGCTTCAAGCAAGACAGCACATTTTTGGTGCGAGCGGGAAACGATTACTGTTATAGTTAAGTGAATGAAATGTCAGAGGTTGCTGTTCCTTGGGAATTTGTATCTGTCGCCATTTGCGTGCACGCAAAGTGTGAGAAATTAAGTGAAGTTGTACTTGTCGCAAAATTAATAACGAAACGGCCCAAATAATGATAAACACTAACTGCCGTCACGTGAAACACCAGAGGAGCCCAGAATGGTGACGTAATGACAATCCAACTATATGTTCTGTAACATGTAAAATGGGAACATGACAGAAACATTCAAAAAGCAACACCTTAATCATATTATTGTCTTATTCAGATTATGTCCACATAAACGTAGTCATTAAAGAGCCCCTGTTATGCATTAAAAGGGTCATGTTTTGGTTTTGGGGGTCTCCAACAACAGTCTGATATGCATGCAAGGTCAAAAAACACTTTCATTGTCTTATAAGTATAGATTTTTACCAAATTATTTCCAACGACTCCCATATGAACTGTTCAGCGATTCATTTGTTTCTAAACCCCTCATTAGCATGATGTTAATCTGCGCCGATTGGTCCAATGACCAAGTCTATTGTGATTGGTCGACTGCGTTCAGAGTGACACAGAGAGAAATACCAACCACGGCTTAATGACATTGCTGAGGTAGTTAGAGTGCAGAGTGTATGTGTGAGTCCAATGCAGGAGTGTATTAAAGCAGTTAAATACCAGCATATCGCTCTATTCTTAACCATGACACACATTCAGTATTAATCCACACTGTGGCAAAAGCTGAACTATTTTGAAACCTGACCACTGCACGTGTGTAGGAACAGCTGACGGTGGCCATAGCAGCGACACTGGATTGTGAGCTCACAAACGCATTTAAATCCATAAAGCGCCACGCATCGTGTTTTCAATGTGATTTTAAATATGATATTAGAATATAAAGACTTATCCAGATAGAGTGCAAGCAGTTACAACTAACAAAACACAATTAATTACATAAATTGCAAGCTAGAGAAAACAAGGAGGCAACCATTTTAATTGCACTTACTTACACTTGTGAAATGGAGGAAGAAACTGGTGCATGAACTGTGTCTCTGAGAAAAGTCCCATACATCAATAGTGTTTTCTGATCCTTTCTTTAACAAACAGCCAATGAATCCCCCGTTGCACACTTGTAAATTGCTGAAGCACTCGTCAGAAAAATGACAGGAACACAGCACAAGGCTGGGGCTATAATGCTGAGGTATTTTTGCAAAAATAAACTTCAACCACTGACTCTTCACAGCCTCTTTGGGAAAATATCACTAACTGTCTCTGACACTTCAGAGCACAGTGTCTCCGCGACTTGATTCAACCGGGATCTGCTACAGTTTTTGTCTTCCTCTTCTTCTATCCACAGTGTTTGTGGGTGGGGCCGGGGGTTTAAATTTTTCCTGGTCTGTGCGAAACAACAAATGGGCAGAGCTTGAGTTCCGTACTGACGTCATGCCGGCACGGCTAAAGACTCATTATCATGGCGATTCATTCGAACCACTCTGAGTCGACTCTTTTAAAGATGAATCAATAGTTTTAAACACGGCACACTTTCAGATTTAAGCCTTTGCTGAATATTCCACTACACTTAGGCCCCGTTTACACTAGTGCGTTTTAGTTTTAAAACGACGTTTTAGCATGAAAACGATCCGCGTCCACACTAGCGTTTCACCCAGTGTTTCTGAACATATCTCCGTCTACACTACTCCACCAGAAACGTTTATCACGTGACCATTCGCGCACTCTGGGCATGCGCGTTCAAGTATAAACAGGAAGCATGTGTCTCGCTCTGCATTTGGTTATTGTTAGTCAACAAACGCTGGTTGAGCGATGAACGTGATGGCAAAGAAAGCAAGAGAGGTCTTTTTGTGGACAGACGACGAGGTCGAGTTGTTACTTAAAGTAACAAATGAATATAAAACATCCATGGCTATCGAAAATACAGTGTATACAGTGAAGGCTGTTCTGCCGTCTTCCGGTGGCGTTATAGTCATGTGCGCTTGACGAATAAGGGAAGGATATGCAATGACCCAAAAGCCCCAATCAAGTAGTCAATCTCAGCAGCCATGTTTTCAGATGTGTCCGTTTCCCCCCATTCACACTGAGATGGAGCAGCAGCGTTTTAGAATGAAAACAGCATCTCCGTAGCAAAACTTATGTGTTTTAAAAACAAAAACGCATTAGTGTAAACGAGGCCTTAGAGCTGTGTTACACACTGCATGGAAGGTCATTTTCAAAAACCCATAATAGGGGCTCTTTAAAAGTCAGGGACAAGACAAGGGATTTGACATTTGGTTAGAGTGTGAACACTGGTCAATGCTTCCTTGGTCCTGAAACCAATGCTGACAGTCTGAGCAGATCAAAAGTGTTTTTATACTACAATTTATTCATCCTGTTTGCAACCTCAGTTCATAGTCTTGCACTGAATTGAATGTAAAAGCCTTTTCTCGCTACAGCTCTGCATAGTGCTCAACAGGGCAAGCATGAGTCAGCAGAATGACTGTGAGTGCCATCAATGCTGTAGATATGCAATGCTAGGTTCACTGGCCCAGTGGGAGCTGGATTAGCAGTTTAGCTTGAGGTTTGGAGAGAGTTGTAGCTACTTTTTTTTTTAATACCAACAGCTTCGGCAACAGCTGGTCTGCCACATCACGGTTCACATGCAACCCTCAACAGCCAATTCTCTTTAATACGCAGCCAGTATATGGGAACAGCTCCTTTACCCTGACACCATAATGCATTCCTCCAAGCTCTCATATTTCAGCTGCAGGCACGATGTGTTCAGGTGGAGGACAGAAACCAAGCCTTCACACGTGTGCTGTAAATCACTCACTCATATATGCTGCAGTTCAAATAAACAGAAACTCTGCCAGCCTGCCAACTAGTTGAAAGACAATAAATACAAGCCAGTAAAGCTAACGTACATATATATGAAGATATTGCACTCACACATGCACATCCACTCTCACACACATACACGTATATCATTGTGAAATATGCTGAGGAATGTGCATGGCAAGCATGTTTAGTGTCTGTTAATATAAGACTATAAAAAGGATCAGAGAGTAATGATGCAGAGCTAACCAATTGGATGACTGAGAAAAAGAAAGAAAAAAAAAACTTCTGAATTCTTATTAAATCCAGCCCTGGTTCAAACATCAGAGACAAAAGTGCTGCTAAAGTAATTGGATCATATTTTATATTCAATTTAATCACATTATTGTTCGACACTTGCATTATATAATTGCATTATGTATATATTTTTTAACCATTTAACAATGAGAATGTGAAAAAACGAACACAAATCCACGTTAAAGGGTAAAATTGTCAGGGTTTGAGGGTGGGGAAAAAGGAGCGAGTACTCAAGTGCAAAGAAAATGGGTTTTATTAATGGCAAAATAAAAACAAACAGCAAAATAAACAACCCAGAGGGGGAAAACATTAATAAAACAAATAAACAAACAAACAAACTTGACTGGGCTGGCTGGCAAGGATCAGGGCTGGAGGACAAGACCAGGCTGGATGCGACAGGGAAATATAAATGACGAACTGGCACAGGAGAGCAGACATTAGGGAGAATATAAGCAGAAATAATTAACAAACAAACAAACAAACAAACAAACAAACAGGTGAACATAATAAACTAATAATGGGTAAACAAGGAGGATGGGACTAGACTATAGACGGGAGAGCACAAGCAGAAATAATTAGCAAACAAACAAACAAACAAACAAACAAACAGGTGAACATAATAAACTAATAATGGGTAAACAAGGAGGATGGGACTAGACTATAGACTGGAGAGCACAAGCAGAAATAATTAGCAAACAAACAAACAAACAAACAGGTGAACATAATAAACTAATAATGGGTAAACAAGGAGGGTGGGACCAGACTATAGACGGTAGAGCACATGACACAAGAAAACACCACAAGACGTGCTCACGTAAAACTGGACAAGAGCATGCAACGGAAGCACACGGCCACAGTCTAAACACACAGCCACGTGCTTAGAAAACACAAACAAACAGACACAACACACGAGCACACGATAAAATGAAAACACCTTACCGTGTGCTCACACATGTAAAATGTTTCACCTCAGTGCCATCAAAAACCGAAACCAACTAGACTGAGACGTTGAGAATGAAACAGCGCGATGACGAATAAGACTTGCTCCAAAAGAATAAATATTATAGGAAAAACTGTGAAAAATTAATTGCTCTGTTAAACATTTGGGAAATATTGAAAAAAAGAAAAAAAAATCAAAGACAGGCTTGAATTCAACTGCATGTGAAATAAAAAAATGATTGCTCACATTTCAACAAAATGCTAAGAAGTCTAAAGGCCGATTTATAGATCTGCGTCAAGCGCACACGCATGCTTGGGCACAGCCTGCGCGTGGTCGCCTTGGCCGAACGCTGACGCGCACCTCTCAAAAAATGTAACCACATGTTGAAACGACGCGTACTGCAAGCTCTGTGATTGGTCAGCTTGGTTGTGCTGACGAGTGTGGGCAGGGGTGAGAGCCCGATGGAGCGAGTGTTTACAAGTGTCAAGTCCCATGAAGGCGCTCTAGATGGAATTTTGTTTTGTGTATACCTCAGGGTTCACTGCTAAGGATTTTTTCTACAGGCCCGATCTGGCCAGTGGTTCAGATTTTTACCTGCCCTGCCAAAATTTTCACTGGCCCCACCAAAAAAAAAAAGTTAATAGCTATTTCTTAACCACATATTTTAAACAATATGTCAAAAATAACATCTGTGCATCTAGAATTTAAATACTTGAATATGTATAATGAGCAAAATTCAAAGTTTTACGTAAACAAAAAAGAGCAGTATGGAAAATGTGCAGGTGTTTTATTGCAGTTCAATGAACTGTGCATTCATTCAATCATTTTGTTGTTGGCTTGGGCCCTTTATTAATTATTGGTCACCACAGCGGAATTAACCACCAACTTATTCAGCGCAACTTATACACGCAGCGAATGCCCTTCCAACGACAACCCATCACTGGGAAACATCCATACACACTCATTCACACACATACACTAGGGCCACTTTAGCCTACCCAATTCACCAATACCACATGTGTTTGAACTTGTGGGGGAAACCGGAGCACCCGGAGGACACCCACACCAACATGGGGAGTACATGCAAACTCCACATAGAAATGCCAACTGACCCAGCCAAGATTCGAACCAGCAACCTTCTTGCTGTGAGGCGATTGTGCTACCCACTGCGCCTCCGTGATGCCCGCAAACTGTGCAAAACACGCATAATTTCCTCATAATCCTCAGAATTTGATGTTGCCGCTATGTTGCCGTCTCTTTGCTGTACTGGTTGTTACCAGAATACAGAAAAAAATAGCATGCTTACAACATCCAATCAGATAAGAGGAACCAAAAAGCAATATGGCATTTATGACATCACAGAGAGGGAGGCATTTAAAGGCTTAAAAGCACAAACTGTTTCTAAATTTAAAAAAAACTGTATTTGAATGCAAATGACAAATAGTCGCATTGATTTAAAATCAAACTATAGTGACAAGGTGGCGCTGGCCCAATCGGGCCAGTAACAATCCTGTCTACTGTCCCAAGCGTCTCTCACGCTGGCCCCGGGCCATTGGGCAGTCCTTATTGTTGAGCCCTGTACCTTATGATTGAAGTTGTTGCACGTTCGCCGGTTCCTGCCTAAAAATGAGCGAGTTTGAGCCACTTGTACGTTAAGGTAGCGTTCAGAAAAAACTAAACACCAGCGATAAAACTCAGCACAGAGAAATAGAAACACCTCGCTGCCAGCTAGTGTTTCGGAAGTGTTATTGCATAAACATAAACTGTGCGCAGAAGTATAAATGCTCAACAATGTGCGTTGCATGCACCCTGGGTCACGGCGATCACTTGACGCAAGTATAAACCAGGCTTAAGGCCCCGCTTACACCGGCAGGTCTTGATGTCCAGTTGCGATTTGTTGCCTGATTTTTTTTGCCTGTCTGTTCACACGTTCTTTTAATTGTGACCCAAATTCGACTCAAATGTTTACACTTGCCATACAATTTACGACGTCACGCGTGTGTAAATGCAGGTTCTAGCATCGATGGAAGAAATTGTCTTGCTTTAAGCTATGCGAATTATGCACAGTTTACCCAACTTTAAAATGATTTTGAGGTAGAGGAGAAGGGAAAGGGCAGTCATCGCTTGCGCCTATGGTTTACATATGGTGTCCTCCACTGACTCATCTCCTCACAGGGCAAGAAGGTAACTTCTGCCATCAAACACTGACCACTTTTCTCCTCTATGTTTCCTCTGTTGTTGTTGTTTACTGCGTTGGCGTCTCCACACATGCTCCTCCATCTACATCATTAAATTACGAAGGAGTACCACATTGTCGCAAGTTTAATTACGTACAAAACGGAACGCCTCAATAAATCCGATCTGCCTGTTTACATGACAGTCGCATTGTCACATATCCGATTTATATCTGATTTTTTTCCACATATGAAGGAGGCCCGAAACCGATCTCTGAATATCCGAATGCATACGTTTTTTTCGTGTTTACATGGTCATAGAACAGATCCGATCTGTGTCACATATGAGCAAAAAAATCGGAATTGGGTCGCATTTAACTGGCAGTGTAAACGGGGCCTAAGAGGCCTGGCACACACAGACACAAAAAATACCCCAATATCAATATACAAGTTCTTCTGTGATCCGATACCAGTATTGGCTCTCTAAGGAATTTTGTTGAAAGGGTCAAAATAACACACTCTCTCTCAAACTCCAAAATGACTACACATGACTAGAAATGACAGCTGAAAGAAGTTAAAGTGGAAAATTGACAGGATATTGACTGTAGAGTGAATCTAGCAGACAAGCATAAAGCCCTGCTGCTCCTCCTGGGTTTACTAGTGTTATGAAGAAGAGGCACTGCAGGTCAAACATACACACTTCCACCTGTTGGCTGTTCAGTCCGCCGTGACCAATGAACAACAGCAACATAAACACAAGGATTAGGCAGACAAATTGATCTCGGCCTGGTCCTGCACCTCTGGGGCTCTTTCGGTGTCAGCTAGAGATCACAGAAAGAGTGGAGAAAGAAACCGACAAGAGTCTGGTTTAATGTTAGGAAGCTTTCTGCCAAATACTTAATAAATCAATCAATAAATTTAAACCATTTAAATATGGCAAATACCAATAGCCAGGCCATAGACAAAAGTCCAGAATTTGACCAATACATGAGCTCATTTGTCCTATTTTGACTGCAATGCCAACATAAATTGTAAAAATAACTCATCAAAAAGCTTTAAGACCAAGCGGAATCTGACACAAGTAAAGGCATCTTTCTCCACTGACCTACTGTATTGTTGTTAAATAGATAAATGTTTTATAGGGAAATTTTTATTCTAAATCTTGGACTTTATTCTTGAAAGGAAAAAAAAATCACCAATAAAAAAACTGAAGTACAAGAAGAGGACCATATTAAAGTTCGTTTTTAATCCTAGTTTGGCTTTTTGTTGTATCCATGAATTTTCAAATGCACTTTTTTTACAAGAGAGGCTAGAAATATCAAGTTCTACAGTATTACTGTTATTATTATCAATATTCAAACGGCACAAATTCTGACTGAAGTAAGTTGAATGTGCTGTTTAGTTTTGGATTTGCATAATAAATTACACAATCGGCTAGAGTTCTTATTTAAAACTAACAGATTTCATTCCCCCCTAATTATATATGTAATAAATTTGTATTTTATTTTTTTTTTCTTCATATTCCTTTATTGTAAATCTTTAGGAAATATTAGCACATTAAAAAGTGTGGTTATGATGACTACCTGACAAGCTTAGCTTCAGCTAAAATTGTGCTTAAAATGTCATTAAATGCAGTATTTAAACCTCATAATTAAATAAAAAATGAAGTGAATAACTGGTCCACTTTTTGAAAAGAAAGAAAGAAAGAAAGAAAGAAAGAAAGAAAGAGAGAGAGA
>CAIGQQ010024175.1:226126-244393 GCA_903798035.1 Danio albolineatus
GGTGAGCAGAGAGCATTCCTTATAACCTTATTATTACACTGTTGTTTTGGAACATCAATATTTTCAATGAAAATGTTTTCACAAGGATTAATGCTAATCTCTTCTGACATACAGTTTTTTAAAAGTAAAACCACACCCTTTGGAATTGCATCCAAAACAATAGCGAATTCTCTCGGTTTAACTGGTAATTTATTATTATTATTCTTATTTTAATTCAGCATAAGATAACAAATATCCATGAGGATTAAATAACTGCCTCACAAACAAAATACCATTATTGAACCAATTCTGATGAAATAAAGATTTTTTTTTAAATAAAACATCCTTGTTATTCCATATGTAATAATTGTGGGGTGAAAAATTGTGTTTATATACCAATTTCCATAACTGGAATCCTCTTTTAGGGCGTGTCTTCTGGGCGGGCCTACGCAATGACGCCACCTGCGTGATGACATCGCTGGCTATCACAGGGTTGTTTTGGAGGAAGTTAAAGCAGATCCCGAAACAGAAAGGGAAAAAAAGAACCGTCAGTTAACAGGGGGGCAACAACGGTCACAGCGCCCGAATCGGTATCCCCGAATCCGGATTAATTCACTAATACACACGCCAAAAACGATCCAGTTTTTTGCTGACGACAGAAGCTGAAGTTATTGTTTGTTTTCTCAAAAACATCAGGCTCGTGTAAGGGCACGGTAGCAGTTTAGCTTACAGGCTACACCACAGCACAAAAAAACAGACTGATATTCGCTAGATCCCCTGCTTCATAAACCAGGTGAGTTATAAAATCCAAATATATGCTTGTATATGTGAAATCGAGTGAATGATCGTGGATTTGTAAAGAGAGATTGTGTGATTGGCATGTAACGTTAAGCTAACGAGTGACATTCGCAAACGAGATCATTTGTTGTGATGTTAAAGGACATTAAGTCGTTTTTATAAATGTTTATTTTATATGTAAGCTTATTTCTGGTTAAAAAACAGCCGTTTATGTTGATTTGTGAGGCCCTGGGTGATCAGGTGTTTCCAGTTACCCTGACAGGCCTGACAGTCGCGCTGGGTATTTTTATGTTTGTTTTTCTACACATGTATTTGCTTTTAAGCGTCTTGTTTTATCGCACACTCTTGTCTTGAGCTAATGTACACATCAAGAGATTTCGTTGAGAGTCATTAATATAGTAATAATCGACTATAAATGGATTTTACAGCGCTGCTTGGCTTTCATGTGAAATCATCTGATTGCACAACAAGCCGCCGCAATAAATACATTCAGTTTCTGCTTGTATGTTTACTGCACACGGGAACAGGCGCGGGGTATTGCGAAACAAGCCATTTTTAATAAACAACCGGTTATTATAAGGCTTAAATCTCCTATATTCTATACCCCTTGTGTCTTTGAAGTTCAAAACTAGCGTCGACATATACTGTAAAACGCGTGTGTCAGTATGTATAGTACGCACTTGGTTATTTGTTGCATGGTGTCGAAACTACAGGCTTTCTGCTTTTCTTTTCCGTGCTGAGGGAAAGTGCTCTACCATGTGATCCGACTTTACCGAGTGTCATGGGTTCCAGATTAAATATGGAGTCGTAAAAGTGTTGGCACTCATGAACTGGGTCTCAAAATCATGCGAGCCTCCTAACTAGTCAGCATCTGTTTGAAATACCACAATACTTATCCTATATCCGCACTACTTCAGAATAAAATTTAATATTGTTTAATACACTCCTGGCTTCTTGTGTCGGTAAAATGTGCAGTATACAAGAAATCACACTGCCTTTGTGTGTATAAAAAGCAGAAATATGAAACTGTGAAAGTTATAGTATACACGAAAAGTGCACATTTGGGACTGTGGGGTAAAAAATTAATTGTGGCAATGTAAAATAGATAGGAGGCAGTTCACCTAAAAATTAAAAATTTGTTAATGTACTCACCCTAAGGCCAAGCTTTTGGTGACTTATTAATTTTTTTAGGATTTATTTTTTAGCTAAAACGATGGTCTTGGAAATCAATGGATACTGGCACTTTAAGAGTCACAAAATAAAGGTACAGGCAAAGCTAAATAAAAATTTTATTAACTGATCTTGATGATACACTGAGGTATAGACCTACATTATATTGGAAAAATCTGATGTTGAGATATTTTATATTTCTGCAATAAATAGTACGTTATGAATACTGTTTTACAAGATGGTTTGAATATCACTGGTGATGGTTTTACGGTATTCAGGTACAGAAATTGAATAATCACAGTGCTTTTCTTACTTTGCTTATTTGTCTTGTTCTTAGTCAAATATCTAAACATTTTTACATCAAGTAACAATATTGTTTTGTTTTTAACTTTAGAAGAAATAAGACAAAATTATACGTTTTTCATTAAAACAAGTGAGATGATCTGCCAGTGCGGTTAGGGATGGGCGATATGGCCTAAAATCCATATTGCGATATACATTGCAGCCTCTTGCGATAATGATATATATTGCAATATAAATTATAATAGAACCATTTCAGAACAGTTAACATAGACCCTTAGGAAAGCCAAACTGCTATTTTCTTTTAAGAAATAAAGAAACGTTGCATGTCGTTTTGAGAACATTTATTGTCCAGAAGCAAAACTGTAATTAAACAACACAATGTTGCAGATAAATAAACTAAATGTAGTGCCTTTTAGAAAGAAAAAAATTTCTTTTAAGTCCTTGGTTTCTAAGCGCCAAGTTGCAGAGAACAAAAAAACTGGTGTCTTTTATAGTTAAGGAACTTACACTACTGAAAATACTTCCAGTATTAATTAGTCAAATAAAATTGTGTATTGCAGATACTTCAAATAAAAAACATATTTGGTTTTAAACATTTTGGTCTTTGCTATTGCATTATCGGTGCAATAGAATTTAAATCTCTATCGCAGACCAATTTTGTATTGTTTATATCGCCTATCGTTTATATCGCTCATTACTAAGTGTGGTAATTAAAATCTTGTTTTCGCTTTAAAATGTTTATATATATATATATATATATATATTTGGACTAGAAACAAGAGAAAACATTCTTAGTGTGAACCTTTTCTTTGCATAAACAATGTAGATTCTATATAAATATGGTAATTAAATACATTTCTGTAGCTCCTGGTCAACTATAATTCAGACTGAAAATTGCTTATCTTGCTATGTGACTATTGCAGATGTGCACATTGCAATATTGATGCTGAAACGATATATTGTGCAACCCTACACTGAGGTCTCATAAAGCAAATTAATCAGGCTGCTAGAAAAATATATTATTTATTTTTTACAACATTACTAATGCTATTAATCCAGCTTAAGCAAACGGTCCTTAGCACATTCACAAGTCACATAATTGGATTTAACCTGAATAATAATAATTGACAATTCATTGAACAATGGTAAATATGACCAGTTATTTTTAATAACATTAACATTATATATATTTTTGATAACGGTTGTTAAATGCATTGTAGGACAATCAAGGTTAAAGGAGCATGCTAATATGGTTTATGTATAGTATGCGCACAGTAAAGGTGCATGCATAACCTAGTCATTTCATAATAAATACAATAAAAATGTTACCAAATATTAGATTTTGCGCCAGGTTGACTATCAGAAATCCTTGTGGCTTGAAAGTGTCAGTTCCTTTGTTTTTTTGGCCACAGAATTTCACTTGTATCACAGCAAATTGTGGGTTGTAATGACTTGTTTGTACTGACATTAAGAAGTAATTTTTAACACAAAATTTAATTAGAAGACAAAATGTACATTGTATTTTCCCAGAGGCATTAGCTAATTCAAACTCTGAAAGTCTGTGACATTGATTTGAAACATTTTTGCTGCATAATTATTATTTATTTGAACAATTTTTGCGCAATACATTCTGTCACATGATGTGTTTAAAAATAGTATACAAATGAACATGTGACCTTGATTTTGACTACTAAGAAATGAAAAGAAATGATGATGGGAAATGAAGTCTAGGTAGACAATGTGGTAGGTTTTGACAGTAACTTTAATGTCAGGACTGCACCATAAAAAACGACAGCAATAGAACAACGAATAGGGATTTCATGCATGCCTGTGTTAGAGAAGGAAGTGAGTGACTTATGGACTGGTCAGGTTACACGTGAGATTACTTCAGTCTAGTCTGCATCTGAAGTTAAGATGAGCTTTTAAAAATATTTTTGTTATACTTGCATACAAGTATTCCTATTGTGTTAATGCAGCATTGGGTAAGAAAAGGTTTCCCTGTCTGTCTTCGTACCTCTAGTTTAAATGGTACTGCGGTTTTATTTTATAGACTATGTTAAAACAATGTAATGCATTTTGTTATATTTTAAGAGACCGTTCCAGGTTGGTGATTGAAAGTTCTGAAGTTATCGTAAAGGAGCTCTTCAGTCCTCCTCTGGATCCTATTGAACCGTGATGAGGGTACTTAAATTAACTTTTCAATATTTGCTGCTGCTTGTGGTTCAAAACCACATTCTTTATTCAAAGCTCTACTGGCTGTTTAAAAATGCAAATCTTTACAGAATGTTAGTTTCACAGGCAGAAACTGAAGCCCTTCTGCTCGCTTTACAATAAAGTTTCATTAGTTAATGTTAGCTACTTTAACATGAAGTAACATGTATTTACTAACATGAAATAAACTTCTACATCACTTATTAATCACAGTTTAGCATTTACTAATGCCTTATTAAAATACAAATTCATTCTTGTTAACGTCGATTAGGGCTGTGCAATATGGACAAAATAATCATATTGCGATTTTTGGAACAAATATTACGATTGCGATTTTATTTGCGATTTTGGCAGCTGTTTTTGCTTTTTCAAACAAGCTACATACACACATTCTAAATGTATTCAGTGCACAAGAAGTGCAGAACAAAACATTTCACAATGGAATAACACAGTATTAAGTTTAATAAATAAAACTGTAGTAAAATTGTCTTTTAAAACAGACAACATAAAATAACTGAAGATGAACTAACCTCACCTCTAGTTAAACACGTACTGTACACAGTAGCACTAACTGCTGGATCAACAAAACTGTAATAAATTGTCTTAAAACAGACAACATGAAGAAATAAACATGAACTAACCTCAATTCCAGTCATAACAATAAATAAAAACTAACATAAATCAAAACCTCCTTTTCAGTTCTCTCGCTCAACCTTGTCATGCGCGGAGTGAGCTCTGATTGCCTGGTGTGCTGTGTCAGCTCTGATTGGTTAACATATTAAAATCATGCACACAAGAATAAATTAATAGGTAAAATTGCAGCCTTAAGCGATTTAATTTAACATGCGATTTAGGAAATTGCATGTGCTTAAATCGCGTTTTCTGTTTTTTTTTTTTTTTGCGATTGCGATTAACTGCACAGCCCTAACGTCAATGCATCATGAGTTAACATGAGCTAACAAAGGACATCTTTATTGTCATTTATGTTAACTAACATCAACAAATACTGTATTTAATGTATTGGTCATTGTTTGTTCATGTTAATTAATGCATTATAACATTAATATAACCTTATTGTTAAGTGTAACAAAAACTGAATGAAATTATATCCAGTTGAAGTCAGATTTATTAGCCCCCCTGAATTATTTTTCTCCCCATTTCTGTTTAACAGAGAGAAGATTTTTTTCAACACATTTCTAAACGTAATAGTTTTAATAACTCATTTCTAATAACTGATTTATTTCATCTTTGTTATGATGACTGTAAATAATATTTGACTAGACATTTTTCAAGACTCTTCTATACAGCTTAAAGTGGCATTTAAAGGCTTAACTAGAGTAATTAGTGTAACTAGGCAGGTTAGGGTAATTAGGCAAGTTAGTCTACAGAACAAACAATCGTTCTACAATATCAAAAAAAAGCTTAAAGGGGCTAATAATTTTGACCTGTTAAACATAATTTGGGAAATATTTAAAAAAGAAAAAGAAAATCAAAAGGGGGCTAATAATTCTGACTTGCATAAAAAAGCACAACTGTAAAAAAAAAAAAAAAAAAAAGCAACAACAACAACTTTGTACATATTCTACCGTAAAATTTTATAACTTAAATGTGTTCTAAGAAATAAAATCATTTGAATGAATGAATGTTTGTGTTTTGTGTGGAAGTTGTTTATCCAAATCTGACCAATCAGATATTTTGTTCATACCCACTTCCTCAGTAGGTGTTATTAGCCAAACCAGCCCAAAGAAACATGAACCGGTAGGTAGTACCCCACTAGGCATGGGCCAGTATAAGATTCTGACGGTATGATAACCTTGTATAAAAATATCACCGTTTCACGGTATGACTGTATTGTGATTACTGCTCTAAAATATATTCTTTTTAAATGTCTGGGTAAAAGCAAAACCTTTTTCCCCTTTGAACACAATATATTTTATTTTGAGAAACATTTAAAAGTATTTTGGGGCAATAAATATGTCAGGCTGAATAATTCAAGTGAATCATTGACTTCTGCTGTTTTTATTAGTTTTAAAAACACAGATTTCTTTATGATTTACACCTAAAAAAGCAACAAAGAAAATGTAAATAAAAAAGTCTTAGCCATACCTTAGGAACGGTATAGCAGAAAATTTTGGCGGTATGAAAACCTTGACTTTTCCATACCGCGGTATACCTTGGAAACGGTTATCGTCCCATGCCCATACCCCAGATCAGAGAGTTAAAAATAAATACTAATGGCACGATTAGAAACCGAAGAACACGACAAATGCGAATAAGAATCAGCATATTTGCTGTCATTCAAAGTGTTTTAAAGGTCCCGTGTGTAGGATTGGCACCCAGTGGTTGATCTAGGTATTGCAGTCCAAATGTAACGTTTTCGAGATTTTTTTTTTTTTTTTTCTGGCTCCTCTTGCACGCACATGCAGTTTGCTATATTGATGGCACCAACAGAAACAAGTGTCCTGATAATCAAGCCTTTTGCTGTAAATTGATCAGCTAATGTTTATGTTTGTAATATTTGTATTGTTTGCTAATTTAAAACCACCTCATGTGAGTTTTTATAACTTCAAATTTGCGTCTCATTTTCAAAGGCTCTGTCTTCCAGAGGTCGCATTTTCATCCACTCCTGCATATAGAGAGAGCCTTTAGAACTGAAATGAAATGTGCCGATTTGCGCCAAGGTAACTCTGGGTGCCGACTGGCGGAGTTACGCTGATCAAAACAAAGGCAGACATCTTGACACGGAACACACATTTTCAACGGATGAAAACTGACTATAGCTTTGTTTTTTAGATAAAGCAAGTAACACTTAGCATGAATCTTAGGTCCTGTCCACATGAACGCGTTTTTTTTTTTAAAAACACACTTTTGTCAACACAAAAAAGGAGTATCAGATGACTGAAACTTTCTAAAAACTCTTGAATATTGGATGAATATTTTCCAAAACTGCCTCATGACGTCAGCATGCACGCTATTTTCTTCTTTCTGATTGACCAACACGGCTGGGTTCACACTAAACGTGGAACGTATTGTGTATTGCAGATTGTTCAACCGCTGGTCTGTATTCTGCCTCTATTCTCACGTTTGCATTGACTTGTATGCGATTTACTCGCGAAAATACTTAATTCCACGTTTGGTGTGAACGCAGCATAAGTGTCGTTATCACCACTTGTTGGTTTGGCATGCACTTAACGTGGGCATGTTTTCATGTGGACTGACATATTTTTTCAAACAAAATCGATGAAAACTGTTTATAAACGTGTGGACGTGGCCTTAAATATCTGCAAAAATATTATGGTAATATTTAAAAGCTTTAGATGAGTCAAACAGCACTTTCAAAATCGTAATGTTTGCACGTTGACATAGGTTTATAGCCAAAATGAGATTTAATTCGATTTAATATCTTACCCAATTATTTCATCATGATAATTACCAGTGGTGGAAAGAGTACTGAAAAATCATACTCAAGTAAAAGTACAATTACTTGCCTAAAAATGTAGGGCAAGTAGAGTAAAAGTATCTGTTGTAAATATTACTCAAAGTATGATTAAAAAGTACACCTTTTAAAAGTACTCAGGAGTAGTGAGTATTACACTGTTAAAGTTAAACTTACGTTGTTAAATTCATTTTGCACATGCTTTTTGTGCATGTGTGTGTGTGTAAATGTAACATTCTGTAGTGCATCTAGTTATTGCCCAGCAGGCACACGACATCATAAGATGTTAATATTAGGCTAGACTTAGGTCGTGACATCAGGTGACCAAAATTCAATGTCTAGCCAGCGGCTAAGGACAACGTTATTTTGACGTTCAATAATGACATCAAATGACGTTGATATTTGGTCAATTTTTGGTTGCGTTGTAAAGTGACCAAAATCCAACGTCGAGCCAACATCTTAAACCAACGTCATATTTACCTCAAATACTGACATTTATTCATCAGTTATGTCAACCAAAATGCAATGTCTGATCGACGTCATAGGGGTAACGTCCACACAACGTCAAGCTGTAACATAATTAGACGTTGATATTTGTTTGGTTTTAGGTTGGACACTGACGTTGGCCGGACGCTGAGTTCTGATGTCAACCCGAATTTATTTTCTAAACAAAATGTAGCGTCCCCATGACGACAGTATACAACGTCAATCTGATGTCATGTTGACGTCTTGTGCCTTCTGGGTGTTTAAGGCCATTTCGGTCATCAGTAAACATCCGTCATCTTCTCATCAGTGACATGCATCTAAACAGTCTCTGGGTCAATCTTTTTGGACACTTTCAATGCTTCCAAATGATGCGAATTACCTTCTATGTGCGATTTGATTGGACAGGAATCACAGGACTGACTTTTATAATCCCCATTGACAAGAAAAAATAAAGTAGTGACTGCAGGTTGAAGGAAAGTAGTGGAGTAAAAGTACCGACACTGCACTAAAAATGTACTCAAGTGAGAGTAAAAGTGAACATTTTAAAAACTACTCAGTAAATTACAATTCCTGAGAAAAGCTGCTCAATTACAGTAATTTGAGTATTTGTAATTAGTTACTTTACACCACTGGAAATTACATAATTAAATTTCTCTAGGCAACTGTTATCTCTCAAAAAAATTCCTTATTACAGTATTCAACGTAATATTTCATATATGGGCTGTATCGTGATGTACTGTACATTTGTGTGAACTAAATTGCTACCTGTCCATTAAACTAAATGTGCTCCACATATCCAACACGACAGTCGGTTGCTGTTGTTCACGAATAAATGAAGGATTAATGAAGGACTAATAATCTACTCCACATTTGATTTTTATCTGGCTGATTTGAGCTCATTTAGTTGGAGTGCACTGTTGTATAATATGAAAATGAGTTGTTAAAAGGTACTAATGGCTTTCTAAGTTTCACATTTAGGCTGTTTTAAAACCACTTGTTTCTATGGTTGTGGTATGTTGAAGGGATAGTTCACTCAAAAAAAGTTTTTCTTCTGATAAACACTATTTTAAAGAAAGCTAAACTTGTAACCATCGACATCCATAGGAAAACAAATGCTATGCAAGTCTTTATTCAAAATATCTCCATTTGTCTTCAGAAGAAGAAAGGAAGGTTTGACACGGGCGAGTACATGTTTACAGATTTTTATTTCTGGGTAAACTATCCCTTTAAGGGAATTAATAAAGAGCCTGCCATTGAAGCAGATTTTTTAAACAATAGTGTATAACAGGATATTGGCCGTATAGGCTGGTTTTTATTATCTTCACACAATATATTATTGTTTTCTTTTTCTTATTTCGTTTTTTTTAATTGAGATAATTTTCTACTTTGTATCCTACGGTGGCCGAGCAAGGTTAACCCACTGCAATTTAAGAACGCTCATGCAATAACAAAAAACACCAGCAGATTAAGAAACTATCTTCATCAATTTGACAGCACACCTGTTACAAATTCTCACAACACAGACAACGGAAAAAATGCGCAGCAAGTTATTGAAAACACAACGGAACAACTTGCTGCGCATTTTCTACCGTTGTGTTTTCAATAACTTGCTGCGCGTTTTCTTTCGTTGTGTTTTCAATAACTTGCTGCGCATTTTCTACCGTTGTGTTTTCAATAACTTGCTGCGCGTTTTCGTTCGTTGTGTTTTCAATAACTTGCTGCGCGTTTCTTTCGTTGTTTGTGTTGTGAGAATTTGTAACAGGTGTGCTGTCAAATTGATGAAGATAGTTTCTTAATCTGCCGGTGTTCTTTTATTGGATGTGCTTTCTTATATTGCTGCGCGTTAACCTTTCTCAGCCACCGTAGTATCCGGATTCTGTGGGCATTTTGAAACTAAGGTTTTTCTTCCCCCTTTGATATTTTCTTGCATGCAATACTGACTTATAGCAAAAAAGTTAAATATACTTTTATTGATACAGTACGAGTATTGTTATACACTTTTGTATCCTGGTATTTGACTTTCACCTGTTGCATTTGTGACCTTAAACGCACAGGTGAAACCACAATGCTGCAACAGCCCCGTCTTTGAAGCAGATAAGATTCTTCATGTTTTTGAGATTGTTGGTGTAAAGAAGCATTCAGCCTTATCAAATTATGCCATGGTTTAAATTATGATGTCATGCTCTTTTGCAAGGTACATTACTGCACACAGCCTTTGCTTGAAGAATTTGCCTTTTAGCATTAACTGCAATCCTTGACATTCTTTTTTTCAGATTAGCTTTAAGAATGCAAAATGTATTCTTTCTTTTCGGCTTAGTCCCTTTATTAACCAGGGGTCGCCACTGCGGAGTGAACCGCCAACTTATCCAGCAAATGCCCTTCCAGCCGCAACCCAGCACTGAGAAACACCCATACACTCTTGCATTCACACACATACACTTCAGCCAATTTACCTTATTCAATTCACCTAAAGCTCACCTAAAGGACTGTGGGGGAAACCGGAGCACCCGGAGAAAACCCACACCAACAAGGGGAGAACATCGAACTCCACACAGAAATGCCAAAAGAAGCAGAGAAACTGAACAAAATTATATTGGCAATAGTTATTAATAATTGTTAATAAAACTAATAACGTAATACTTTTTAGTTATAATTTGTATTACTTGTTAAATGTAATCCTTAACAAATCTGGAAACAAGATCAGTGTTTTATATGTTGTTTAAAATAGGTTTTGGTCTTTAGTCTTTTATTTCATACACCTGAAAAAAAAATTTCAAAGACGATTCCTCAGATTTACTAAATCTATTTAAGTTAAGTGGTTGTAAACAATTTATTTAGGTTGAATTTAAACAAACAAATTAGGTTGAACGTTAATAAATTTGATTTGTTGGGTTAAATTCAACACAAATAAATAGTTTTCAACAATTGTCAGTCTACTTTTTTAGACATAAAAGTATTAGACTTAAATAGTGTCAATTTGATTGTTCTTGCCTTAAAATTGGAAATAATAATGATTTATGTAGCTAAAGTAAATATTCAAAAGAGTGAAAATCAAAATAAATCTTTCATACTGTAAATTGTTGTGTTGTGATGCCTAAATTCACTTGGAGTAAGCTTTTGGTATTTTTAATGTATTTCTACAAAAGCTCATCAGAACACCACATGCATGATCCTTCAGAAATCATTCTAGTATGTATACATACACAATTACAACATAAAATGTGTGTTGTTAGTCTTTTGGTGCGTGTTGTTTTTTTGTTCGTTTTGGACAAAATTGTATTAAATTGAAAAATTATTGAATATGAAAATACTTAATGGCAGGTCCTATGAAATCCAATGTTGTGCATAATGTTGGGGTTACAAATTACACTTGAAACATTTAAAACTAGTAATGTTTCTGATTAGTGTGTTTTTTTTTTTTTTTTTTTGGGTTGTGGCGGTGATGGCATGGAGAAACCCCTGCTCTAAATTGCAGGCCAATACACTATAAATGTGCTACATAAAACAATGTACATTTGCATGTATAATCTATATTGACAATAATAAATAATTTCATATAATAGGGTCCTTTGAAATCCACTTGTTTTTGGGATACGTGGTGGTTAAATTACATTTTAACAGTCAAAAAGCATGTTCAGTTAATTAAAATCACTTATTCAGTTTATCATCAGTTTATAGTTAAACTAAAAAGCTAATGTTAATAATAATATATCAACCCAAAAAAAGAAAGTCTGTTACTTTTGGAAAAGCTATTTTTAAAGCCTATGATATAATTTCAAGCGTGTTTCCACCATCTGGGTTTAAGAAATGACAACACTGGTAGTTTGAACAAAGATTAATTGTATTTATTTTTATACAATGAAGACAATGCAGTGTTATTTAGTTACATTTGTTTTTCAATTTCGGCACTTGAATACAGTTGGACTTTCCAGGAAAACGTTCGTTTCAAATTCTCCTGGTGAAATGCCGTATGAAATGATCACAATCAATATAAAACGATGAATTCCTAACAAATTAAGCTATTCAAGTCATCTGGTGAAATGACATTCATATTAAAATATCTATCTCAGAAATTATAAACCTTGCAATGTTTGTTTGTTTTTTTACCAATATTGTGGAGTCCAACCCTGATATAAAAAAAAAAACTTATTATATTATTATTTTATTTTATTATTTTTTGGGGTTGGTTTGTGATTGTTGTTGCAGAAAACAACGTTCTAAGTATCGCCAAGCTTCTTTAAGTGTTTCACACACATGCCCTGTTCTCTCACCTCTGCGTGGTCTAAATAGCCATGAGTACTTCAGATGGACCTGCATTAAGTAACAGATCTGAAAAACGACATCCCTCTTAAAAAAAGGGAAGTCTGTGTATGTAACAGAAGCCGGTCAACAGTACATGTCATCAGTGAGAACGCGTTTCTCGTGACTTTGCTAGCTCGAGCGCACATGACCAATTTGAGCGTGCAAGCAGAATCATGAGTTTTGTCATTGAAACAAAAAAGGCTTTTATAGCTCCATTAGAGTGTGTAAGTTCAATCAAACGACTGATTGTGGTTTTAGCATGTCATAGTTGTAGGTTTTACTATGAGGCGGTCGGTATCTTTTAAATGTGTGTGTGTGTGTGTGTGTGTGTGTGTGTGTAACAGAGTACAAACCGTTTTGACTTTCACTTCCTTTTATTCCAATCTGAGCTTCATGCTTTGTGCTTCCTCTTCCTCCAGCTCTGACACTATGACATCAAGGAAGAAAGTTCTTCTGAAGGTGATCATTCTTGGAGATTCTGGGTGAGTTTCTCGCAATCAGCATGACACGCTTATTACAAAATCAACACTACTGCCACTTTCATTTTGGGTTCAAAGTGAAGCGGACGTTGCAGAGCTTTTTTATTTCAGTGTGTTGATGTGCTTCCAATTGAAACGGAATATTGTGTAGGAGGAGGGGCTTTCTTTTTTGAACATCATTTGCTCTTAACAAACTAACAGTAATGGCCCGTTTCCACTGAGTGGTACAGTACGTACGGTACCAAAAAACAGAAAGGGTGCCGTAAGGTGGAGCTAGACGCGCAGCTGAACGCCATTGGCTTACAGAGATACGTCATTTGCTTGCGCAACAAGCAGAATGAAAACAGAAAGGACCCGCCATGTTTAATACACAACCGAGAGACAATGCTCCGAAATAATATCAGCATATAATAATGAGCCATGGTCGACCCGAGCTTAAACAAACCTTGTCGTCGTCTTGAACAGCCACAAAGCCAAGAAGAGCAGATTCTTATGGGTTACGAGCCCATAAGCGCGAGCGCGAGTGGTTTCGCTTGTCTCTAGCGCTCGCATGCGCATCAATATTTGAAATAACAAAGTTCTTAACCTGGACTATTATAAACTCGGAATGACGGAATTACTCTCTAACAAGAGAAAAATGATGGAGAGGCTACATGTACTGGTGAAGATAAAAGGTACAGATACTCTGCACTGACTGGGAGCTATATTTCGTATTGTTTTTGAACCTAAATAAGGCATAAATGTCTGCTGTGTGTAGTTTTTCTGTAATTTGGTAACATCGGAGACTGTGTGGGGCTGTATGTGTTCATATATGCTGCATTTATTTATTTATTTTATATAATCGCGGACAGTAGGCTATTTCGCATCCTTGATCTAGTTATAATCAGATCATGTTCAGTCAGTAATGAACATTTTTACACCAGTGTGTACGTGTATAATAAAGCCTCTGTTTTGTGAGAAGTGCTTCTCGTATGATTTGTGAACGACCCATAAAGCTTTACTGTAGACATTTCCTTGAGCGAAAATGACGTCTGTCGTACAGCACGCCCACCAAAGGAGCACCCTATAGCAGTGGAAACGCAAGCCTGATTAAAGTGACCCGTACCATACTGTACCTCTCAGAGGAAACGGGCCGTAAGAGGGCCTGGTTAAAAACCGACTTCGCCATTCCAAACTCAAAAGCAAATGGTCAAACTTTGAAGACCATCAAAGCAAATAGTTGCATCTTCAGTCGATTAACTTGTGTTGATGAAGTGTCCACAATGTGCGCTAGCCAAAACAAATGTTGTAAGTTTCAATTTCACACCAACATTAAAGATGTAGTGGCTTAAGCCAAAATCACATTTGAAAAAAATATATATATGTGAGTGATAATCAACGGCTTGCTGTGCGTTAAAGGATTTTAATGATGATTTTTGATACTCTTTAAAACGGCAGGGGGGCCGTCAAAAGAAACTGACCGTAAAGTCAGACAGATAAACGGAGAAGTAGAAAGTTTCAGGAACTACGTCATATCATTAATCTTATTCATGTTTATTAAACTAGTAATTTTTATTATTTTTATAAATTATTTTAATGATTATAAAGATTTTTGTGACCATTCAAGATTTTTTTTAATCAAACTTTAATGCATCACTTGCTTTTGTTCATATCTCGGACAGTTTTACCTATTAAAGTATATTAAAATATTAATGACAACAGAACACTGGTTGCTCTACAAATATATATTTTTTATTATGGCAAGAATAAAAGCAAAAAGTACACTTACTGAATAATACAGATGTTTTTGTTTTTTTTAGCCACTCCACAATTCACACATTACTGGCTGGATAGTTTCTGTCCTCTTCTCATGCTAAAAAGGCAATAATAATCCAACATTCCTGACCATTATCAACATAAAGCCTAGAAAAACGGCATCATGTTGTAAACCGATTGGTTCAAATATTCCTGTCCAGTTATCAAAGAAATAATTTGTTACTTCATTAAAGTTTTGTAACTATTAAATTGTTTTAAATTCAATTGTAACATCAGTGTTAAACCTATGAATGGTGGAAAAACATCTTCTGTAATGGTGTACCTGTGTCTCCATTGGCCTCTTTTGGCTTTAATAAACTCATCTCTCAGGTTTTTCCAAACCTTTTAACAAAATCTTTCCTCCTGTCTCACTGCTGTTGCAATTTCTAGCCAAGAATTATTGATCATCTGGTTATCTCTATGATCACTGATCATAAAGATATCTTTACATTCGTACCTGTTTCAGACAAAATCTCTTCAAAGTGATTCATATACAACTCAAATCAGACGCGGCGCCGCGTGCACTGTTTGCTCAAGTCTTAAAAAATACCCTGCGCTCCGCTAGCTGAAATCATGTCGCGAACATCTGAAAACTCTGCGATGACGTCATATTTGCCACGCGCACTTAAGCGAACTAGCGGACGCGTCGAATATAAACTAGGCTTCAGGTGTGCTTTGCACTCACACTATAAGCGTACCGCGCCAAAGCCCAAGTGAACCGGGCACACCTCTTTCAACCGGACCAGGGCCGGCCAACTGAACCGCGCCTGAGCCCGATACAGAGCACTCACACTTCTCATACGGTCTGGGAAATGGGCCTGGGCACGGTTCAGATAGCATAGCGTGAGTACGCCATTAGCCCTTTATTTATCTGGGGTCGCCACAGCGGAATGAACCACCAACTAATCCAGCATATGTTTTATGCAGCAGATGCTCTTCCAGCTGCAACCCATCACTGGGAAACATCCATTTACACACACAAACTACGGACAATTTAGCTTACCCAATTTACCTAAGCCACACGTCTTTGGAACACCCGGAGAAAAACCACGTGAACACGGAGAGAACATGCAAACCCCACACAGAAATGCCAACTGACCCAGCCGGGGCTCGAACCAGCGGCCTTATTGCTGTGAGGCGATTGTGCTACCCACTGTGCCACTGTGATGCCCGTGACATCCTATCTGTACAATAATGAAAGTACAAACATTCATTCTTTTGTTTTGATTCATATTGTTGATTATGTCGTGTGTGGATGTGTGATATCAACTCCCAATACAATAGTTTCAGTTTCGTAAAGGGAATGTATATTTTGTTATGGCCTAGATTATTGTTCATAAAGTGTTCCTTCTTGTGTGACTCATAGTTGTGCCCACAAATAGATGTGTTAGTTCTCCTTTCTCACTGCCAGTTTTGGCCTTAATGCTTTTTTTTTTTTTTTTTTTTTGTCTCTGCAGGGTTGGAAAAACGTCTCTAATGAACCAGTATGTGAATAAAAAGTTCAGTAATCAGTATAAAGCCACTATAGGAGCAGATTTCCTGACAAAAGAAGTGATGGTTGACGACCGGCTTGTCACAATGCAGGTAAGGATGATGGCAGATACTGAAAAACACCATTTCTTTTCCTTATGCCAGTGTTGTCTATGACATCTCGTTTCTGGTATGGTATATAAAAAAAATCATAACTTTCACCAGCTATGTTTCCATCCAAAGATGCGGCTTAAATTTATGCACAAAACTGGAGTATCGCATAAAAGATGTGCGAATAAAGCAGAGTTTCCATCTAATGAGTCAAAGAGAACAAAATCGTCACTTCCTGATTAACTGGCGCCAAACATCAAAAGTAAAAATGGAATTAATTGAGGTTGGAGAAGCTGCGTGAATCTTTTCCTTATTCAATAAATTACTTGCGCCTCAGAAGACAATGCCGACACGCAATGGACGTGTGGTGGCTCTTGATGACATGAGACGCGGAGAACAGACTTTCCTGACAGTTCTGGAAGTAATTAATAATATAATAACACATGGCGTTTTATGTTTTACAGTGTGCTCAGCCTGCTGATTTGTCCATTCACACACATTTTTATCATCACATAATTTCTTGTAACAAAATCACATGAATTTTTTTTTTATTCGCATACTACAGTGTGTTTAGTAAAAGTATTTCCAATGTAGTTTAGGCACATCTTATCTTATAGAATAAAAAATTTAATACCAAGTTTTGCGGATGTTTTTTTTTTTATGCGCGTTTTCAAACTTGATGCACATCTTGCCGTTTCAATCAAGCGGCAACCTCCCGCTCTCCCTCGGGAAGCCAATACGGAAGTAACTAAAACTGCAATTCATCGAAAATTCCACTAGTCCTGGCTCCATAATAGAGCAAATCTCTAATGAGCCCACTGTTAAAATGGCCAACTTTACAGCAGAAAAAAAGGTGTTTACAGCCTGGTACAAAGAAAGATTTTGGTTCATATAGCTTATATTACCCTTCATGACAACTGTGAGGGGGGTGAATTTTTTTTATAACTCCTCCGATTCCTTTATATTAAGCTAAATTAAGTTTGCATAATTAAGGGCGTGGCCACTTGAGTGACAGCTAGTCTCGCTGGTCGCAGTCACGTCACCTCAGCTGATTCCGGCTGATTAGCCGCGGATCTCAGCAGATTCATCGTATTTTTGTGTGGTTTTATATGGCTTTACACAGTCAGTTGCCTTTTGGAATTATTTCCTGCAATTATCAGATAATATGGCATGCTGTGTGCACTTAATTCTGCTCACAAATCATTCACAGGGTCTCCGTTTCCCAGGTGAGTTAAATTATATACCTATACCATATCTATAAATGTAATTGCTTTATTTAGGATAATTTATGATTTATAATGTTCTTCAGAGCTGTAATGCACTCCAGAATCTGACAGATTGATCAGCTGTAGGCTATAAAACAGTCATCTGAAGCGTTGTCATACAATGTTATGCCTGGGTTTTCTAAATAGCCCTGCATTTACTAACACAGACTATATCTGAAGTATTTGGATGTAATTCACAATTTATTCCTGTCGAAAAACATCTTAAGAACAATGTTTAGTGGCTTGATGTATTACAGCAGTGTTTTCAACAGACTAAACACTTTATTGATATAGTGTACAACCAAGCATGTGTGGTCAGAACACAAACGAGTCGCAGGTAATGAAATATTATGCGTTTCTCCCATAAGAAAGCCCCTTAGCTAAATGCCAGCATGCATCCTGTAGCTCCGCTCACGCTCCACCTCTTTGCCCTTGTTTGGTATGCCTCGGTTGGTGCGATGAC
>CAIGQQ010024175.1:249393-301959 GCA_903798035.1 Danio albolineatus
AACAGGAAGCATGTGTCTCGCTCGGCATTCTAAATAGGGCTTACGCCGCGTGAAACGCGAGCGATTAGCGAGTGCTCGAACAATAGCTTGCCTCTTGCAAATATATGCAGCTGTTGTAGTAAAAAAGGCAGAGTTTAACTGCACAATGGCGCCCACAACGGACAATAGTGCAAACAACGCTCCCATTTCTGTCCGTGTTGTTTACAGTGAAGGCTGGTCTGTGGCGTTTTAGTCATGTGATAGGGGCTTGACGAATAAGGGAAGGTTACGCAATGACCCAAAAGCGAATCTCAGTAGCGAATCTCAGCAGCCACGCCTCCGTTTTCAAATGTCTCCGTTTTCCCCCATCCACACTGAGACGGAGCAGCAGCGTTTTAGAATGAAAACGGCCTCTCCAGCGTTTCCAAAACGCTCCGTTTTCGAGGCTCGAAAACTCCGGCGTAGTGTGGACGGATGGCGTAACCGTACCAAAACTTTATGCGTTTTAAGCCGAAAACGCATTAGTGTAAACGGGGCCTGAGACTCAATCCCAATTCTACCCCTTAGCCCTTCTCCTTACCCCTACCCCTCATTTTGCACGTTCCTGTGAAGGGGTAGGGGTAGTGTCCCAATTCTCTCTAGCTTGAAGGCGTAGGGCTAAGAGGAAGTTGTAGATAGCCCTTTGAATTTAAAAATAACAGTTTAATAACAGTGTTAATTTCGTTGCCGAAAATTTTCTGTCATCATTTTTGTGACGAACAAGTTTCTACCGAAGAAAACTAAATAAAAATTAAGTGATGGTGACGACAACTATAATAAAAATATACTGACATTTTCGTTGACTAATAAAAACGAGACGAGAAACGAAACGAAGCGAAACTAAAACTAAATCAAAATTTTGACAGAAAAATAACACTGCTTCGAACTAAGATTTTTTTACAACAGCAGGATAGCTGCATTTGGAAGTAGAGAGATACACAAATTATTATTATTATATACCTTTTTGCATTATTTAATATTTTGCCGCTTTTACAACAAACAAGCATATGTTTTAATTAGGGCCGTCCAAAAAATTATTGTGATTTATCACATCCAAAATAAAAGTTTAACATAATATTTGTGTGAGTACTGTGTATATTTATATTATGAATATATAAATACACAAATGCATATACTTGATAAAATGTTGGTTTATATTTAGATATCTAAAAAATATATGTGTATGACACAAATTTTACATTTGAATATGATGTAACTACTTTGATGTAACTTTTTTATATATAGTTTTGGCTTCTATGAATGTGTTTATCACATATACATAATAAATATATATAACACACACGCATATTATGTCAAAACAAACTTTTATTTTGAATGTGATTAATCACGATTAATTTTTGGACAGCCCTAGTTTTAATACATTCATAACTGCGCTTGTGTTTTACCGTCATGTTAAAAAAATGTAAAAATAAAAAAAAATATATATATATATATTTTTTTTTTTTTTTCACTAAAATTCGCTATCCATAATCCCTAATAATAACTCTTGTATTGCAGTCCCACAACATTGACACTCGATGACTCTCAAATACACTGTCAGAAAAGTCTGGAGTCTGGGAATGACCTTTTTATAGTGTCTGTTATAATGTTAATGTTGTTTTCGTGTGTTTACATACATGAGCAAGGCCACTGTGTAAAAGCGCAGTATAGTTACGATCTTATTACCACATTAGATCGTTATGATAACATAATATACGCCTTCAGTGATTTCCTGAAGATAAACACCAAAAAATAACACGACTGGAATCATTACAGCAGTTGCGATCGTCTGATCTCATATGAAGCAAGAGATCGCGATGACATATGATGATGTGTGTAGGTGCTGTAGTGCTGTCCCATTTCTTAGGGGTAAATTTTGAAGCCCTTCTCGTTCACACTCGGTTTTGAGGGCCAAGGTGAAGGGGTAGGGGTACAAAAATAGAATTGGGATTCTGCAAAATTTGCATTATCATCACTGCCATAACAAAAAATGTTGTGTAGGCTAAATCCAGCATTTTTCGATAAATTCTGTAGGCCGAGGAACCGTTTACACCATAATATTTTCAGCCAAAAATGGTAAACTATGTATGTGTTGCCTGTTTACTTGGCAATGGTGTGTTTGTGACTGAAACTGCATACATTTACAAAAATGATTTCAAAGGGGAAGTGTTTGAAAATTCAGCTCTTCACAAAATACACCTGAAAATTCCGAAAATACACCTGAAAATGATTGACTTTGAAAATTATGCATGTTTAGGGGAGTGTAAAATGATGGCAAGTACAAATAAACATCCCAAATAATGCCCTGGCACATGTGTAAGCGCAGATCATTTTGAAAACGTTGTCATGTAGAGGTGGAAAATTTGTTTTCAAAGGCAAAAGAAAATAACGTTTTCGGCTGAATTGTCATGTAAATGGCCTGAATCCAATATTTTTCAAATGGTGATCATCAAAATCCTTAGGGATTACAATTCCGAAGTTTGGGATTGGCAATAATGTGTTTGAGAGAAATTTAGTTCACCAAGGTTGCGTTTATTTGATCAAACATACAGTAATAACATTAATACTGTGAAATATTATTGTAATTTTCAAATATCTGATTTTAGGTCCTATTTTAGGGGCTGATCACACCAAACACGCTTTGACATTCCAAAATTGCGAAGTTCACCACACTGCCTTTTTTGCTGGCAAGGAAAAAAAGAAGCATGGTGTGCTATTTATGTCACTAAGCAATGACTGAATCAGCAGGGTATTGTGTGAGTGTTGCTGTTGATATTGGTATAATTTTAATATATGATAATATTGTGAAATTTAAGATTTGTGAATCATACAGCACCGGATAACTCAAAACAGCAACCACAAGTCTCTCCATCTTCAGCAGTCTCTGTAGTTTTCTCGACAACACAAACACCAGTCATCTCAACGGAAACCCCGCCTCTGCTTTCATTTGATTGGAGAATGAAACAGACGCGACTGACGTAACATGCTTTTTCCACTCAGAGTTGACCATTTTTCGACTGCAAGTGCACCGCGCACAATGACAAAAATGCGAGGCGCAGTAAGCGGTTAATGCGCGCAGGGCGCATAAGCAGTGTGCAAAATCCTCGCGGCCATTAGTAAATCATTTAAAAAAGGCACATCTCACTGTGAAAAGCACATTCTGTGTGATCCGCCCCTTATTATGTATTCAAATATATAAACAATTTAATAGTTACATTTATTACTTTTTTTTCTTTCTTCAAAACCATAATGCATTTTTCTTTTTCAGGATTTTTTGAAAGTTCAAAACACATTTTTGATTGTGCTTTCACACATTTATGTCCTCAGGTAACAACCAAGCGGGCACAGGCTTGGTGCCAGAGTAAGAACAACATCCCGTATTTTGAGACCAGTGCAAAGGAGGCCATCAACGTAGAGCAGGCATTCCAGACCATCGCGCGCAATGCACTCAAACAGGTACTTGTGTTGTGTATATACAAGCTTTTAAAGTATGTAGTTCTAGGCAGTTTATACTTCTGCATTAATGCACAATCATATACTGTTTGCCATACCCTGACATAGATCCTGATGTGCAACTCTCTAAAATTATAACTACTATAAGTCTGCACACTTTACAAGACAGCACAAGATCTGTGATTGGTCAGCTTAGTTGTGGTAAAAGATGTAGGTGGAACTGAGAGCCGTAGGAGTGAAGTCCCACAGAGGAGCTGAATTTTTAAAGTGCATTTACTTTTAAAGTGTAATAACAAATATTTACTCTTTGCTAGATATTTCCTTTGAAGGTCATTACTTCACCACTCACCAAGTGCAAATACAGACAGACGGTGGAGCATTTAAAAAGCTGATCAGCTGATCCATCTCTCATATGTCAGCACATAGACAGATCAGCTGATAGACGCAACGTTCGACCACTTCAGTGTCTGTGTATCTGGTGAAGAGATGACCATCAGAGCCAATCACAGTCATACATGTTGAGCATATGAACACTGTGCCCAAACATCAGTTTAAGACAACTCAAATGTTCACTGGAATAAGACTTTTAAAATTTCAGTATCGATTGATACCCAAGTCGATACTTTTTTTTTCCACATTATACAGAACAAACAAAAAACAAAACACCCCTTTCCAAAAGCACCAGATCTAGAAACAATGTATAATTAAATTTCCATAACGAAGAAAACATGACATGAAATAAGACACAAGTTTCTTTATTGCTCATATTGTCATGTTGTGTGCATCCATTTCCCTCACAAGAGTTAAAAAAGGTTGCCAGACCTTATAGAATGACTCAACAAACCCTTTGATAGTGTGCCTTATTTTCTCCAATTTAAGATGAGACATCACTTCTCTTATCCAGTGGTTATGTGTTGGTGGAATAGGGTCTTTCCATTTAAACAGTATCAGTCTTCTAGCCAAAAGAGAACCAAAGGCTAACATTTTAATTTGCTTTGTGTTAAGAGGAACGTTCTCAGGGGCCATCCCGAACAACGCGAGAAATGGTGATGGCTCTACTTCCACCCCAAATGCCTCAGAGAAGGTCTCAAAAATACTAGTCCAGTATATGTAAAGCTTTGGGCATGTCCAGAGCATGTGCAGCAGAGTAGCTGGGGCCTGCCTACACCGATCGCATATGGGATCTATGTCAGCATTGATCTTAGTCAAGTCGATACTTTTAACAACCCTAACTCAAATAATGGCCTATTTAAAGGGCCACGAAACCCACCCAGTCTCAGCGGGGTGTTTTCACGCCTCTAGTTTGGAAAAGCTCAGGAAAGTGGGTGTGTCCAGCTTGGTTTAGGTAGGAGTGTCGGGGGAGGGAAAGAGGGAAGGTTTTGCATAAAAATGGGAGTTTCCATTTGTGCACGCGCTTATTTTCACAAAGAGGCACAACAAACACAGACGCAGGTGAGAAATACAGTAACTGTGTTTATATGGACGTCAGTAATCGAATTATTTGCCAAATTATTAATGTCAACTTTAACGGCACTTTCACTTTATTCTCAGATTCGCGTGACGGGCAGGGCTTCTGTCTATGGTTTGGTGACTGTAGCTTTATTGCTAAATGGCTAACGGGTTTTATAGAGAAAATAACTGTGTTTATGCGCTTTATGAAGGCTGAAAAACAGCGTAGATTAGTTTGGAGCTGTATCTGAGTCCACTAGATTATTTCAGAGGTGCACCCAGCTCTGTGAGCTCATAAACTCCTCCAGAAACTGAACCTGGATGATGGAAGCTTTCAGCGGTGCTTCTGACTGAGCCGAGCCCAGTTTGATGAACTGTTGTCGGGAGAAGGATTTTCCCCTGAGACACCAACAACAGGCGCTACGTCATAATCACACCCCCACAAGAGCAAGCTCCTGATTGGTTAACGTGGTGCAAACATCCGCTGGAGCTCAGATTTTCAAACTGAAGCGATTCGCGTGAATTGCGTGTCAAACACGCAGCGCCATTCGCGTGTATCGCGCCACAGGATGCCTATTCGCGCCTTTGCATTGACTTAACATGTAAATCACTCACGCTTGACGTGTCTTCCGCGTCTGCTGTGAACGCAACATAACAGGTACAATCTTCCAAGCAATCATGAATATTAATGAAGTTGCGCCGCTTACACAATAGAGCACTCTGGTTGGTTCGAACCAAGTCTTTCTCATGAATTAATGCCGCACGCTCAGAGATGTCAGGATGTACTCGCCAGTACAGACGTCCACTCGTTTCAAACCGGAAGAACGAATTTGCTCGAAATGAAGCAAAAACAACCAATTTACACTTTTAAGTCAATTTTATGTGTCCTAATAGTGTTTATAGCAGTGTGGGACACATATATGACTGTCAACAGCTCAAAAAATGTGTTTTGGTGTTTCGTGACCCTTTCGTGACCCTTTAGGTCAGGTGCCCAAACTCGGTCCTGGAGGGCCAATGCCCTTTGGAGTTTAGTTCCAACCCCAATTACAAACACCTGAACCAGCTAATCAAGCGCTTACCTTGTAAACTACAACTTCCAGACAGGTGTGTTGAAGGAAGTTGGGAGCTAAAATATCAAGGACACCGGCCCTCCAGGACCGAGTTTGGGCACCCCTGGTATAGGGGTATGTTTTGGGCTCAATGTGTGGAAACTTTAAAGTTTTCTTGGCGTGTAAATCAACTGTGTCCTTTCTTATTTTTCAGGAAACTGAAGTGGAGTTATACAACGAGTTCCCCGAGCCAATTAAACTAGACCGGAACGATAGAGCCAAACCATCAGCAGAGACCTGTAGCTGCTGAGGACCTCCAGGGGGCGCAACATTTCACCCTCAGCCTCTCTGGCCTCACCTCTGCCTCATTCCCTCCTCCTCACTCTCTTTCTCTCTCTTGCGTTCTTTCTTTCACCCCAATCCCCCGTTCTTCTTCATCGCCTTCCCACCCTCTTCTCGATATAATCACTGGCCTTTGTAGACGAGCAGACTTCCTCTCATTCAGTATCCTACACAGTTCTCATTCACAGCCTTAGACACAACACACACACACACATATGCTCAAAAGGCTAAATCTGGCTCCCATTTCATACTCAAATCCACCATTTCTGCAAAATCGGCACCTCCCCCACGCTAAAAAAAAAGTCCTACTTAAACTTTTCACAACACTTGAATGGCTCTTGAGACTTTTGTATACGTATCCCACAATGCAATTGGATAAGTGTGGCGTGAACGCTGAAAGATGGAGGATGGGTGTGTATAAGAGCATTAAAGCCGTATGTTGGTACCAGAAATACCGCAGCATTCAATTGCTTCTTCATTCTTGCTTGAAATCAAAAGGCAGCCTGGTGTAAAGCATGCTACGTTTGCATCTCAATTTCTCAAACCCTGAAAAACACTCCAGGGTTTGTGACGTCCCGACGCACTGGAGGTCTAAACACTGCCCCCGCTGTTACATCTGAGAACTGCAGTCAGTTCATCCAGTGTCCTTTAAAATGGAATCATCATACTTAACCATGTGATGGGAAACTTAGATATTACATTACAATTCATACTATTACGACACTTAGTATTTCTATATTTGTTTTATCTTCATGTCGGCATGACGAATCACCGCGAGCAAGTACTGGCGTAGGCCGTTCCTTGACGTTTGGTTTTGTCGTTTCTTTCATATCTTGCCCAGACTCTATCAGTACCTCAGGACGGTAGAGGACTTAAGTGCTCAGTATCACTCGGATGTTTTCCTGTCTGTTTGTTCATTATTATTGTAATTATTATTATTATTATTATTATTATCTGTGTCGCATTATATACGAATACACACAACTAGACGACTTTGGGGAAAACTGAATTGTTCATGACATTTAATGAAACAAAATGCACAGCATATACATTGTTCAAGATAAATGTATTTCAAAGTAATAATGGAAATAAAACTAAATTGTTGAATAAATCCGTTGTGTGTTTGTGACTATGAAGTGAAGCAATGAAACTGACGAACGTGAATTTTATTTGTATATAACATCATAAAATGGAGGTCAAAAGTGCTTGCCTGTTTTGCCTGATATTTTAAACCATTCAGAAGAGATAGAACATCTATTGGATTGAAAGAAATACACTTTAACTGAGTGTTCAAGTCCTTGGTTTCTTACTAGAACTCGTTCCCAGCAGCCATTGCTGTAGAGGCCCAGTCGGCTTGTTCTGCTTCTCTGCTGGAGGCTTTCCTTCCGGTCCTTTAGCCGAAGTATCTTCATCAGGACTTTTCCGCTTGGTTGGCGAGGCGGTTTTCAGCCAGCTCATCATCATTTTACTGCTGGCTGTGGGTTGAGTGCTCTGGACATGACAGAAGGCTGAAGTCAGTATTTGTATGAATTGCGCAGATTTGTGCGAGTCTCTGAAGCAGTGTGCGTTCATATGTCAAACTGTTGATTGATTTTTATTAGGCCTGTAAAAGAATTAATTGCATCCAAAAAGTATAGATGTATATTTACTAAATATATTCATAATTCTTTAACCCCTTCAATACATCTTAAATCTAATATTAGGCGCACTATTGTTTAAACCAGTGGTTCCCAAAGTGGGGGTTGTGGGATAATAACGGGGTCGCTTAAGCCCCGGTCAGATCACACGATTTTTATTGATGTCAGATTATGCGATTTTTTTTTTTTTTTTTTTTTTTTTAAATCTTGACTGGTCGTAGGTTACAGATGTGCCAGAATACACGTTCCTCCACGATCAGTCATCCCGTGATGTCTATGACGATCATTATTTCCCAAAGCAGTGTTGCTATCATAACATTTCTTATCGCAATTTCAATTTTTTTAATTTCTTATTTCAATCTCAATAAACACTGATGCTGGCTGACAACTAATAACTACATTAAATGATTTATGACATTCACAGGATCAAACTTTTATGTTTCCTTTTTAATATTAATATATTTGTTTGAAATCTAAATGTATATTTTCCTGCCAATGTTGCTATTAAACACTTTCTTGCCTGTACATGAAATGAAAGCACATCAGCAGCAGTGAAGCATTAATTAAATCCTTATTTTCCACGGAGCTGAACAAATCATCACTGCAAAGTTAGATGGGCAAAAATAAGATATAATTCATAAATGTTTCTTGGAAAAAATATCTTTATGAAACTAATTTCGTTAGCTATAATTTTTATCTTAATTGTCGTGTTTTTCGTTGGTCAGTGAACTACTAGACAAAAAGAATAACAAATAACCTTCAAGATGCGCTTCAAAACAAGCCCGTTATAGCGCCTGGTTTATAAACTGTTTTTACTATTATTACACATTTGAATAAGCAGGACAGGCTTTTACAATGTATTTAACAAAAAAGCAGTGGTGCCGGCTGTGCGTACCAACAATGAGAGGGCGCAAATTAATGCCACTTATTTATTTTAAAAAATAAATAATTTAGATTGATTATTAAACAGTATACACTTCCATACATTTACAAAACAAGAAAGAATGAAAATAAATAAAGGTGTGCGTTTGTGTGTTTTAAAGTGTGCATGTACTTGCATGGTGGGATTAATCATTTAATATCGTTAATATTAAAAAAAAAAATGCAAGTATATATAATATTAAAATATAATTCATAATTTTAATTGTTAAAATACAATGACATGCTTTCATTTTCTCGGTCTCACTCGGGGTAATGAATGAATGTAGCCTTCGACAGCAAGCATCGGTGTTTTTCTAGATTGAAATAAGAAAGGGATGATGGGACGGGGTGATGCTGGATATGTGCGTACCTTTGAATAAAATGCTGCGGGTGCCCCGAGAACTCAGAAACTCATTGTGAGAATGGAGTTGTTGGCATATTTGTGCCAGTCTGTCAGATAAAATTGCTTAAAACACCTTAATATTTTAGAGAAGGTAGTTAAAGATGGCAAAGCCAATGACTGGTCATATCCACCCGTGACCAACTCATAAGTAAATATGCAGCCTATTTTTTGATTACCTGACCCTGACATTAATGGCAGCACCCACTGAGATAACTGAAGGTCTAAATTATGTGCTCCTATGGGCCGTCTCACATACGTGACTGAACTCGTCGTAAAGGACAAGAAAAAAAATTCCGTGACTGTGTCATGAGGCGTCGCAGGCATGAAATCGGCTGTCATGAACTGCCGCATTACACGAGAAGATACGATTGAATCTTGTGTCACGACGCCTATTTGTCGTTTACGAATCTCTACGACGCCCTACGTCAAGAAAATCGTGGCAAAAATCGTGGGATCTGGCCGGGGCTTTAGTAATTTTTTTAAAAGTCAAATAAATGTTATTAAACTAATAGAATGACCCCATTTTAACCATAACCCACAGAAGATACACAATAGTAGTTTTTAATAGTAAAAAAAACAACATGCAAATGAAAAGCCATCAGCCTTTCAATATTTTTTTTTCATAGGATTGGTGTGTTTACGTTAGATTAAACACAGCAATAGCGTCTGCTGCAGCAGACTGATTTTATAGCCCTAGGTTAAACTTTCTTACACCTTTATGGCACTCAAATACATTAAAAATAAATACAGGCCACAACTGAATATTGAAAATGATCTCTGATTTGTGGTCTCCAAAATCAAACCAAGAATAGACTTGTGCTGAAAACATTGTGTCCAACAGCCTCTTTAGGTGAGGTTAATATTAAAATAGATAAATTAACAATTGACTATAAAAATGATAAGGTTGTTAGACTGGTGCACTTTTTTTGTGGTGTCTATATGCTTTTGTTTATATAGGCCTAATGTTGTGTGCGCAACGTTTGTATGTTTATAACCACCCCTGAGGCATTTGGTGGTTGCAAATCACAGGCATTGTTATTTTAGAGGTCTTGTGCTGAAAAGTCCCTGGTTAAAACCATGGGTGCCCAAACGTTTTCTTATAACAGGCCAAAAACCAACCTTGATTGAGAGCTGTGGGCCAAATATATATATCAAACCTGTATATAGGTTAACCATACACACATACACACACACTGACCAAACCGTATTATATTAAGTTTGCCATGGGTAATTTCCTCATTTGTTTGCTAATATTTAAAAAAATAACAAAAAAAAAATAATGAATTCCATTTATAACACAATAGAGTTCAATGCTTATAACACTAATGGAGCTGCTCCTGCCTTTGCCTTGATTTCACAACGATGTTGTGCATTGACCTCTATCTCTATCTAAAGTGAAAGTATTTAGATTTTAAAAGTCTGATTCATTTACAACATTTAATTAAAACATTTAATTTCAGCTGCGGTTTTTTTGTAAAACAAAGAAACAAAAGATTACGTTAAATTCTAAATCATGATCTCTGTCAAAGGTGTCCGCATCAACCACCTTCCCATTATTCTCCCTCTATTTCAGTTGAGCTGGTGGGCCCAATCAAAGGTTACAATGAGCCAACTTTGGCTCACGGGCACTACTCTCTGGGCATCTCTGGTTTAAACATTTGGGTATGTAATTATTTATTTTAGTGAAGATTAATTAAATAATTAATTAAATAAATAAATGTGTTGTTTATTTATTTAATGTAATTCATCAATGAATTTGCAATAATGACGAAAAATTCAACTTATGAAAATGACATTTTAGCATACATTAATATGAATATGACTAAATGCTACTTGCTTTTTAAAATTTAGCAAAACTTGTAAAAAAACTATCCAATGTTTTGTATTAGTGTTTGTGTGTAATTTTGATCACAGTGTTAAGTCATTTTCTTCATTTAAGATGTGGAAACTTGTATGACTCAATTAAAAAAATGTAAGCAATAATAATAATAGTTTTTAATATAAAAAATGACAGATTTCTGTTACTCTAACGATGAAAAGAGGTTTTCAGTTAGTGTAACAATAAGTCTAATAGATTTCCCAGTGATGGGTTGCAGCTGGAAGGGCATCCGCTGTGTAAAACATGCTGGATAAGTTGGCGGTTCATTCCGCTGTGGCGACCCCAGATTAATAAAGGGACTAAGCCGAAAAGAAAATGAACGAATGAATTGGTCTAATAGAGCTTTATATCTAGGTTCAGCAATAAGTTAATCATTACAAATACAACAAATTCATATTATTTTAGTTATTTAAAGTACGTCTAAATAATTCATTCATTTTCTTTTCGGCTTAGTCCCTTTATTAATCTGGGGTCGCCACAGCGGAATGAACCGCCAAATTATCCAGCATTTGTTTTACGCAGCGGATGCCCTTCCAGCTGCAACCCATCTCTGGGAAACATCTAAATAATTATGCTATTTAATTTTTACAACTCCATCGATTACACTCAAAACATTATTTCATTCATATTTTGACTTGTATCAGACTGTGTACGTTCATTTAATATTGTAAAATCATTTTTATAAATGTAATTGGACAGTCTTTCGTCTTTGACCGATGTATTTTTACAGGACAGATTAAAGTGATTTTAAAAAGTGCTGCTTTTCTTATATAGACAAACGTTTCACCTTCTTGATCGTGGGGTCCACAGGCTGCAGACATTCTGGAGAGTTGTTGCGTGAATTGTTGACCAATGAGGAGACCGGGTGAAAGGTCAGACAAGACTTCGGTTGGAGTAATTTTATGGCTTCCAGTGACTTCACTTCTCCAAAGTCCAACCACCGTCTTACCTCATCCTCTCCGTCCAGCACTGCTGGCATCCTGTTACGAAACACATCGAGTCAAGACTCAAGGATAGTACGCCGTTTCGAAATAAAAACTCCACGAGTCGTCATATTTATGTGCTCCACCTGTCATGGATGTTTTGAAGGTTTGGAGAAGCGTCTACGGTAATGACTGTGTAAGTGTACAGCGTCTCTCCACCACAAGGAGGCGTCCAGGAGTCAAAGAGCCCTGCTATTGTAAGCAGACGCCACCCAGTCCACTCACTGGCGTCTAGATCACTCTGTAGACATGAGAAGGAAAAAACTAATTGAAATAAAGTGACAGTAAATACTTCTGTTATGTTAATTCTATTCTTTCTAAATAAAAGTGCTGTGGAAAGATGGAAAGAAAACTACGGTGGCCGAGAGAGCTTAACGCGCTGCAATTTAAGAAAGCACATGCAATAACAAAAAACACCAGCAAATTAAGAAACGATCTTCATCAATTTGACAGCACACCTGTTGCAAATTCTCACAACACAAAGAACGGAGGAAACGCACGGCAAATTGGTCAAAACACAAACAACATAAGAAATGCGCAGCAAATTGGTCAAAACACAAACAACGGAAGAAACGCGCAGCAAATTGGTCAAAACACTTCCAAACAGCCACATAACACAACGGAAATGTTTCAAGAGGACCCAAAAACATGACGGACCCAGCTGAGATACGGATGTGTCATTGTGCCGTGACTGTTGTCCTAATTTATTTAATAATGCAACGTTTCAGTTAATCATTAATTAGGCTGATAATTTACAAAAGACAACAGAATCGTGTAATCAGGATATTAAAATAAATGAAAAGCAACTCACCTTTCAAAGACCACCAATCACTTCACTGAACAACAGTCTCAGCTGGGTCTGTCATGTTTTTGGGTCCTCTTGAAACATTTCCGTTGTGTTATGTGGACGTTTCCAAGTGTTTTGACTTGCTGCGCGTTTCTTCCGTTGTTTGTGTTTTGACCAATTTGCTGCACGTTTCTTTCGTTGTTTGTGTTTTGACCAATTTGCTGAGCGTTTTTTCCGTTGTTTGTGTTTTGACCAATTTGCTGCGCGTTTCTTCTGTTGTCTGTGTTGTGAGAATTTGCAACAGGTGTGCTGTCAAATTGATGAAGATCGTTTCTTAATTTGCTGGTGTTTTTTGTTATTGCATGTGCTTTCTTAAATTGCAGCACGTTAAGCTCTCTCGGCCACCGTATAATACAGTACAAAAACAATCTTAATGTATTCAATCAACTGGGGAAATATGATTATAAATATTATCTTTTATCCTATTTACACAAAAATACATTGTACTATACATTGTGGTAAACGCTTGCCCTGATGACCTGATGCAGGAGAGAAGATGTGAAGTAGGTTTGGAACTAACCCTTTAAATGAACTTCTTATAACTGTGAAACTTTGGTTTACCTCTCCTTGGTCCAACTCTTGGTCACTTTTCAGTTCCTGTGGACTTTGTGGACCGGGCACTTGTCCTCCATGGCTTTGTGGAAAGTAAATGAAGAAAGGCTGTTTGTCCTTCTCCTGTCGCCTCCATTCGTAGAAGCCATCAGCCAGAATGACGCAGCGCTGTCCTTTCAGAAGGGGATCCTGTCAAATACCACTCCAGTTTATTCACATTATGTTAGTATTATGCTTAATAAATTATAGAATGCAACTATGCCCATAGGCAACATGGTGGCTTTGTGGTTAGCACTGCCACCTCACAGCAAGAAGGTCATTGGATTGAGCCCTGGCTGGACCAGTTGGCATTTCTGTGTGGAGTTTACATGTTTCCTCTGGGTGCTCCGCTGTCCCCCAAAGACCAGACATGTGCTACAGACCATTTCAATTTGGAGATGTTACTGGCCCACGAACATTTTTTGCTTGTTGTCAAACTATTTCGGAACTGTTACAAGAGGCTATTTAATCATATCTTGACATTAAAACACCTGCCATAATATTATTTATCAATATGTGGACATTTTTGGATTCTTGGAAGATATGGAAATGAAAAATGTAATTCAGGAAATATGTTAGGACCATTGTTATTGTTTACGTTTCTGAAAATGGTCTATAGGTGAATTGAATAAACTAAATTTGCCGTACTGTAAGACTGTGTGTGAATGCAATAAAATACGTATAAAATAGAAATAATGCTCATTTGACAACTTTAACGATTTATATTATCACAGTAGCAGGGGCAGACTTAACCAATAAGTGAGGTAAGCAGCTGCTTAGGGCCCCGGGGAATTGGGGGGCCCCCACCAATGCCAAGAAACCTACATTAATCACATAGACTGTAAAATTATCCGTAGTAGTATACGGACGTAGTATCCGTAACGTCACCCATTGGTTTTTGAAGAGCGCAAAAGAGGCCACAAGTGGGCGTGGCCAACCGGCGCTATTTTGTTTGTGTGTCTCCAGCTGGGGGTATCCAAATAAGGGCAAAGAGGTGGAGCGTGAGCAGAGCTTCAGACGCCTACTACCATACTTCATTACCTGTGGTCAGAACACAAACGAGTCGCATGTGTTTGGTTGTGTACTATATTAATAAAGTGTTTAGCCTTTTAAAATAACTTTTGTAATACACTAAGCCACTAAACATTGTTCTTATAGGGAAATGTGAATTATTTCCAAATACTTCATATATAGTCTGCTATATAGCCTACAGCTAATCAGTCTGTCAGATTCTGGAGTGCATTATAGGTCTAAAGAAAATTCATTCATTCATTTTCTTGTCGGCTTAGTCCTTTTATTAATCCGGGGTCACCACAGCGAAATTAACCGCCAACTTATCCAGCATATTTTTTACGCAGCGGATGCCCTTCCAGCCGCAACCCATTTCTGGGAAACATCCATACACACACATTCACACTCATACACTACAGACAATTTAGCTTACCCAATTCACCTGTACCACATGTGTTTGGACTTGTCTGGTCACTTGTCTGGTTTGTTAAATTTTTACTTCTATTCTGATTAACCACAACGGCAGTGCTCACTATGACACTTGGGGATGATCTTTCTAATGTCTTCAGAAGAGTTTTGGTATTTGCTTTTTAGATCTTTCCATATAATGCATATTATATACGCAGTGCAGCTTTGTATTTTTAAAATACAAAAATGGTGGTTCTAGGATTACCTTAGGGGAACATATATGTGTGTGTGTGTGTATACTTTAGGTTGATATTTTTAATATCATTTTCAGTTAATGATTGAACAACCTGGGCGCCATGGTGGCGTAGTGGGTAGCACGTTCGCCTCACAGCAAGAAGGTTGCTGGTTTGAACCCCGGCTGGGTCAGTTGGCGTTTCTGTGTGGAGTTTGCATGTTCTCCCCGTGGTTGCTTGGGTTTCCTTCGGGTACTCCAGTTTCAAGGAAGTTCAAGGAAGTTTCAAGGAAGTCACAAGTTCAAAGACATGTGATATAGGTGAATTGGGTAAGCCTAAATTGTCCGTAGTGTATGAGTGTGCATCAGTGTGTATGGATATTTCCCTGAGATGGGTCGCAGCTGGAAGGGCATCCGCTACATAAAACATATGTATATGTTTTATGCACTTCCGGAAAGGGAGAGTAACCAATAGCGTTAGAGATAAGAAGTAAACCAAATTCCGCCACAGGAGTAACAAAAATCAAAAAAGTTTCGCGCGAGCAGAGAAGAGCCAGTGAGAGAGCGGAGAGAAGATCCCCTGTGCGCGCGCGCTGGCTTTAGTTTCCTCGCGCGCAGGACTGTAATCTGCTTGCGATTCACTTTCTCCTCGCGCGTAAACATCACTGCTGGGCTCGATTAATTTTGCCATTGATTTGCCGCCATACGTTAGGACCCACACAGACTGCAGGTTGAGTGCCCCCTTTTGGCCTCACTAACACCACTTCCGGCAGCAACCAAGCTTTCCCATGTGGTCTCCCATCCAGGTACTGACCAGGTACTGACCGGCCCACTGAAGCAGAACTGCTTAGCTTCAGTGGGCGACCATGTGAGAATTGCAGAGAGCTAGCTGCCGGCCAATATATCAATATATCAATATATCGATATATCTTGTATCTGTATTAATTGCTTTTTTGTGTGAATGGCTTGTAACATGAAAAAAAAACAGAACAAAATAGTTTGCTTTGAAAGTCTATAGACATTTATCAATGTCTTTTGACAGGAAAACTATGACTATTTTCTTTCTATGACATTTGAATGCTATTAATGTTTCCATTAAAACAATGCTGTTCTGTACTGTAATGTCACTGTGCCAGGTAAAGAAAGCGATACATTTTGGACCAATGAAATTTCACTGTGGGCGGGGCTAAACATTTTACAGCTTATGTGAAATGAATGTGGATCAACTATCACATACCTTGTAGGACTTCTTTTCAAGCAGGCTTTCACTGCGACAGTTAGAGGTGTTGTACTGCATCTTATTGGGGTCGTTCTCTTTAAACCAGGCTGGGACGAGACCCCACCGCATCGCTGCCAGCACACACTCATCTATAGGAGCATCCTGCGGAAAGCAGCTGATTAAATAGCTGTTCTTCAGAGGGACTGAACTTGTGCATTTATGTTATGACGTGCCTTGTTGAAGTGTCGGTTGGACAGAAGCACGGGGCTGAAAGACTGTGGACTCTTGTTGTATGAGGGACGGTATTTGTCAGAGTCTCCATCCTTCCAGCGCGGTGGGCGTCGCTGTCCTGTTCGGTCCCGATAATGAGATGCACGACTGAGCTCATGTGGTGCAAGTGTGCAAGCCGTTCTTCCACACATCCTGGTGCAGCAAACCTGTGTGAGAGTAACACAAGGCTTTAAACTCGTTAAAAATAAAAACAACTAAACAGTTTCTTTAAAAAAAGTAAATAAATGATTCAATTGAAATTATAATATGAAAAAAAAGTGTTGACATGATTAACTTTTTTAATTATGGACATTCTGCAAATTTAATTATAATATTGTTCATATTAAGATAAAAAAGACAATATGTTCAATTTATGATTAACAGATTTGCTTAATCAAGATGTACATGTTCTTGGTTTTCTAATTATTCTTCTTGTCTATGTATTTTGTGTATGACTGTTGTTGTTTTTATGGACTTTGTATTCATTGTTAAAAATGTTGCAATTAAAAATGTTTATTGCTTAATCAAAAGTATGTTTTAATAAGCTTGTTCTTGTTTTATTAATGTTCAATTAATAAAATGCTAAAAGAGATAAACAGTAAGTAAACTTATTTCATAAAATAAAAATCCTTAAACAGATTTTTTTAGATAAAACAAAAAGCACAAATTAATTAAAACAAGAGTAAAATACTTTGAAAATATAAAGATTTCACAAAAGCATTTTATTATAATATGAATAAATATATAATATATCTGAATAAATTATAAGTAAAATTCCAAAATTTATGAAAGCAAAGAACAGCAGATTAGAATAAACAAAAACAAGTAAAAAATAAACAAATATACAAATCAGATTATGATGTAAGGTTATAATGAAAATAATCAAATCAATAAATGCTGTACTTTTGCTTGTGCTGTATATTTTAAAACAATTCAGAAACATTTCTAACATTTTTTCAACAATGTAAATTCGGTCTTCAATCTATGTTCTTTATACATCAACATTTTAGATGCCTTTTACATTTTACAATGTGGTCCCTCGCAAAATGATAAACATATTTGGGGGTCCGTATCATCTACAAAATGGAAAACTCGGTTCTTTATTTTTTATTTTATTCTTTTATTATTTTTTTTATTATTATTATGGCGCCACGGTGGCCTAGTGGGTAGCATGATCGCTTCACAGCAAGAAGGTCGCTGGTTCGAGCCTCGGCTGGGTCAGTTGGCATTTCTGTGTGGAGTTTGCATGTTCTCCCCGTGGTTGCGCGGGTTTCCTCCAGGTGCTCCGGTTTCACCCACAGTCCAAAGACATGCGGTACAGGTGAATTGGGTGAGCTAAATTGTCCGTAGTGTGTGTTTGTGAGTGAGTGTGTATGGATGTTTCCCAGAGATGGGTTGCAGCTGGAAGGGCATCCACTGCGTAAAACAGATGCTGGATAAGTTGGCGGTTCATTCCGCTGTGGCGACCCCGGATTAATAAAGGGACTAAGCCGAAAAGAAAATGAATGAATGATGAATATTATGATTATGCGAGAAGTAACAATATACAATCACAGTACATTAAAAGAAAACTGAAAGTCAGAAAGAAAACATTTTGAAAAGAGAACTCAGTAATAGAAAAACATGCAAAAAAAACATATAGAGGGAGTATATACATCACACATTAAAGAAAAACATTATATAATTTACACATTTCAGTAGTTTTTAAAGCCTTTTTTGTAAGAGTTAGAAATTGTTTGAAAATAATACTGCATTTCAATAAGCAAAATATTTTTTAAAAGGGTTTTGGTTTGAAAATTTACATTTATGTATATAAAAAGATAAGAAGATAAATAAAATATATTTTCTTTTTATGTGAAGCTTCTGTTTTATAATTTACAAAACCAAACAAAACATTTTCCCATAGTAAGGAAAAATCTTTATCAACATTCTCAATTACAAACAGAAAAATCTTTCCAAAGCAGATTAGAAAACTTGCATTGCCAAAATAAGTGAACTAGGGACTCAGGGTGTTGCTTACAAAAGGAACAATTAGTATTAATATCTTTTTTTATATCTTACTAACAGAGTATTCTCTGGGTATGTACGATGAATAATTCTAAATGAAACTTATTTTATCTTATTTATAATTAAGTAGCAATTTGGGATGAGCCATATTTTTCTCCAATCAATATCAGAAACAAACTCGGTTCTTTATGAAGAACTGTTTTGAATCATTTTTACGTCATTGCGTAAAACGTCATGGCGTGGACTCGCGCTATGGCGCCAGAAAATAAGAGTATGATGTGGTCTCAGCTATGAAAGAATATTATTTTCATCACATTCAAGCTTACTATTATTAGCTCATCCAATGATTATCGCCTCATAACAACCACTTCAATAAGATCCGACTCGAAAGAACTAATATTTCACGAAGCAGTCGATGTAAATTCTGCACGCTAGAACTCCAGTAACATCATTTTCCTTACTTCACTCTAAAACGTGTTTTGGTGCATCTGAAGGAGTTTGTTGTGCCAAAAACTCGCTGCTAACGTGCAACGATTTCTGCACACCAGGTTTGGAACCGTCAGCAACTGGCAAACACGATACAGATGCACTGACAAATGGCACACAATAACGTAATAAAATTAAATTCTCACCAGTCAAGAACTAGTCCTAATTTTGAGGTAAAAGGCGTATACTCAGAGAGCAACGATTGTGATGTTCGCTGAACGGTTGCGTAAACACAAAATGGCGCCCTCTTTCCGCACAATCTGTTATAACACTACCAATCACTGCTTTGCATATAGTCAGTGACACACACCGTAGCAACTTATCAAAAACTTCGTTTTATTTGCAAAAACACACAAACATGCAACAGCAATGTCATAGCTTAAAGGTTTACAAAATGATATGACAGAATTGAACATGGCCTGTGATAAACGAGTAAATATCCATGACTTTACAAACTCTTACATTTATCCAAAGCTTTATTTCTTTTCAATCACATAAAAACTCAAATTAACAGGTTCTTGGTCTATCCCATTTTATAACAAAAATGTTGTCTTCATGTTGTCACCCAAAAATAATTCCTGTCACGGTCATTCCAAACCTACAATATGTCTTCTGTCTAACCCAACATATCTTTTATCTAAAAAATATCGCAGTGTTTACGACATTCTGATTCATTTTTCAGCATTTATTTTATGCTCCACAGACAAAGAGTAAATTGTGCCAGTTTAGAGCAATATGAAGGTGAACAAACGATCACAGAAATGACACCTCTGGTTGCATTGTATCAAATCAGCTGCATGTGGGAACTGTACAGAAAGGCAGAAAAATGAAATAAAACAAACAGGTAAACTCAAGTTGCCATACTTCTGGCATCAGCAATGTCAAGTGGCACTTGAAACTTGTAGTGTCAAACACCTTTATTCAGCTAGTCATGTCAGGTCTTATTTTAGATAGTGAGTAGTCGAAACATTAGTACAATATATTAACTGTTCATTTACATGTTCTTCAAGCTGTCTGAAGTTGTGTGTGATGTGTCCAACAAACACAGAAGAGAAAATGCATAATGAATATCATATTATAGCTGCCGCTCGTATTCATCCATCCAAGAGTTTGAGGATACTTTCTCTCTCCTTCAGAGCTTTCCACGCCTGATCTTTCTCTTTTTTTGTTGGAGTGCGTTTCTTTTGTCTGGCTGCCATGATGCGACGGAAGGCCTCCATAACCTCATTATCTGCCACTCGCACCCGCTGACGAAGCTCCTGCTTGCGCATCTCTTCCCGTGCCAGCCTGCATGAAGACGTGAACATTGAAAGATTTACTAGAGGGATCACAATCTCCTACAAGTGTAGGTTGTGCAGCGCTCTATTGACAATGTGCAAGTCATATATAGCAGTGGTTCTCAAACTTTTTTAACCAAGTACCACCTCAGAAATAAATTGTCTCTTCAAGTACCACCATAATGATCAATATTGAAATACAGTAGCGCAGTGGTTCTCAAACTGTGGTACGGGCTTCTTTCTAGTGGTACACGGAGGAATTGCTGAATAATTAAGGTAAAAATATGAACACACATTTTAACCCTTTAACACGTACAATAACACCGATATGATCAGTAAATTGATTTTAATAGGCTAAACCTTTTATTTTCACTTAAATTTTTTAATGTTTGTTATGTATTCTGTTGTCTAAAACTAACTTTCTCCCCATAATTGTAACAGTTGTTGGGGCGTATCCTGTATTTTTTTTTTTTTTATTCCAGTGTTGACAGGTATAGTTTAATCACTTGCTTTTCTGACACACAAAGCCTACTCTATTGCGCAGTAAGCAGATCTAATTTCTAATTTAAATATGTAAATCCATTTCATATAATGAAAATACAAGGTAATGTTTTCAAAGATATACAAAGAACTCATATATAAATGCAACATGTATTTCAAAATTATTAAAAAAAAGAGTTTATATGTCAACACAATGGCATATGGCCTATATTTATGAGGTCCAAGGAACTTTACAGGTTTTGATGAATAGGCTGCTTTATGATAACACTTTACATTTAAGTACAGCAATTTTTCTAAGAACAGTGCCATTTTTAATTAACTTTTAAAAGCACATTTTAGTTTAAATGTTGATTTTTTTTACCTGTAAGCACAGTAGTGTTAATGTTCAAACTATTTATAATTGTTAAAATGTCTGACAATAATAAATATTCATAATAATATGAATTAATATGCCTTGTTTTGAACTGTGCAGAGCTGTAGCTGCTTAATTAGGCCTTTCACTCTGAAATCAGCAGTAGCCCTACATGTACAGTGGGGCAAAAAAGTAGGTAACACTATTTCGATGGTCCATTTGAGTAGACTGTCTGCTTAATATCTGTTGATACTGACATTCAGCAGACATTTAACTGACTATAAGAAGAAGAAGAATAAACAGAGCAATTCCAATAGGGCCTACGCACCGTTCCGGTGCTCGGTCCCTAATTAGATCCACTTTATTTGGTAAACAAAGCAAGCCTCTGGTATAAAATATCTACTAAAAACTGAAATTATTACTTTACAAACTGTATCGTAAATAAATCATATGAACATTTTCATATTAGTCAATATTATTACTGAAAATTTAAAAATAAACTGAATAAATATACATTTACACAAGTAAATAAACAGAATTAATGATGGGCTAAAAATATGCGGAAATCTGCAGAATGTGTTGGCCATGGCATGGCTAAGCATATTTTACCCAAGCCGTCAAACCGACATCATCAAAGAAGCATTGTCATTTAAATGTGAAAGCACATGGTTTGATTTTGATTAAAGATTACCAAAACAAAGTGTTTTCATTCATTCATGTCGACTTAGTCCCTTTATTAATCTGGGGTCGCCACAGCGGAATTAACCGCAAATTTATCCAGCATTTGTTTTTACGCAGCGGCAACCCATCTCTAGAAAACATCCATACATTCTCATTCACACACATTCATACACTACATATTAGCTTACCCAATTCACCTGTACCGCATATCTTTGGACTGTGGGGAAACCGGAGCACCCGGAGGAAACCCACGTGAACACAAGGAGAACATGCAAACTCCACACAGAAACGCCAACTGACCCAGCCGAGACTTGAATCAGCGACCATCTTGCTGTGAGGCGACAGCACTTCCTACTGCGCCACTGTGTCGCCCACAAAGGGTTTTTTTCAGTGCAATCAACTTGGATTTCACACAGACTAAGTGAAGTTTGTTTACAAGCTAATTTCAAGAGGATCACATGCTTATGAATTACCATGGCTGGCCGCACATTATCTAATCACGACCTCCCAATCATATGATTCCCCTTCTACTATAAATAACCACAGTTCCAGTCCAAAGCTATCTTCGTATGGAAGAAAACCCTCCTTTCCTCCCCCTTCTCCTCCTTTTCTTAGATCAGTCGGCACGGCGGCTCAGTGGCTAGCACTGTCGCCCCACAGCAAGAACACTGCCAGCCCTGGTCCTCGCCAGGCTGGTGGGTGTTTCTGTGCGGAGTTCCTATATTCTCCCAGTGTCCGCGTGGGTGTTCCCCGGGCCCTCAGGTTTCCTCCCACCATCCAAACATATACATAATTCTTAACAGATTAAACATTTCAGGCTCTGGTCTAACTCCCTTCCTCCTCGGGTGTTTCCCTTAGCTGCCACAGCAGGGAGTTTGAGAGCTACCTCGCTCTACGAACGGAAGAGAGCCCTGGGCTCTAGCATCCCTTGAGCTCAGGGCTCTCTCCCGGGACAGCATGCCAAAGAAGCTTATATCAAATCATCAGCTAAGTGTGAACTCTTGAAAGATTAGTGAAACCATGAGCCAAGCGTATTGCTATCTCATGCCGACAACAGTCTTGATGTTAATCTGATGTGTTTCAGCAAGACTCACTTGAGCAGCTCCTGTTTGCGTGAGCGGTTGTGTGCGGTCAGTGCTTTGAGTTCAGCTTGTCTTTTCTGCAGTTCGGCCAGCACCTCGTCTTCAGACTCTCCCCCGACACCCTGCCTCTCATCAGAGTCCAGCAGCCCTTGAGACACCAGCTCTTCTCTTATACGAGCCTCCAGAGAGCGTGTGTGAGGTACACTGAACACACAAAATACACAATTCAGCCAGCTTACCTCATAAATTCACATCATTATTTCATTCATCAACAATAATATTAACATTAGTACAGTTTTTAAAGGAGTAAAATTAGGGGTCGGCTTTAAAATGCTTGCCGATATGTTTTATTGTTGTTGCTTCTTGGAAAAGGGAAGGGGAATAGAAGCTCATTTCCATTTTAAAGAGCCCATATTATGGGTTTTTGAAAATGAGCTTGCATGCAGTGTGTAACACAGCTCTAAGTGAAGTGAATCGTCCAGCTAAGGCTTAAATCTGAAAGTGCACAGTGTTTAAAACTATTGATTTATCCATAAAAGAGTCGACTCATAGTTCCTCAAACGAGTCGCCGTGCTTTCGAGTCTTTAGCCGTTTCGGCATGACGTGAATACAAAACATAAGCCCCGCCCATTTGTGCACGCACAGCCCCGGGAGATTCGAAACCACCAACCCCGCCCACAAACCACAGCGGCGAGCAAAGGTTGCCAGATTGGGCGGTTTTGAATTTGATTGTGCAGGTAAAAACCTTTTAGATAGGGTTTGGATTGGAATGAGTCAGCTACATCTGGCAACACAGAGAAGAGCACTGTGCTCAGCTGGATATTATAGGAAGTGTGCAAATGAACCACAGACGAGACTGTTCCCTCTGAGGAGTGCTTTTGAAATCTATAAGCTTACAACGGAGGATTCGTCGATCGATTGTTAAAAGAAGGATCAGAAAAGACTAGATGTATGCAGGGGCGGACTAGCCATAGGGAACAGCGGGACATTTCACTGGCCTGCTATCCAACAAGTGAGTGTGTGCGATTAAATCAGCTGCATCATTGTTTTCTCCAGCTTGTAAATGATGCATTTAACTGTGTTTTGTAACTTGTAACCGCTTGTAGTGTATCTGGTTAACTTGTATTCCCATATCGCGTCTAAAAACACGTTGTAAACGTGATGCGTGACGCTTTGTTTACGGATTAAAATGCATTTGAGCGTGTTCCTCTGCTGTTTGTCGTTGCTATGGCTACATCAGCTCTCACACAAGTGCGGCGGCCCTGTTTCATAATGGTTCAGCTTTTGCCGTTGTGTGCATTAATACTTCATGTGTGTCGTTGTTTTTACTTATAGTTAAGAATAGAGCAATGTGCTGGGAGATCGGGGGGTTAGTTTCGGGAGTGAGGTGAAATACGGGCGACTCCCGGAAAAAAACAAGTGTTGGCAGATATGCTCACACACACACACACTATGACTACTTCAATACTGATAAGCCGTGGTGGGCATTCTCTCGCACTGAATGATGTCGACCAATCGCAACAGACTGGGTCATCGGTCCAATCAGTGCAGTTTAGCATCGTGCTAAGGAAGGGTTTTGGAACAAATGAATCGCTGAACGATTCATATAGGAGTCACTGGGATAATGAGGTAAAAATAAATGCAGATTATAAGACAATGAAAGTGTTTTTTGACAATGCATGCATATAAGCCTGTTGTTGGAGACCCCCAAGACCAAATTATGACCCTTTTTAATGTATAATAGGGGCTCTTTAAAGGATAGTTCACTCAACATTCTGTCATTATTTACTCCCACTTTTTCTAAACTGGCTTGCATTTCTTTCTTCAGTTGAAGACAAAGTAAGATGCGTGGAGAATGACTAAGAACTGACATTGACTTCAATTTCTATCGGTAGTCAATTACTGCTTTTTCAAACATTCTTCAGAATACAGTTGAAGTCAGAATTATTAGCCCCCCTGAATTATTAGCCTTCCTGTTTATTTTTTTGCCCAATTTCTGTTTAACGGAGAGAAGATTTTTTCAACATTTCTAAACATAATAGTTTTAATAACTAATTTATAGTGACTGATTTATTTTATCTTTGCTATTGTAGTAGACATGAAATGTTTATTCCCAGAGATGGGTTGCAGCTGGAAGGGCATCCGCTGCGTAAAACAAATGCTGGATAAGTTGGCAGTTCATTCCGCTGTGGCGACCCCGGATTAATAAAGGGACTAAGCCTAAAAGAAAATGAATGAATAAATGAAATGTTTAACCTGTGTCACATGATCGTGGTGGAGGGTCACAAGGGTTACGTAGTGTGTTTATATGGGGCACCTGTTCATTCATAATTGGAATGAACCGACAATAAAATAATTGGAATGAATAATTGGAATGAACCGACAATAAAATAAATGGAATGAATAATTGGAATGAACCGACATAGTGGAATGAACCGACAACTTATCCAGCATATGTTTTACGCAGCGGATTCCCTTCCAACCGCAACCCGTCACTGGGAAACATCCAGACACACTCATGCATTATGACTAGGGCCAGACGGAATCTGCAGACATTTTTTGTTATTTCTGCACAGAATTTTGTTAAAAATCTGCGGATTTATGCAGAATGATTTTGGAAGTATCATAACTAAAACCTTAATATATAAAATAAAAAGTAATACCTACCTAACTAGATCCACTTTATTTGATAAACGAAGCAAGCCTCTTATATAAAATATCTACTAAAAGACAGAAATAATTACTTTACAAACTGTATTGTAAATAAATCATATGAAAATTTTCATATTAGTCAATATTATTACTGAAAATGTAAAAAAAAACGAAGAAATATACATTTACTAAGGCTGTCAAAATTAGCGCGTTAACGCTTGTGATTAATTTGAAATATTTAACGCATTTAAAAAAAATTACGCAATTAACGCAGTTGCAGTTTTTTTTTTTTTCTGTTGTGGCCGACGTGTGTTCAACGTGCAAAGAAATATGGAGAAGACCAAGGAAGCGCTTTTAAAGAGAAAGTTTCAGTATAAAGCAATTAATGTCGCATCACCAGGCTATCCAGCGTTTCCTCCAGAGTTTCATGCAATTTCGGGTGTTTCATTTTTAACCTTTAAGACTTTAACTGCAGTTCAGCAGTTCACTTTCATTCAGCAACATATTGTTCATGCCCCATGAAAATTATTGGATAAAAATATGAAGCAAGGACCGGTGGATGAGTGATGTTTTGATGGAATTTGATACAGCATGGCAAACGGAAAGAAAAACCTCTGCATTTCGTGACTCGGGTGGTCCTTTAAGGTAATCAAAACTCGCTGCTTACATGGTAGACTCAGAGTATTATCTTAATCATAAAATCAGAGTATTGGTGTCCATGTAAATGTACTCAGTGAAAGTGCCAGATGATGCCGCAAGCTGTCAAAGACAGCCCATTCCTCCAAAAGTTGATTCCATGCGCCCTCAAAAGTTACCCCCTACAAGCAACTTCTGTAAAGCATCTGCTTCACGTTCTTGTGTCAGAATCCTTGTTTTTAAAATACAGCCATAGAACGCTTAGTTTAAGCAAATTTGATTAACGCGACCGTGCGCGTTAATTACTCTAAAGGGAGTTGCTTATACCGGGTGAGCTCGCTGTATTGCCCGCTTTGTCTGTGTGTATGTGTGTGTGTGTGTGTGTGTAAGAGAGAGTGTTGGTGTATGTGTGGATTTCCTAACAACAAGATTAAATGCTTAACCTCTCAGACAGTCGTTAAAAACAGTTTAGAATTTAATGTTTAGAGATGGTGTGACCAAAGTCCATGTAAGAAGTCTAGCCTATAGTCTTTGGTACGTGACTTTGATGTACCCCTTGGTGCTTCTTACGTCCTTGTCACAGCACCAGTAACACAGAAATTAAGCACCGGAATTCACATGCTGATGGGGCTTGTGAGAGACTATTCTCACTCTCAAGTCACATCATTCAAAAGAAAAGGGCCACATTGTCCCCCGATAATGTCAACAGACTGGACTGTCTTAACAATCCTAAATTTTGAGGACTAAGCAAAAGTGTTTCTACTTTATAATTAATGTTCTCAACTCGCAATACAACTTTACAATGAATACAATTGTTTGTATTCAATACTTTATTTTTATAATTTTCCAATTTCCATATTTGCAATGCCTGTATTATGGATTTTTTTGTATAGTCCACTTAGAATCTAACATGCAAATCATGTTTGTTTGTTATTGGCATTGATTGTTTAGAAATTCAAATGGCACTTACATGCCTGTGTTTGTATTTCTGTAATAAATTGCTTTCGTGATTAATCATGATTAATTACAAAAAAAGTGCGATTAATTAGGTAATTTTTTTAATCAATTGACAGCCCTAACATTTACACAAGTAAATAAACAGTATCAATGATGGGCTAAAAAAAATCTGCGGAATTCTGTGCGCGCAGATTCTATGTGGGCCTAACTATGACCAATTTAGCTTATTCAATTCACCTAAAGCGCATGTCGTTGGACTTGTGGGGGAAATGGGAACACCCGGAGGAAACCCACAGGAACACAGGGAGAACATGCAAACTTCACACAGAAATGCCAAATGACCCAGCCGGAGCTTGAACCGCAGCGGCCTTCTTGCTGTGAGGTCATTGTGCTATCCACAGCGCCACCGTGACGCCCCAGCAAAATATTTGCTATCATATACATGTTTATCTTATATATGTTTATATCGTCTACAGCAACTTCTTGTGTGTGATTTGTGTTGTAAGAATATATTTACGTGTTTGCACTGAGTAGTGAGATGCACTTAATCTCATCGCACATGTATATAATGTCAGGGTTCATACACATTTTTACTTCTAAAATTCCATGACTTTTCCATGATTTTTCCAAGATTTCAAGTAAATTTTCATGGCCTAATGTTTCATGCAATGTCTACATGCGGGGTAAAAGAAAAACATTGCATCTTCAACTTTATTTCATAAAACATGTAACAATCTATTTAGTTTCAATATAGATTTAAATCTATGTAAAATTTATTTAGATAATGCTTACACAGCACTAATAATATGAGAGCATGTGATTGGCCAAGGACAGAAAAGAAGCAAATAACCTATATTCAAGTATACAGATATCTGATTTCTATGACTTTTCCAAAACTTTGTGGGTTTTTAGGTTTTTTTCAAAACTTTTCCAGGCCTGGAAAATGCCATGTCGAAATTCCATGACTTTTCCAGGTTTTTCATGACCGTATGAACCCTGCAATGTACACTGTAAATGTGTACAGTGACAATAAAAGGTTCTATCCTATTCACTCTGTATAGCTGTTGACTAGTAACTAAAACTAGTGCTCATTAATACTAAAATGTTAAAAGTTAAAATAAAAATGAAACCTGACTTTATTCATTAATTTTTTAATAACTATAAATAACTACATATTTACTATCTAAATCAATTAGTTAGAAGCTTACCTGAAGTCGTAACTTGCTCTATATAACCATAAATATATCTTCTTGGGGTTAACCTTATCCTTTATATACTTATCCTATACGTTACTGCATTTCTGCTTCCATAAGATGTGTCTTGTTTTACAAAAACAGTTACAGCGGTACAAAAATATAAGAGAATCTTTAGAGAGATGGTTTCTGGAGGTGTTAAAAGTCAGACTATTTTTAACGTGAAATGCCATCTTATTCAAAGCTTCTGGCAAGAGACTCAGCGTGAGACAAAACAACCAAAAATATCCTGTAGCACGGATGCTTTAAAGGGATCGCATTTTACCAAAAGAATTGTCTAGTATTAAAGTAAAGAACAACATTTAAAGGGCCATGAAACACCAAAACACATCTTTTTGAGCTGTTGACAGTCATATATGTGTCCCACGCTGCTATAAACACTATTAGGACACATATAATTGACTAAAAAGTGAAAATTGGTTGTTATTTCGAGCAAATTCGTTTTTCCGGTTTGAAGCGAGTGACGTCTCTGAGCGTGCAGCATTGATTCATGAGATAAACTTTGTTCAAACCAACCAGCGCACTCTATTGTGTATGAGGTGCAACTTCATTAATATGCACGAGAGCTTTGAAGACTGTTTGTGCGTGTTGCAGTGTCCAGACAGCAGAGCGACGCCACGTTGTGCTTCCAAAACAAGAGGAAGAAGAAGAATTGTTTGGAGACACATGCCGCCAGTGTTTTGTATATGTGCTGCAATGTTTTGTTTACATTTCCAATGAGGGAGCGCAGCTGGACTCCCACGCGCGCACAGCAGAAATGCGTTTGTAAGAAACTTTTTTTTTTCACCCGAGAGCTTTCCGCATCTGGAAATGGTGAAATCGTGATTTGCTGCTCATCTCCTTTTAAAACAGATGCCGCTCCAGTTTATGTGGATTGTCCTGGTCTACAGATTTGGTAAGCGATCAGTGCTCTTTGTTTGTTTATTTAGATGGCAAAGTTAGTTCGTAGTTCGTAGAGTTCGGAACTCTTTCAGTGTTTAAAGACAGACCTTTGTCAAAATGATTAACTGTTACTGAGTTTACAGTAAGTTAATATCTGCACAATATTAAAGACTGAAAGATCCGCTGTAAATTCTGCTCTCAGAGTGTAAACACTGCAGTCAAACAATTACTTTCGTGTAGAATTTTCACCGCATTTTGTGACAGGATAGTCTGTAGAGGGTTTTTTATTTCTCCCTTACGCCGCGCGGAATCAAACACTCCATTAAAACAACACTCTTAGCAGTTTCTCACATCTAGTTCATCATGGGGGACATGCAGGAAATGTTCCTGGATAAAAGTATAAGTGCCAAACTGCCGTTAAAGTCGACAAATTAATAATTTGGCAAATAATTGGATGACTGATGTCCATGTAAACAGTCACTGTCTTTCTCCCCTGCGTCTGTAATTTTGTGTTGCCTGTTTGAAAATCAACACGTGCCCAAATGGAAACTCCCATTTTTATGCAAAACCTTCCCTTATTCCCTCCCCTGACACTCCCACCTAAACAGAGCTGGACACACCCACTTTCCTGAGATTTTCCAGACTGCAGGTGTGAAAACACCCAGCTGTGACCGGGGGGTTTTGTGGCCCTTTAACATATTTTGTAATATTAATAAGAATCTATACTGAATACGGTATTTTGGATCAATTAATGTAGCCTTAATGAGAATAAGTAACTACTTCAAATAAACAAACTAGCCAAAATAATATAAATCTTATGAAAGCCATCTTGTTAACTAAATTATAAAAATGAAACTCATGAAAATCTAATGAAAAGACTTTTTGTTTTTACCTGAAGGCTTTCCCCTGGCTGCGAGGTGATGTACCAGCTCCATCATCCTTCCCTGGAATGTCTGGAATAGGGGAATCCTCCATAGGAGATATGATGTTCTCCTACATCAAAAAAAATATGACTGAACCACTGATATAAACCAAGCAGTCACAAAGCTGAAAGTGTTGTACAAAATAATATGCAAATAAGGAGTCACTGACCTCAACAAGAGCTTGTAGAAGCCGCTGAGTGAGCGGACCGAAGGGGCATCCGTCTTCTGGAGGCTCATGCTGAGACTCAGATTTCTTCAGTAGGGCATCTACATCTAGACACGGCACAATAATACAGGATAAGAAACAGATTTAAACAGTGTTACTCTACGGGTCATGGAATATCATTGAATTTAAAAGTTCTATTCCAGACATTCAAAGTCAGGGAATTTTATGTTCTTGTCCAGGTCATAGAATGCCATAGATTTTTTGTTTGTCATTTAAAATTTTAATTTCCATGTTTCTAAACATTTGTTCTACATTGCCTCAGATGCTTTGTCAATTGTTATGGTTAGTCTATTTTTTTCCATGCCACTTTATTCCTTTCCCACTTGTCAAGTGGCAGTCAAATATATTAAAACATGATGATTTTGAACATCAAGCAGCAAAAGTAGTTTCGTTTTGCCAAAGATGAACGGAAGCGAATAAAACCAGGCGTCTTTGCACATTTTAATTTACAATTCTGTTTATTCAATTTGACATAAACTAAATATAATGTAGGTGCTGCTATCCTGAACATGAGTATTTTTTTATTTTAAATTTCTATTCTATTTTTTTTTTTTTTATGTAATTACTTATTAATTGTGTTGTAATATCTTCTGGCCATGTTATGGTTGTCCAAGATAGGGGTTTCAAATTAAGTTCATGGAGGGCTGCTGCCCTGCATAGCTTAGTTCCAGCTCTGCTTCAACACACTTACCTGTTGGTTTTAAACAAGCGAAAAGGACTCAATTCGGGCGTACTCACACTATGCTATCCGAACCGTGCACAGGCCCGTTTCCTGGATAATTTGAGAAGTGTGAATGTGCTGAACCGGGCTCAGTACAGTTGGCCGGCCCTGGCCCGGTTGGAAGAGGTGTGCCTGAGCGTGGTTCACTTGGGCTTTGGCGCGGTACGCTTGTAGTGTGAGTGCAAAGCAGGCCTGAGCCCGAAACTAAAGAGGAGACGTGACTTTTGGGGACTGTTTCATATGGATTTATTAATCATTCTTACTGTTTAATGAACGCAAACTGTCGTAAATTATTAAAGACGCAAACCCCTCTCTGCACGACAGCTGCGCCTTTAGTAAACCTTCTAATTCCTGCAGCACGAGGACTTTATAAATGTTCATGAGCGTCAGCAGTGGCTGATCTGTTCCGCGGAATATTTGACTGTGTGTCCTTGCATATCAAACCACTAAAACGATATAATGATATAAAGAAATCTCCACTGAAATCTCCACGAGCGCTTCTCTTACACTGAACAGCGCATCATTGATGACGTAAGCATACTCGGGCCCAAATGCAATGTGATTGCAAGCCTTCGGGGGAGACGGGAGGGGGGACAAGCCTGCTTTGGCCCGGTTAAAGGGAACTGTACATAGTGTAGAGTATGCCCTTAGTTTGAGTGTGTACAATTAGGGTTGGAACTAAACTGTGGAGAGCTGCCACCCTCCAGGAACTGAAATTGACACTCGTGTTCAAAGACAAACTTCCTCGAAATGGGATAATAAATTATAAACAAATAAACAAACAAAAAATGGACTTTTGTTAAAGGATATTTTTTAGGGGTTTTCACCTTTTATTGGGATAGGATAGTGGAGGACAGACAGGAAAGCATTGGGAGCAGTGAGAGGGGAAAGATCGCCATAGGACCCCAAGCCAGGAATCGAACTCGGGTCTTCGTGAGAACCATGGACATTTTAAACTTCAGCTTTTTAGTCAGTGAAAAATCAGGGAAAAGTCAGGGAATTTAACATTTTTTGCATGTTCTGCTGAACACAAAAGAAGACAATTTGAAAAATGTCAGGAATTGATATCTATACTAAGAAAAAAGTCAAATTCTTTTGATTTCCAACATTCTTCAAAATATATATTTTTTGTTCAACAGAAGAAACAAAATCAAGTAAATGAGCGAGTAAATGGTGACCGTTTTTTTTTTTTAGAATTATAATAACTATCCCTTTAAAGACAACAATTCCATAACAGGAATCCGGTATCTTCCATACCTTTAGCATCAAGTTCAGAAAGAGGCCCCATCATGCTTTTCTTCTTGTCGTTGGCTCGTGCGCCTTCTCTTTGCTCTTCTAACAAGTCTTCTTGAGCCCAGCGTTGGGAATAATGTTTTCCAAGAGTTGGGATCTGCAAAGATAGCAAGGTTGTGTTTAATATTAAACAACCACTACAAAATCTAATTAACTGCCAATTCTGTGAACATCAGAATGTGTTGACGGCAAGGAAACAGATGGCTCAAAGATCTTTACCTTGTAGTACTCGGCTTCATCATCAGGGGGTTTGAGCAGCTCTTCTAGAACACGGATCTCTTCATTTGTGATGTCAGCACAGTAAGGCTCCACTGAGGCCCAGAATCTGTTTAATACACATATATAACCATTCAAACAGAGCTTTGTATTTTTCTTATTATACATATTAATTATATTGTGGCAGAAATAAAAAAAGATATGTATATATATATATTAGGGCTGTCAAAATTAGCGCGTTAACGCACGCCGATTAATTTAAAATATTTGAGTCGTTAAAAAATTTAACGCATTTAACGCAGGTGGCAGTTTTTTTATTTCCTGTTGTGGCTTTTACGGGGTTGTAGTCCATGGCGCAGGGCATTGAGGGTGTGTAGTTCGCAACGCATGCGGTTGAATGTGAGCGCGCGCTGTGTGTGTGTGTGCGGTGAAAGGGAGAAAGTTTGATCCGGTTTTGTGTTAAGTTTACTCCTGTAATTCCACCCGGGAGCTGTTTTGGACTGTGAAGCTGAAATCACTAAAGGAAGTAAAAGAAGGGCATGCATCGAGTACTTTTGTCCGTCTCATCATTTGCACGTGACTGTGAGTTAACGAGCTGTTACTCTGCCGCCGGTCATCGCGGAGAAAGTAACACGTGTGTTCAGGGCCGGCGCGTCCATAGAGGTTACCGGGCGATAATATGGATCCATGTAAATGTACTCAGTTATGTGCCAGATGATGTCGCAAACTGTCCAAGACAGCCCATTCCTCTCTTAAGTTGATTCCAAGCACCCTCAAATGTTTCATTAAGTTTGACGTGTTTCCCCCTACACGCAACTCTTGTAAAGCGTCTGCTTCAGCTGCTGTATCAGAATCCTTGCTTGAGAAATACAGTCATACTTTAAGAACCGGTGCGTGGTTATGATTTGAAGGGAGTGTGTGTGTGTGTGTGTGTGTGTGTGTGTGTGTGTCTGTCGATGTGCGTGTGTGTGTGTGTGCGCGTGCATGCGTGTGTTGTCACCTAATAATGTCAACAGACAGTACTGTCTTATAGCAACTGTGAATGTTAAGGAGGACTAAGCAAAATTGTTTCTACTTTATAATTAATGTTCTCAACTCGCAAAACAACTTTACAATGAAAACAATTGTTTGTATTCAATACTTTATTATTGTTATTTTTTTCCTCCAATTTCCATATTTGCAATGCCTGTATTTTGGACTTTTTTTTTTGTTCACTTAGAATCCAACATGGAAATAATTTTTGTTTGTTATTGGCATTGATTGTTTTAAAATTCAAATGGCGCTTACATGCCTGTGTTTTTATTTCTGTAATAAATACGGCTTTTCGTGATTAATCATGATTAATCACAGACAAAAGTGTGATTAATTAGTTAATTTTTTTAATCAATTGACAGCCCTAATATATATATATATATATATATATATATATATATACATATTATTTATTTAAAAAATTGCTTATCAGCCCCCTTACGGTTCGTTTTTTGATTGGCTACAGAACAAAACATAGGCATCCATTGACTTGCTTAGATAACCTAATTAGCCTGGTTTAAGTTGCAATTTAAGCTAAATACTAGTATCTTGCAACAATTTTTTTACTGTCATCATAATTAAATACATAATCAAGTTTGTGGAAAACTGTTATGTTCAAAAAAATGTGTAAAAATATTCTCTCCATTAAACAGCACTTGAAAATATTTGAAAAGGAGTCAGAGATAATTTTATATAAATGCTGTTCTACTTGTTTTTATTCCAGTATTGTGTAAAAAGGTAGGATTAAACAATCTGGTGAGAAAACTTCTTAATTTTCCAAATATATATTTAAAGTATGTATCACATATATATGTATATATGTATATATATATATATTTAAAGTATATTTCCAACAGACCTGTTGGGAGCATCGTTTTTGGGATTGCGGGGTATATCTTGGGGGTCCACTTCAAATTCAAAGTCCTGCACCTTGGTCTGTATGTTTTTAGACTTTGGTCTGCCAGGTCCAGGTCCCGGACCATGACTTCCTTTTCCATCAAGCTTCTGTTTCTTGGGCTTGGAATGTCGAGAAGAGGCTGCAAGATCCGGATCTTTTCCTAATTTTAAAAACCTTTTGTCCCCTTTCTTGTCCTGCCAATCTGTAAGAATCTATTCCAGAGAGAAAAAATAAATATCATTAGACATACACAAACTGGCTAAAAGTTAGGAATCATTAACTGAGATGTCTTTGGGAAAAGACAATGCATTTTCTGCTCATCACCACACTCAAATAAATATAAAAATAGACTTAGCTTAAAAGGCAACAAACTATTTTGAGTTTACTCAACTTAAAATGAGTCAAGTGCAGTAATTGGGTTGAAAGTTGAGTGAACTCAAAAATGTCCTGAAGTTTGTTGCCTTCAAATTTTAAGTTGAGTCAACTTTTCTTTTCTTTTTTTTTACAGTGCAGGGTGATATTTATTTAAACAGAAATACAACAAAAAAGTAAAAATGTGAAATATATATTTTCCTTTAATACAGAAAAGTATATTATCATATTGTTTTATATTGCAAAATAATTTTTAAGCATGTCTTCGTCTTCTTTGTTTCACATGATCCTAACAGAAATCATTTAAATTTTCTGATTTGCTGCTTTATTATGATCAGTCGTTATTGGTGCTCAGTAATTTATGATTGACATCTTGACAATCAATGTTGAAAATATATATTTCTGCTTTATATTTTTGTGTAAATGTCTATATAGTCTACTTTCAACAGCATTTTAAATAAAGCAGCATTTAATTGGAATAAAGTCTCTTGTAATTGGCGGAATTACAATATTTTTACTGTCACCTGAATCCTGGCAAACTATTTTACTTTTAAGAGGTAATATAAAAAATGATTAAGCACCACGACTGTATTGATAACAATCAGAAATGTTGCTAGATCATCATAATAGAATGATTTCTGATGGATCGCGTGACACTGAAGACTGGAATCATGATGTTGAAAGTTTAACATTGAATCACAGGAATAAATCACTTCATAAAACATTAAATTGGAAAATACCTGTTCTACATAAAATAAATAAACAAATATACAAAATTCCAGAAATTATATCCCTGCTTGTATTTTATTTTTAACAAAAAAAATTAAATAAATTTTTAAAAATGCAGCTTTGGTGAGAAGTAGAGGCTTCTGTCAAAAAAAAGTCCCACTGATTCCAAACCAGTGTACGCAGAAGATATGAGAAAGACAGTTTTCACCTGTCTCTGTTCCTCCAGTGCTCGGAGACGTCGGCTCGCAGAAGACAAGAGGGTTTCCAGCTCCAGCTGAAGCGTGTCGAGCTCTTCAATGCCAATGCCATCATCTTCTGAGCGGCTGAGCACTGCAGTGTAGCGTGGACACACTTTCACATGGTCCACAGGTTTAAAGTCATAGTACTTCAATGGAGGGCAGTCCTTCAGTTCACTCATCTCTGCATTTAGAGGAAACTAAATCTGTAATGAAGTGATAAACAAAGTCAGGGTTTTAAAAAAGTGTAATTAAATTACATTTTTAGTATTAATAAGCAGTACAAATTGTAAATGGTTTTGATCTAGTGGTACTAGTGAACACCTACAGAGAGTAGAACAAATAAGAGATGGGTTGTTATTTAAACTGTTTCATATGTAACAATTATAATCCTATATATATATTGAATTTCTCACTCTGTTATGTAATACTGATTCCCATATAAGATGACCAATGAGATAACGAGCAGCCAATATAGGCTAACGGCTACAAGCTAATTTAGCTGCATGCTGTTCAAAGCGCAAGCAGCCGGTTGTAGCATTTACCAGCATATTTACGTATAGTTTTCAATGAAAAGACTTGTGCCGACAAATAAATGGTATGATAAAATACGTAATAGGACGATATACTGAACTCCTACACAGCATTGATTGATTCATAAAATAGCATTGTTTACCTCCGTTGAAGGGGCATCCATTACTGGCTAGACCATTATGCCAGTAAAGGGGGGAACAGTTCGTTGATACATTTTAAAATCATGAATGCACATTATAAGAGTTTTAGTTCGGTCATTGCATGTTTTCTTAAATTACTGTACACTAAAATTACAATTCGACATTTGGCAAATACCGCTTCTTGTCGGTTAACGTTTAAAACGCAACACCGCAGTTCAAAGGGTGGTACATTCCTGACCAAAGCGCGTCTGAAGGAAATAAATAAATTGTATTTCTTTTTAGAAAATAATGCACTGTACAAAGTCACAAAAGAGATATTGTTTATTTCAGAACATTGATATATTTAGATTACACCCTGTTTGATTACAATGTATTTGACCTGTCGTGTTATTTGCCATATAAGGAAGAAAAAACGAATCTAGGAAAAACTGCTGCTGGGCTTTACCGTAATTAAACAAAAATATGTTTCAACATTACGGTCGTGATGCTTTAATAGCTGTATCATTATCTTAAATTATAATAGTGACAGCCTTAATTTGCATTAATGTGTGTTTTAAAATCTGCCATGCATTCACGTACATTTAAACCACGCGTTTGTGATAATTAAGCTGTGTTGCACTTCTAATACATATATTACGGGGGTGTGAGGACGCAATGGAGGCGTGTTTCCTCATCTCCAGGCGTGGCGTGCTGACTTCCGTCTTCCTCCACAGACCTCATATAAAATGGTAAGAGATTTTCATTTCTCGAAAGTTGCAAAGATTGTTTTTGATTATAGGCTAACCAAACAAATGACCCATGAAAACGCTTTTCCGCTAAGCATTTTGCATACAGTAACAGCTTTGATTTTTGGCTTCTTTGATCGAGTGTTCTGTCCTGATTTCTGCTAGCTAGCTAACGTCAGGGATTTTGCACCCTCTCTGCCAGGAGCAAAATAATAAATGCCTTTGTTGAAGTACAATTTACGCTATATAAATAACGTGTCTTATTAAAATAATAAAATAAAATGTCTTTGGAACAGGAGTTATTGACAACCTGAATTGCTATCAGAAGCTCATTGTAATGACAAGCACACAACTGCTCTTCTACTCACTGACAATCAGGTTTTTGTTTATTATTATTAATATCATTATCATCATTATAATACGTGTGTCTGTAAAAATATGGAGGTAACTGTACACAATCATGTCGTGTAAATTATTATACCTCTGTATTAATAATTATACCTGTACCTCACGTACTTCTGTGAAGTCATGTTTCCTACATTTTCATGTACAGCAAGAGGGAAACTCAAGACTTTATATTAAACAGTAAACTTGTTTTAATGAGCAAAACAAACGTTTTTGTTTTTTGTTTTTGCTGTAAGTAAAAAATTTAAATTAGAATGACATTTTTAAGGAATAGTTGATTTCAGAAATGTACTATATACTCAGTAATTATTCCATCGTTGCAGCTGGAAGGGCATTCACTGCGTAAAACAAATGCTGGATAATTGGCGGTTCATTCCGCTGTGGCGACCCTAGATTAATAAAGGGACTGAGCCAAAAAGAAAATGAATGAATCAAACATTAATACATCTGAAGTGGTTAGAAACCTCTATGACTTATTTTATCCTGTTGAACACTAGATTGTATTTTGAAGAAAGCTGGAAACCTGTAACCATTTTATTCTAAAGTAGAAAAATTCTAAGGAAGTCATTGGTTACAGGTTTCCAACATTTTTCAAAATATCTTATTTTTTATTTAAAAAAGAAAAAAAAGAAAAAAAGAAAGTCAAACAAGTTTGGAGCAAGTGAAGAATGAGTAAATGATTAAATCATTTTCATTTTGGGGTGAACTATTCTTTTAAGGATGTAAATCTCTCTTAGTTAATGATGGCAACTATAAATGGAGCCCCATTTCTCCATCATGACATGACTATAATATACAGATAAATAATAAATATGTTTAAAAAATAAAATGCATTTTGTAGTCTTAAAGTGAAGAATTAATCTATGCTTCTTAATCCACTGGTGCAAACTGTTTGTTTTGGTCATCCAATAATGGGCTTCTGCTATGGAATGACAGTCCTTCTCTGATGATGTTAGTTTGACAGCTTGGGTGGAATGTGCTTAGCCACACCCCTCAAACTCTTAGTATTCTGCCAGCACAAAATACAACCCCACCCCCTACTCAATATTCGGCTTTAGTTTCAAATCATACTGACATGTTAATGGTGACTTTAAATAGCAGGTATCATCTGAAACTATAAAATTAAGATTCTAAACCAATTTGTTGTTGAAATGTAATAAACTAAACCATGGCTTCCATGACTTGTTTTCATGATTTTTTTTTTAAACATGTTCATTAATCAAGACAACATCAACTAGTTAAGTGAAAAATAATGAATGTTTATAAGCTGTTTCCTAGACATTTCAATGGCTGAAAAACACTGATGATGTCCATTATTGCTTGTCATTATATATTTAAGAGTACAGAGAAAGAACTATCATATAATGCTCAAAAGTACAAAACTAGGAAGGTTTGCTTTAAAGTTGATAAGGATCTGTAATGAAGGATAAATATGAAATATTTTTTTTTAAATATAGACGGCAACATTGCGACCCTACCTGAATGCTGTGCGCGCCACTCTTCAAGCAGCCCTGTGTCTGGAGAACTTCTCCTCTCAGGTGGTTGAGCGACACAACAAGCCTGAGGTGGAGGTTAGGTAAGGAAATCATCAATAAACTGCACAACCTTCTACTAAACAAGGCCACAAATACTTTCTCACATTTTAACTTGCCGTTTATTTACTATAGTTTAGAAAATGATAATACAATATGACAAGTACTCTATTAAACTTAACTTAACTTTGATAGAAAGGTACACTATGTAATGGAATACGACCAATCAGAAAAAATTCTCACAACTGATTAAATGACAATATTTACTCAACTATCAATATTTTGTTTATGTAAACCTGAAGTTAAGTTTTTTCTCACTGCAGCAGCTTCTTCACTTCATGTTGGGTTTTAGTCCAATGTATGAAAAATTACAAGAATATTAAATACACTCCATTGAACAGGTACACGTAGACACCACCTATATCAGTACTATATAGCTGCAGGTTAACTATGTTTATATGTAAGGGATAATCAATGGTTTGCCGTGCGTCAAAGGATTTTAATGCATGACATGGAAGCAAAGGATCGCCTCCGTGAAGTGCATTAAAATCCTTTAATGCACGGCAAATCGTTCATTATGTGCGTGCTGTTTATGCCTGCTAATATTCTTAAGATGCGATTTCATCAGTCCGATCACAAGTGGACAAATAAGACATTCCCAGTCACACGTTTCTTTTGTCTTTCTACCACTTCTCTTACAAGGGAGGATCTGTATAATAGCTTTTTTCCCCCTTTACATTACCTTTAATACTGCGAAAGCTGGCCTACCTATACAGTATAGCAAAATTTCTGTGATTTATATTTCATAATAAACATACAAATCTAATAAAAGTACCATGTCAAATAAATACGCATTTTCAAGTCAAGTGTACTCTAGAGTGTTTGAAGCAGCCAAAGTCTATTTCAGAAATCTCTGCTGTTAAATATAGGTTAATTTTGCATAATAAAAAAACATATCAGGACAGGTAAGAGAACATTCTGCTTTATTTATCTTCTTTAAAACAAAAGCAATCTGCCAAACATGCAGGATCAGTGTAATATTACATTATTTACGGTCATAGATGAGTTATGAAACTTATCTTTGTGATATGCCAAAAAAATACACCTGAGAAAAAAATAGTAGGTTCAAATGTCCAAAGACTGACCGGTAGATACACCTAAGATTAATTGTATATCCTGTTTTAACAACAGAGATGCACGAGATTAGATCCAGCGGCGTAGAACCGGAGATTCTCTGGCCGTCATAAAGCTTCCTTCGGGGGGAGCCGTTCGCGGAGCTGCCGCTAACCGCCTGGAGCTTCCAACATTTTTTTAAAACGCGCTTTTCTTACACACAAATTGCCGATTTGACTTTAAAATAACTACATTCTCGCTTGAAAAACTCTTAAAACTTGATTTTGTGGCATAGTTGATGAGTATTTTCCTAATTTTGCAGATTTCCCATCCGCCATTAATAGCCCTCATTGGTTTCATGCACAACACATGCGAGTTGCTTTAATAACTGTAAACGATTGGGAGAAGCGCATTTATTTTGAACTGTGATCAAAACTGACTGGAACTACCTGTGCGTTTCAACGAAATATACCACACCCTCCAGCCAATCAGAATCAAGAATTTCAGCAGACCATGGAATAAATAAATATATACACATGCCGAAATATGCCGAAATTTACTTTATTTTGCTTAAAGGATCTATAGTGTTCTGGATCCACTAACAAATCTAACTAGTACATTAAAAATTATACTTGGTGTCTGAATAATGTTTTGGTTTAACCGTATATGTGCATGTTGTTCAATACAGAAGCAGCAAAGAGCTCTTGTTGCAGCCGGTGGTCATAAGCCGAAATGACAAGGAGAAGGTCCTGATCGAGGGCTCTATAAACTCAGTCAGAGTCAGCATTGCTGTCAAGCAGGTAAGGTGATGAACTTTTAAAGACAGATGGCGACCTTGGCATCACCACGCGATTTTTCTAAAGATATTTATGGTTTTTGTAGGCTGACGAGATCGAGAAGATCCTGTGCCATAAATTTATGAGATTCATGATGATGCGAGCGGAGAACTTCTTCATCCTGCGGAGGAAACCTGTGGAGGTGAGCTCTGCTGTGAAGAGCAAGCATGAAATGGAGAAATGTACTCAAAACTGCATGTCATTGTGACTATGGGGAAAATGCTTCATATAGTTTGACTGTTTGTATAGTTGAGACCATTTATATAGTTTAAATTTAACCTGAAGGGGGTGATAATTCTTAGAGAGTGAAACACTAAAGGTGTGTTTACATGACAGTGATGCATTAAAATGCAAATGTTCCTCCGTTATATGACGAAAACATTATCAAACCTTTGAAAATCAAAGTCTCTGAAAATATATATTTTTTTTGTAAAAATCTGCTTGTTAAGTCAGGACATATCGGTAATGTATGGAATAGTTTTTTCTGGTCCAATCCGCTACTCATTTAAATTGAGAAAATGTTCGTTTATGACCACTTTTTAGTCCCAATGGACATTAAAGGGAATTTTATATAAAATCACGGTGTACACATCAGTCTCTGGGCTTGCTGTGTCACAAATACCAAAATTTTAACAATTTCAAAAAAATTTAGCACTTTCTACCCATTAGATATTAGGCATGTGTATATATATGTACATATATATATATATTGCGTTCGTGATTTTTTTAAAGTATTACATCGCTTTGTAAACATTTATTATTACTATTTGATGAGGCTGTCCATACAGTCTGATAGAGCGGTTGGACCCGGAAATGCTTTCGTGTGACGTTAAGCTGGATTTATACTTTTGCCTGGCGAAACGGACGAGGCATTTTTTCAAATGAAACTGTCCGTAAAGTCAGACAGATAAACAGAGAAGAAGAAAGTTTCAGGAACTACGTCATAACATGAATATTATTGATGTTTATTAAAGTAGCTATTTTTATAATTTTGAATAAATTATTTTAATGATTATAAAGATTTTTGTAACCATTCAAGATTTTTTTTTTAATCAAACTTTGATGCATCACTTGCTTTTGTTCATATCTCAGACAGTTTTACCTATTAAAGTGTATTAAAATATTAATGACAACAGAGCATGGGTTCCTCAACAAACATATTTTTTTTATTATGGCAAGAATAAAAGCAAAAAGTACACTTAATAAATAATACAGATGTTTTTTTATTTATTTAGCCGCGCCACAATTCACACATTACTGTCTGGTTAGTTTCTGTCCTCTTCTCATGCTAAAGGCAACAATAATCCAACATTCCTGACCATTATCAACATAAAGCCTAGAAAAACGGCATCATGTTGTAAACCGATTGGTTCAAATATTCCTGTCCAGTTATCAAAGAAATAATTTGTTACTTCATTATAGTTTTGTAACTATTAAATTGTTTTAAATTCAGTTGTAATATATCCATCAGTGTTAAACCTATGAATAGTGGAAAAACATCTCTAATGGTGTACATGTGTCTCCATTGGCCTCTCTATACGTGACGAGTATAAACTAGGCTTTACACTTAACAAGCGCATACTGTGTTGTTCATGCTAGGCCAGTAGGTGGCAATGTCAATTTGTAAAGAGACTCCACACTGCACATATAATGCCCTGTTGACTGACAATGTTGTTTTGGTCATGTAGTACTGTAGTACTCATGCCTGTAGATTGAGGTGCAATTTACAACTTTCATTTTAAAATGCATATATTTTGTTAAGGTTACATCTGGTGTTCACACTGCTCAGGCATCTTTTACCTGTGAAAACAGAGCATTTTTAAAACACCCTGTTTTTATTTAACATGCTGGTGATCCATGTTACAAACCAAGGTGTGTAATGTGTATCATTCCCTAATTCATCAAGTCCCTTGCATTTAACCATTACACAACTGGCAGATGGCAAGTACAGATCCTGGCAAAGGATGTGCATGGCCAGTGAGCGTGAATGCAAACTTAGCACGCGTTTTATGGTGTATAACGTGGACAGAGATCGTTTTCTTAAACACAGTAAGTCTTCACTAAAAAAAGCTGGGCTCCACACAATTCCTTAATGTTGTCCCAACACAAATCGATTAGGTTAACTTGTTTTTACATTGTGGATTGAACATCTAACTATTGAGTTCTTCAAAAAAAAAAAAAAAAGAAGAATGGTGTTGTTTCAACTCATGTTAAAGAAGTAGTTTGACTAAGCAGCAAAAGTAATTGTTTGAGTGGTGTTTTAAGAAAATGTAACACACATTCACGTGATATCAGTGTCACATCTTTGTAGTTTCATCAAACTGATAATGGGACAGCTACAACACATAAAGTTGTTAGTTTTATTTTTTCTTGTGCAAACCGCCTAAATGAAATCGAGTGTGTGAAGCACTTAAACTGTGATATAAAAAAAGTCTAATTTCTCCTTTTTGTTCTTTTTAGGGGTATGACATCAGCTTTCTCATTACCAACTTCCACACAGAACAGATGTATAAACACAAGCTGGTGGACTTTGTTATCCATTTCATGGAGGAGATCGATAAGGAGATCAGTGAGATGAAACTGTCGGTCAACGCTCGCGCCCGAATCGTTGCAGAGGAATTCCTCAAGAATGTAAGCGTAATGTTGCATGAGGGGGGAATGACTTGTGTCAGGCATATAAATAAATAAAAAAAGATTCATTTATTATCAACATATTAAAACACTTGTAGACCAGACCCATAATACTGTATGTAGGACAGTGAGAAAGCTTTAGCAATTTATAGCCATTCATTTTAAATGTTACTTTTACTTACAACAGTATAATTGAAATCACTAGGTTTTACCTATTTGACAGCAAGAAAAATAAGAAAAAATATTTAAATATTATTATTATTATTATTATTATTTATTTATTATAATTTTTTATTATTTATTTATTTATTTATTTTATTAAATACAGGTAAAATTGTTTAGTTTTTTTTCATAGAAATGTCCATTACACTGATTTACAATGGAAAAGTTATTTCACACGTATTTTGACATTTTAATTTTCAGAAGTGTTTTTTTATTAATTAAAGCATTTATTTTTTGTTTTTATGTATGTAAAATCACTATAAGATATACAAGATCACTTTTGTATATTTAATTTGATGTGGACATGAAAATGGGATGTTTTGTCATTGACTAATATACAATATATCTCACATACACACACACACACACACACACACACACATATATATATATACACATATACATAAATACACACACACACACACACACATATATATACATACTAGGGCTGTCAATTGATTAAAAAAATTAACTAATTAATCACACTTTTGTCTGTGATTAATCATGATTAATCACGAAAAAACGTATTTATTACAGAAATAAAAACACAGGCATGTAAGTGCCATTTAAATTTTAAAACAATCAATGCCAATAACAAACAAAAATTATTTCCATGTTGGATTCTAAGTGAACTACGAAAACAATCCAAAATACAGGCATTGCAAATATGGAAATTGGAAAATTATAATAACAAAGTATTGAATACAAACAATTGTTTTCACTGTAAAGTTGTTTTGCAAGTTGAGAACATTAATTATAAAGTAGAAACAATTTTGCTCAGTCCTCCTTAATATTTTGGTAGTTGCTAAGACAGTGCAGTCTGTTGACATGTGACCTAAGAGTGAGAAAAGTCTCTCACAAGCAGAATCACAGAATCAGCATGTGAATTTCAGTGCTTAAATTCTGTGTACCACTGGTGCTGTGACAAGGACGCAAGAAGAACCAAGGGGTACATCAAAGTCACGCATTAATAACTATAGGCTTGACTTCTTACATGGACTTTGGTCACGCCATCTCTAAACATTAAATTCTAAACTGCTTTGAGCGACTGTCTGCGATGTTAGGCGTTTAATCTTGTTGTTAAGATATCCACACATACACAAACACTCTCTCTTACACACACACACACACACACACACACACACACAGACAACGCGGGCAGTACAGCGAGCTCACACGGTATAAGCGACTCCCTTCAGAGTCATCAACGCGCACGGTCGCGTTCATCAAATTTGCCCTAGGCGAACGGTGATCACACCGCCCTCAACCCGAAAGTGAAAAAGAAAGTGACCGGTTCGCGGATAAACGTGCGGACCGGGAGGGAGGGAGTAGGTGTCGCGGATTAAGCTGGATTTATACTTTCATCTGGCGCCGCATCGCGCACCTCCGCTGAATGCACGCGCACCTCCGCTGAATGCACGCGCACCTCGAGGCTTTTATACTTGCCGAGGGAGGGGGTAGGTGTCGCGGGGGGTTCGCTCACTATTCTGCCACCCTTCTCGGCCGCCTCTGAGGCCGCACCGGCCCTAAACACACGTCGGCCAGAACAGGAAATAAGAAAAAAAACTACCACTGCGTTAAAAGCGTTAATTTTTTTAACGCGATTAATATTTCAAATTAATCGACGTGCGTTAACGCGCTAATTTTGACAGCCCTAATACATACATACATATATATACAGTTATTATTTTAAATATACAGAATTATTAGCCCTCCTGAATTATTAGCCCCAATTTTTTCCCCAATTTCTGTTGAACGGAAAGAAGACATTTATCAACACAATTCTACACATAATAGTTTTAATAACTCATCTCTAATAACTGATTTATTTTATCTTTGCCATGATGACAGTAAATAATATTTGACTAGATATTTTTCAAGACACCTCTATACAGCTTAAAGTGACATTTAAAGGCTTAACTAGGTTAATTAGGTTATCTAGGCAGGTTAGGGTAATTAGGCTAGTTTATTGCATAACGATGGTTTGTTCTGTAGACTGTCGAAAAAAAAAAGACTTTCTCCATAAGAAAAAATATTATCAGACATACTGTGAAAATTTCCTTGCTCTGTTAAACATCATTTAGGAAGTATTTAAAAAAGAAAGAAAGCTTCAAAGGGGGCTAATCATAAACATCCTTTATATTAATTCAAAAAGTAACTTTAAATGGACTCTTTTTATGTATTTGTTCTGTTCCAGTTCTGAGGATCCTTGTCTACATTCCTAATACCCATCAGAGATTGGTGTTGCTTTGGTTCTTGCGGACAAAAACATTTAAAGTTTTTTAAAGTCTCCTCAAAGCAAAGGGGAAAGAGTTTATTATTTAGCAATCAAGCAAGAAGATCTACAGGAACAACCGGCCAGTCCTGCAGCACTATACACAGTCCCCTTTGCCTCCTGTTCAAGGTGCTCCTTGTGCCCATGGATATTATACATTTAGTCAAGAATTTATTACTCTCATTTTCTGTTAGGGGGGAAGAAAACACAGTCAAGGCAGGTCCTTAATAGTATTACCTGTAATTAATATTGATGGGCACAGGAATCTTGTTATTGGACTGTATTTGTTTTCTGTTGTCTTTTATATACATGTACTCATGTGCTTAATTTTGTTATAACGGGGGGACAAATAATAAGTCAATGTAAAAGAGATCATGAGAGGGGAAAAAAAAGAAGAAAATGTGTTTATATTTTGGCACTGCTAACTCCAATATGGTAATAACTATACAAAAAAAAGCTGCATAAAACATACTACCAATAAATTCAATAAAAATATATGTGCTTTCGGTACCTCTTGGGATTTATTTCCATATTCCATACACTTTTCATACTCCATACGCAATTTTTTTTTCTGTGATTCTTTTTGCATCCAGTTACTTGAATTAATCCTTGCCGTTTTTATTTTTATCAGTTTCTTTCTGATACAGACCATCTGAAACATGTATTGAGCCAAGTTATTACATTGCCAGGTCAATTGTGTAACTCATGCAGTCTCCGCATAAAAATTGATGAGAATCGTAAAGCTAGACTGACTGCAGAAGTGGATATTGATCCTCAAATGCTCAGTGATCAATAGAGCGGTCATTTTGTGATCCGTCATTATGACTTGAATAGATGTTTAACAATGGATATCAATATGGTCCAGTCAATGTCCGGTAATCTGACTGTGATTATGGTTTGTTATTATGTTAATTGCACAACATAATAACAGCACAATCGTTCATAGCGTGTGAGATAAAATATTAAGAGTTGCTTTAAATACATCAAATTCGTTTCAGCGTGGCTAAACAAAGCACTCTGACCTTGCTAAAGTGAATGAAGGCTGAGATTGACTTTGTTATTTGTGGGAATCAGGTTTTTTTTATGGTAGCACAATTGCCTCACAGCAAGAAGGTTGCTGGTTCGAGCCTCGGCTGGGTCAGTTGGCATTTCTGTGTGGAGTTTGTATGTTTTCCTCATGTTTGCTTAAGTCCAAAGACGTGCTATAGGTGAATCGGGTAAGCTAAACAGTCTGTAGTGTATGTGTGCGAATGAGAGTGCATGGTGTTTCCCAGTAATGGGTTGCTGCTGAAAGGGCATCCGCATGCTGGATAAGTTGGCGGTTCATACCGCTGTGGTGACCCCTGATTAATAAAGGGACTAAGTCGTAAGGAATATGAATGTCAATTTTGTCGGAAACGGCTGTTAGAATATATCGACGCTTAAGATCAAGCAATTCTCAACCATTGTATTATTTTTTATTATATTTAGAATTGATGACAAAAGTAATGTTGGAATGTGGAAATGTAAATTAATATTTTGAACTGACATGCTATGAAAAATATGTAAAACTGTCACTTCAGTCTTCTGTGGGGAAAGTGTCCTGTTAAGGCTCAAGAGACGGGCTGATGCCATGTCCCTGTAAGTCTGTCACGCACGAACACACAATATCATTCCATGTTGGTTGAGAAAAGCATTATTATTATACTGTTCAAATATCACGTCTGCACTGGTGAAGGTCAAGGGCTGGGTAAATCAGCTCTCGTATCATGTCAGTGAAAAGGGACTCCAGCTGACCTCACAACAATTCACACCGAGGATTAATGTAGGCCCAGTGAGAGACTTTACACGCAGGTGCTTTTGGTGGCAGGTTGTTTGTGGACTTCTAGACACTGTCATAAAACTATACCCCCCAAGAGAAAGACCCCCCTTTATCCGATGAAAATATATGTTAATGTTTTAAATAAATAAATGAAACGCACACCGTAAAAGGCAACAGTCAACTTTATCAAATGAAATGAGTGTAGTTAACTCAAAATTTACTACTTATTTGAAAAGAGTTTTGAACTCAGTGTTGAAGCTTATGAGTTAATTAAATACCTCATCACTTCAACTTTAATGGAGTAAGTTCACAGTACTCATATAGATTAGTTTTTTTAACTGAAATGGTTTGTAGCAATAGGTTTCCTCAAATGGTTTGAGTTGCCTTAACTTAATGGTTTTACAGTACTCAGTTGGTTTGATTTCTCTTCATTTATTGGGTTTTACTGTGCTCAAATTGCTTCATTTACTCAAATGAATTAAGTTCACAGTACCCATTCAGTACTTATTCGTTTGTTGCAATCAGCTTCCTCAAATGGTTTGAGTTACCTTAACTTTTTGGGTTTTACAGTGCACACATAGGCTGTATACAGTATGTGTGTATATATCTTTAACAAAATGTCGATGACAATATCGATGTAAATAATTAAATGTTTTCGAAATAATGATATTGAATAATAATATTGAAAAGAAATGTACATACTTTTACATAATTTCCACAATAGTGGTCTAAAAAGTGGTCTGTGTATAAATCTACATTTTTGAAAATGCATAAGCAGTAGTTTATAAAACTGATACAAAACACTTTTACTCAGTCCAGTTGAAGTGATGATATTCTTGAAGAGATCTCTTATCATTTTTTTTCCAGATTAGATGGACAGACACACACTGCAATTTGTTTCTAGCTTCCATTTAATTTTCTTGTTTGCTTGCTGTAAGCTGATGTGAAATTATTTCTTGCTGCAAGGTTTATTTGAGTTTCAGTGGTTGGCATTCCTATGTAGTTTTGCAAGCATATAATGTACACTGTACAAACTTATATGATCAATTAGTCCTGACAGCATATGTTTTTAGGTCGTTGTAACTTATTAAACTAAGTAATGATGTTCTAACATAATTTTATAAGTTACGCCAGCTGTTTTAAGTCAGTTTAACATAATATATGTTCAATGCACTCATAAGGTTAATCTGATTCAGCTTAAAAATGTAAGGCAACCAGCATTTTATTATTATTATTATTATTATTATTATTTATTTTTTTTGTGTGTGTGTGTGTGTGTGTGTGTGTGTGTGTGCGTGTGTGCGTGCGTGCGTGCGTGCGTGCGTGCGTGCGTGCGTGCGTGCGTGCGTGCGTGCGTGCGTGTGTGTGTTTCCCTCAAAGCACATCTCTGGCCAGGGCTTTGTTGTTTGTAAGTCAATAGTCAATCTCAGGCCTCTGACTGTCACCTTTTGAGCACATACCTTCACTTCAGATGACCACATAGATGTACTTATGTGCTTATTTCAAACTTTATTATAAACACAGTGGAAAAATGTTGTGCCAAAATAATAAGTTCTATTTCTTGTTCATTCATTCATTCATTTTCTTGTCGGCTTAGTCCCTTTATTAATCCAGGGTCGCCACAGCGGAATCAACCGCCAACTTATCCAGCATATTTTGTTCGCAGCGGATGCCCTTCCAGCCGCAACCCATCTCTAGGAAACATCCACACACACACATTCACACTCATACACTACGGACAATTTAGCCTACCCAATTCACCTGTACCGCATGTCTTTGGACTTGTGGGGGAAACCGGAGCTCCCAGAGGAAACCCACGCAACCACGGGGAGAACATGCAAACTCCACACAGAAATGCCAACTGACCCAGCCGGGGCTCGAACTAGCGACCTTCTTGCTGTGAGGCGAACGTGCTACTCACTACGCCACCGTGGCACCCTCTATTCTTGTTGCCTTCTTGCCTTCTTGAAATGATGTCTTTTATATATGTTTATGTAACATCAGAAGGAGAATCGATGTTGTTTTTCTTTATTTTTAGGAATTTCCGCTATACAAAAATCTTTTTGGGTCCTTTTTGCTGGCCTACTTGGGCCTCCTTTACATTTAGATTGCAGGAAATAACCTATTTCTAAATGCTATGCAGTATACAGTGAAGACAAAACTGCATGGACCTAAAATAGACATTTGTGGGACCCCAACAGATAGAAAAAAACTGAAAAATATTTCCAAAATAGAATCCAATAGAAATGACCTACTGATTTATTTGTTATTATTTAGTTATTTTAACAGTATTTCTCTGCATGTTATGTTCAGTGATCTGTCGTTTGACCATGCCTAAAAATGACTTAAATTATGTCTGCATATTTATTTTACTAAACCTAATATATTAGTCCTTAATATTAAATCAGATTGATCTGTTTAGTAGTTGCGATGGCAAAGCTGAACTGGAAACGTGAAGCGTAACAGTTTCTCAAACATCAGACAGCAGAGGGTGCCAAACAACCTTCTGAGGACAGATACTGTATAACTCGCTGTGTAACATCATAACACTAAAAACTCACGTGCACACTTTACAATAATTATTTAATCAGTCATTTCAGATAAATGTTTTTACTCTACTGCAGGGGCGCCGCTAGCAATTTTGGGCCCCATGAAAAAATATGAGGATGGGCCCCTACTACCAACCTAGCTATCCAAACTCTTTGTCTGCAATGTAGTTATACTGACCTATGCATTTTATTATTGATTTTGTCCACTACTTATAAGTATTTAGTAAGAGAACGGCCATGACTGTAGCTAGCAGATGATTTATTGTTCAAATGTAAATGTAGTACAAAAAAAGAAACAGAAATCAAAGATTCACTGAAAATTGTATATTTTTAAACACACAAAACACCAATGTGTAACTATTTAAATAACTGTACTGCAATAGTGTCTCATACAATGTGCAAAACACTGGAACAGTGACAAAAAACAATAAGACGCAACATTGTATTACAATGAGACCCCTAAATAAGAAATGTTCTTTTGTTTAAACTGACCATTACTTAAATGGCAAAACCCTGGCCTTCTCGCCGGCAAAATCCTCAATAAAAAATGTAACACATTTATATTAACAGAGTGCAAAATCCAGCACACTGCAAACCAAATAAACACAACATAAATAAATTTGAAACGATCTGTTGATTAAGAGTGACTTAAATTCCAAGTGCCAAATGCCTGGCCTTCTTGCTTGCAAAATCCTCAATCAAATCCTTAAAATCCAGACTTAAAGCCAACTGGCTTTCAATAGACAGTATTGCAAGGTTGTTTAACCTGTCCTGTGAGATGGTTGATCTTAAGTAACTTTTTATAAATTTAAGTTTGCTAAATACCCTCTCTCCACTGGCAACAGTGACAGGAAGAGTACAAAAGATCCTCAGGGCAATGCACACCTCTCCAAAAATGCTCTGGAGTTGCTTTTTATAAATTGCATTCAATCAGATTGGAAAGTGGCTGAATATATTGCATTCAGATGTCTGATTTCATCCTCAAACTGAGGTGTGAGGTCCCTGGTATACTTCCTTATGAGTGTCTAGCACACACTGGATCAGAAAGGCAAGGCACAACTGACTGCCATTTACAGCACATTAATTATTTACAACATCTTGTTGTGGTCAGTGGGAATTGACCACTATAATATGCTAGTCATTGTTTACACAACAATTGTTAATAACTGTTTACACATTAGAAAACAGCAGTGAACGTCACAATACAGCAATACAAGTTTCAGAAGAATGATGCTTGATATATTCATTCACAGTAGATTATCGAAAAATGATGCACTGTTGTTTCATTTTGAGCACAATCCTACAAAATCATTCTTTGTGCTACAATTTAAGAAAGCAACAACTAGCCTTTATGAAAGTAATAGCAGTGTGCGTGTGTGTATTATTAGTGATAATACAGTGTAATGCCTGAAGACAGTTTGTTTGTAAGATCTGCAGCTCATCTGTGCATGTGCTTAATGATGAGCTCATATTACCAGCACTGACATCTTGGACCCCAGACACGTGTGCGCTGTCATCATCACACCGGATATTACCAACATGATCCCTGACTCTTTTTACAGCTTTAATGACCCAGCCACTGAGTGAAGAGTGTAAACCACAGGCTGAATGGCTCCATTAAATACGCCAGCATAATAGAGCTGGCCATTGCTTACATGACTAGTATTCATTTACACACC
>CAIGQQ010024175.1:314120-324726 GCA_903798035.1 Danio albolineatus
AAAAAAAAAAAAAAAAAAAAAAAAAAAAAAAAAAAAGTAAATAAGCTCCTCAAAGGTTTGATATTGTTAAATGACCTGCACCTCGATCTGACACGTCTGATTATTAGGACTCTCTTGGACATGCGTTTATAACGTTAAATGTTATTTAAATATGTAACGTTGGAAAATAAAACTGGTATAAATCAACACGGGTCGGATGATATGCATAAATTAACCTTATATTGTTTCAGACATAAAGGAGACAGCCATTCACGCCTGTACTGAGCGAACGTGGCCGTTAGCATGAACGTTAGCTTACCAGCACTAAGAAAATTTCGAATTCATAAATAACGTATGCCATAAAGGTTAAGGACATTATCCGAACAAAACAAAATGTGTTTGAACTGTTTCTCTGGACGTTTCACCGCTGTTTTGTCAGCGTCTCGAGCTCTCTCACGGTCATGTTATGTGAAAAATCATATCTTCATTTCTGGTTAACCTGAATTACAAAACGGTCCCCTTCACGCGCCGTGTACTCGACGTAACTTCATACACAAAGCAAAGTAACGTTGAACATGAATTGAAAATGACTCGACGGATATTCACAATAAGTTATTTAACATTAAACGTACCTGCAAATGTCTGTGCTCCGTCTTCACAAGCGTATTCCAGCTTCTCTGAGTCCTTCAAGAAGATCCTCCGTCGAGACCGTCAGAACAGCCGCGGAGTGGACCAGCTCAATTAAAGCAAAATAACCGTCGCACCTGCCCAATAATATCCAGCTCGCATTATCAAAGCACCGCTCGGGCAGAAATCTTATTGGACAACACGAATTCAAAATTGCTGGCTGCTAGTCCTAAGCGAAAGTTAATGGATAATATACCGCGGCAGACCCGCAAAAAATATATCATCTAATGTGTCACAAAATGTAGTTTTAAGAGTATTTCAGGCGAGAATGTAGTTGTTTTAAACTCAAATCTGTAGTTTGTGGACAAAGATAGCGCGTCTTTGACGTGGTGCTTCAGTGAATGCGGACTCTGTCAGCGGGAGCTGCGTGATTCTCTCCCCCGCCGACAGCAGCGTTACTTCGGCCAGTTCTTCTCGGATCTGCCGCTGGATTCAATCTCCCCATTGTAGTTAAAACATGATATTTAATACATCTTGGGTATATCTAACGGCCAGTTTTTGGTCTTTTAAATCTATATTTGTTATCAGGTGTATTATTTTGGCAGTATTATTTTTTTTACATATTACAATTGTTTTATTAATTAATTAATTTAATTATTAATGCTACCCTGCTGTACTCTGTCTTTATTTACCAATCTGGTTACCTTTATTTCCTATTGTATACATCTTTTACTTTATTCTTGTATGTTCATTGTAGTTTTTTTTTTAAATATGATAATCAAAGACAGGTCTGTGTATAATAAGCCATTTCACTTCACATTTATGGGGATTTATGTATTTTCTAAAATCAAAAATATTAATTATAATATTAATTATAAGGCCATGTTTTATATAATTAAATTATTTTATTGTTAATGTACAGTTTTTTGTGCATTTCTTCCAAAATAACCAACAACTTATGACATAAATGAATGACCATTTCATACACGTTGACTTGCTCCTTTTTTCACACAAGTGATTGTACCTTTGTTTGTGCCTTAAATGGCCCAAACATGGACCCTTTGACAGTTGGGAACATATTTGTACCTTTTTTACCCTTAAATGGTACATATAAGTATCTTAGGGTGCTACTTTGAACCGTTGAGGGTACAACTTCACAATTTGTACCCCAAGTGTCACAAATGGACCCCAACCGTACCCTTTTTTCTGACAGTGTAGTTTGTTCAGTCCTTCCTTGAATCCTCCCTTCATTTATTTGGTTTTTCGATCCTTCCTTCCATTCCTTGGTCGATCCTTCCTTTTATTTGGCCCTTCCTTCCATTCTTCATTCGTTCCATTTAGTGATTGTTTAAGGCTGTTTGGGGATTTCAGTCATCATACAGTCGACATCCATCATTTTCAGTGACATGTTGTCTAGAAACAGTCTCTGGATCATTGCGTGTAAAGATTTTGAACATCTTCTTGGACATTTTTAATGTTTCCAAAAGGTTTGCTGCATTTATAAAGCACCCGTGTCTTGAGGTTGTTCAGTATGATGTGATTTACTTTCTATGTGTGATTTAGTTGGACAGGAATCACATTTTTGTATTTTAGATAATGACCATAGACAAGAAAGAAATAAAGTAGTGACTGCTGGTTGAAGGAAAGTAGTGGAGTAAAAGTACCGATACTGCACTAAACATGTACTCAAGGGAAAGTAAAGGTAAACATTTTTAAAACTACTCAGTAAATTACAATTCCTGAGAAAAAACTACTCAATTACAGTAGTTTGAGTATTTGTAATTAGTTACTTTACATCACTGGCTGACAGGTGCTAACGCTGTATTAACTGAAGCACAACACACAAATCTGTACTCCAGTGTGTCCTGAACCTTTAAAAAATGAATTGCTTACCTCTTCTTCCCACTAGTACAATTTGGTGTGCGTCACAGTTCACTAATCAGGGCTAGGGGTTTGATTACGTCTCTAAACCTATGTGCAATACTAATTAGCAATTACCAGCTGCTTCTTCTACTGCTTCCTCCATTTGAGAAGTCCCACAGATGTCTCTTTAACAAATGCCACAGCTGCCTGGCCTGAACACAGGAAGGGCCATATTTGTGAGGAAGTGTCCATCAGGTCATTACTATGTTCTTTTGCCAGGGGAACAGTAGGAAGTGAGGTTTCCTGTTCCCATAGAGAGAAGTACTCATTGTTTGAATGGCTTCTCCAAATCGAACATCAGGAGCATCAGGAGATTCAGGAGCTTTTCATGCTTGTTACATGTCTGGGGGGGTGTTGCTCTGTTTTCTTCTTTCTTCTTCTTCTTTGGATTTTACTGGCGGTTGGCAACCAAACTTGTAGGTGCATTACCACCACCGACTGGAATAGAGTATGGAACTGGATGAATTACGACTGAAGCTAACGGTAAAAGAAAAAAGGGGGGAGGAAGAAAGGGATAAGAAAAGAAAGAAAGAAAAAGGGAGAAAAAAAAAAAACTTCCACACGGATATGTTACAGTATATTCTTCAGTTAATAATATCTATATTCTTTTATCTAACTTGGTTTCTTTAACAAATTTAATTATATCATTATATACCTCAGATGTTTTCCCTAATAACCCTGATAATGTGAAATCATGTTTCCCCTTTTTCATTGAATGAATGAGATCACATCTTTCTTTATTATATTTATTATATTCAGTGAAGTAATACATGGGCGCCACGGTGGCGCGTGAGTAGCACGTTCGCCTCACAGCAAGAAGGTCACTGGTTTGATCCCCGGTTGGGGCAGGTCCCGGTTGGGCCAGTTGGCATTTCTGTGTGGAGTTTGCATGTTCTCCCCGTGGTTGCGTGGGTTTCCTCCGGGTGCTCCGGTTTCCCCCACAGTCCAAAGACATGCGGTACAGGTGAATTGGGTAGGCTAAATTGTCCATAGTGTATGTGTGCAAATGAGAATGTATGAATGTGTTTCCCAGAGATGGGTTGTGGCTGGAAGGGCATCTGCTGCGTAAAACAAATGCCGGATAAGTTAGCGGTTCATTCCGCTGTGGCGACCCCGGATTAATAAAGGGACTAAGCCGAAAAGAAAATGAATGAATGAATGAAGTAATACATGTTCTATTGTTTCTTGTTGATTACAGTGTATACATTGTCCAGTTGGATGTTTCCCTATTTTATGTAAAGTGTGGTTTAGTCCAGTGTGTCCTATTCTCATCCGAGTTATAATACTTCCTTCCCTACGATTTCTGTTCTCCCTTCTTCCAGCACCGACTTGTTTATTTATATTATAAAGATGTCTGCCTGTTTCAATGTTATCCCAGTATACTTGCCATCCTGATTGTGCATACTTTCTTATTATAAATTTTGCTTCTGTTTTGCTTAACGGGACTTCTAGATCGATTTCATTAGTTCTAAGAGCTTGTTTTGCCAGAATGTCTGTGAGGCGATCGTGCTACTCACTGCGCCACCATGATGCCCCAGTCTAACAATAACACACACACACAAATTTTTAAAAAATAAATAAATAAATTATATATGGCGCCACGGTGGCGTAGTGAGTAGCACGTTCGCCTCACAGCAAGAAGGTCGCTGGTTCGAGCCTCGGCTGGGTCAGTTGGCATTTCTGTGTGGAGTTTGCATGTTCTCCCCGTGGTTGCGTGGGTTTCCTCCGGGTGCTCCGGTTTCCCCCACAAGTCCAAAGACATGTGGTATAGGTGAATTGGGTAGGTTAAATTGTCCGTAGTGTATGAGTGTGAATGTGTGTGTATGGATGTTTGGTGGGCACAATGTTATGGTTACATCACAAGTCTTTTGAGATCTTTTTAAAACTGCTCTCAAATTTGTAAGTAAAGTAAATATAAATTTTAAAATTAACATAAAATAATGAAACAATAATAAAATAATATTATTCATAATAATATTTTTATAAATAAATCTTTCTTACATCATCTCTCTTCATTTTCATTCTTCATCAACAAGATTCCCTGTCCAACCGAATTCTTTGCTTTCAACAATAAAATGTTATACACATGTGTAAGACTTTGAGTTGATGTCTTTGGCAATTCAAAGACATGAGCTGAAAACACAGACAAATCGGCTCTTCCCTTCATTTACATCTGAAGTATATCCCAAAACCCCCATTTTATGCACCCTCTTCTCACACAAAATGGTCACCTCAAAGTATGAACTGTTCTATATCAATACAAGTGTCTTTATCTATCATGTTTGATATCATTTGAAATGTCTCAGTGCGACTGGTACAATGGTCTCATTCCCTCAGAAATAGCCACAACCAAATAATAAATATATGAATTCAGGTATCTTTTGCACCACTGCTGAGGGTGTGACCGGGGGGGTTCAGAAACCCTCACTGAATGCCCTTTGTTATTCAACACACACCCCTTCTATCTCTTGGTTTTTGACTACTTAAGGGACAGCTTCCAGCTGGTCAGGGCGCTTTTTGTAACCAGAATGGCCCGTAGCGTGAAGCCCTCTAGAGCTTCACACTATGTACAGTATGTCACAAAAGTGAGTACACCCCTCACATTTCTGCAAATATTTATTTATATCTTTTCATAGGACAACACTGCAGAAATGACTCTTTGACACAATGAAAAGGAGTCAGTGTAAAGTTTGTTTAGCAGTGTAAATTTAGTGTCCCCTCAAAATAACTAAAAATACAGCCAATAATAGCTGAACACTTGGCAACAAAAGTGAGTACACCCCTAAGTGAAAATGTACAAATTGAGCACGATTAGTAATTTTCCTTCCCCTGTGGCATGCGACTTATTAATTTTACACTGTCTCAGGTGTCTCCAGATAGCAGGTGAGTTAAATTTGGTATAAAATATCTTCCACTCTCTCAACCTGGCCACTGAAAGTTCAACATGGCATCTCATGACAAACAACTCTCAGAAGACCTGAAAAAAACCAAATTGTTACTTTGCATAAAGATGGCCTAGGATATAAGAAGATAGCCAACACTCTGAAACTGTGCTGCAGCCAAGGCCATTCAAGAGGACAGGTTCTTCTCAGAACACGCCTCGCCATGGTCAGCCAAGGAAGCTGAGTGCACGTTCTGAGTATCACATCCAAAGATTGTCTTTGAAAAACAGACGGATAAGTGCTTCCAGCATTGCTTCAGGTATTGAAGGGATGGGAGGTCAGCCTGTCAGTGCTCAGACACTGCACCAAATTGGTCTGCATGGTTGTCCTCAAAGGAAGCCTCTTCTAAAGACGATGCACAAGAAAGCTCGCAGACAATTTGCCGCAGACATGCAAACTAAGGACCAGGATTATTGGAATCATATCCTGTGGTGTGATGAGACCAAGATAAACCTATTTGGTTCAGATAGTGTCAAGTGTGTGTGGTGGCAACCAGGTGAAGAGTACAAAAACAAGTGTGTCTTGTCTATCATTAAATTGGTGGTGGGAGTGTCATCGTGTGGGACTGCATGAGTGCTGCTGGCATTGGGAAGCTACAATTCAATGAGGGAAACATGAATACTGACAAGTACTGTGACATACTATAGCAGAGCATGATCCCTTTCTTCCGGAAACTGGGCCATAAAGCAGTGTTTCAGCATGATAATGACCCCAAATACACCTCACTGGCTTGCTAAAGGGACTCAGGGTAAAGATGGACTGGCCAACCATGTCTCCAGACCTAAACCCCTTAATACACCTCTGGGGCATCCTGAAAAGGAAGGTGGAGGAGCACAAGGTGTCAAATGTCCACCACCTTGGTGATGTTGTGATGGAGGAGTGGAAGAGGATTCCAGTGGCAACCTGTGAAGAACTGGCCAACTCCATGTCGAAGAGAATTAAAGCCGTGCTGGAAAATGATGGTGGCCGGAAAAAATATTAACTTTTCAATTTTTTTCTAAGGGGTGTACTCACTTTTGTTGCCAGGGGATCAGCTATTATTGACTGTATTTTTAATTATTTTGAGGGGACACTAAATTTACACTGCTAAACGAACTTTACACTGACTACTTTTCATTGTGTCAAAAAGTCATTTCTGCAGTGTTGTCTTCTGAAAAGATATAAATAAATATTGGCAGAAATATGAGGGGTGTACTCACTTTTGTTACATACTGTATATGCAGAGTCAGGTATGCATCTTCTAAATCTTGGATTTATCTTTGAGAATTTGATGTTTTGTATTGATCGTTTATGAATTGACTGAATGAATTGGCATAATACACATTTACCTGACTAATAAATTGTTATATTTGAACGTATTCTTGTTACTCTGAAATTATTTACTCAGATAAGTTAAGAATGTGCTAGATTCCATGATAGACTAAACATAACACATGTTAGATGGAGATCCTAGAAACTCCAACTTGTTGTTTGACTTCAATTATGTTATTCTTCGAAAATCACCACGGTGAGTCAGAGTAAATGCATTAAGATGAATGTGAAGCCGAAAGGTGGCACATATTAAATGGTGCTGACGGTTAACCTCTGGTTAAATACTTCAATCATAACTAAGTTGTACGTGGTTATCTCAATCATGGAAAACTGGAGCTATAGAGATACTGGTCTAACCCCTGGTTAATGTTTCGGCATTAATTAAGTTGTACGTGATTATTTCAATCATGGAAAACCAGAACTATAGACTACCCAGTCTAACCCCTGGTTATTGTTTGAACTTTAACTAAGTTGTACGTAGATGACTACAAGAATCAAATGAGATTACTATTTAAATAATGGTATTGTCTGTCTGTCTGTCTATTAAATAGTATTGATCACCAACCTCTAATCGTTGATTAAACTAGTGAGTTTATGATGCATTACAGCCGGCGTAAAGTAACACAGATTCACAATAAATGAGTAAATAAGAGTAAGAAGTACTAATAGAGTCAGAGTAAATGCATTAAGATGAATGTGAAGCCGAAAGGTGGCGCGTCTTAAATGATGCTGACGAACTAACCGCTGATTAATATTTCAATCATAACTAAGTTTTACGTGATTATCTCAATCATGGAAAACTGGAGCTATAGAGATACTGGTCTAACCCCTGATTAATGTTTCGCCGTTGATTAAGTTGTACGTGATTATTTCAGTCATGAAAAATCAGAACTATAGATTACCTAGTCTAACCCCTGGTTATTGTTTGAGAATTAATTAAGTTGTACATGGGAAAATTCGGTAAGAGTTATAAGATTATTCAAATATATATCAAAATGTCTCAAAAACACTAAATTAATAAAGTAATATTAAACTATAAAATGGAGTCAGATAAAACTAGAATAAACGTATTAACATTTTAAAACCATCTTATATCAAAATTCGAGTTAGATATGAGTTAAACTTGAAGTAAATCAACATTGTGCCCTGGAAAGATAGAACGTGCAAATAAGCCTTCATCCAGCAGTAGATACCGCCGTTTGGACTATCTGGCTGGACCTTACACATGAAAACATGAAAAACGACATATAAATATCTCTGTACATATATACAGCATAAAGTGCAAAACTGTGCAACTAAATAAATATACATAACATGCTATATATCAATAAATGAGTGTATAAATAAACGGTGCAAAAAGTGCAAAAATACATCTTTTTTATTTCTGATATGTACAGGTCAATTCATCTTTATTTACAAAACTTATACAATACAGATGTTGTCAAAGAAGCTTAACATATGTCTCTGTTAAAGTTCAGTTCAGTGTAATGTCTCTGCTGAAGGCTGATCCACCGAAGAGTAGCTCCACCAGTCCCAAACAAGATCTCTCTGGCCAAATGTCTTGAGCTGAGCCGCACTCGTCTGCTTCCTCCAGGAATCCGATTTTTTTTTCTTGACTCACCAATGAGCCATTGTGTTAGGATGGTTACATCTTGGTGCTTTTTACAGATGTTGTGTGTTGTTTCTCAAGATACTACTCCTGTGACCATCACTTATCACAATCCTCTGAAGAAACAACACGCCAGTTCCATTACCATACATATAGTAACCATCCATATCCTTTTAGTCGTCCAAGCTTCTTTAAGATGCTTTTTATAGATGAGTTTTGATGATTTTGAGAATTTTTTTGTTGAAGATTTTGCTGCTTTGTGTGTGAAGTTCTTAAATGAGGAAAAATAAAAGAAGAAAGAATTAAAAGCATGTCTGGAATTTGTTTAGTGCATCCTTACAATGGGCTGATAAAACATATATTTATATTTATACATATTATATTTATAGATATAGATATTTATATTTAATTTAAATATTATTTATCACAAAAATGTTGTTTGGAAGTAGTTCTATGCAGTAAACAGCCCCCTAGTTTTTCGTGATTCAGCGATCGCTGAATCCAATGCAAAATCAACAAAAAGTTGAAATTTTTTGTGATCCTGCAGAATTTTTAATTTAAATGCAAAATAATCGCAAAAAAAATTAAATAATTTCCTAAAACATCCATTTTTTTGGCCCATCATTGATTTTGTTTATTTACTGGTGTAAATGTGTGTAAATTTATATTTATTCAGTTTTTAAATAAATTTTTAGTAATATTACTGACTTATATGAAAACAGTCATATGATTTATTTACAATACAGTTTGTAAAGTACTATTTTCTGTCTTTTAGAAGATATTTTATACGAGAGACTTGCTTTGTTTACCAAATAAAGTGGATCTAATCGGATTCGCATTGTAAACATTAAATAAAATGGAAAAAGGTGTTACTTTTTATTTATATATTAAGGTTTTAGTTATAATAATTCTAAAATTATTCCGTATAAATCCGCAGATTTTTAACAAAATTTTGCGCAGAAATAGCAAAAAATATCCGCAGATTCCGTCTGGCCCTACTTATAGTCTTTGCATACGCAGCGCACATGATGTATTTGAGTGTCTTTAAAAAAAATGACATCTTAGCTGTGCCTTCACAATCATTACGTTACATGTGAAGTAAATGCAAAGACGCGATTAGACATCCGCATGTGGCACAAATCGAGCGATAGACACTTCACGAATTGGGCGTTTTCTACATTTGAGGCGCTTCAGACCAACAACTTCTAACATGTAATGTGATGTAATGTAATGTGCATTGCACATTACAACTTCTAACATCTAACAAACGGAGCAGTGGAACAAACAGAAAAGGAAGCAGCTTAAGGAGATTGCTTATGGGATGGCGACCGCTGGATGTGACCCAATTGAATAAGATTATTTTTAATTTCCATGTACAACTGCTATTATGACATGTGCAAATTGGTAAACGATTTTCCCTGCCATTGATGGGAGGAAGCACTTTACTTCCCTTGATGGGTTTTAGGTTAGTACGGTAAGGGAAGCCCTAACGCATGTTCTGAGTGAGTTACACGATGTCAGATGCACCGGGACTATAATCTGAGAAAGAGAAAGTAAGATCCTGGGTAAAAATCAGTTATGCAACCCTCCTTTGGCATAACCCCTACCATTTTAGATCTGTTTTAGATCTTGTCTTGACAAACGATTGCACATCTGACATAGTAGGCTACATAATATGTATATATATACAGTTGAAGTCAGAATGATTAGCCCCCCTTTGAATTTATTTTTCTTTTTTTAAATATTTCCTAAATTATGTTTAACAGAGCAAGGAATGTCTGAATGTCACAGTATATCTGATAATATTTTTTCTTCTGAAGAAAGTCTTGTTTTTTTTTATTTCAGCTTGAATAAATGTAGTTTTAAATTTTTTAAAACCCTTTTAAGGTCAATATTATTAGCCCCTTTAAGATTATTTGTTTTTGATTATCTACAGAACAAACCATTGTTATACAGTAACTTGCCTAATTACCCTAACCTGCCTAGTTAACCTAAATAACTTAGTTAAGCTTTTAAATTATTTTAAGCTTTTAAAAGATAAAAAAACAGTTATTAGAGACGAGTTATTAAAACTATTTTTCTTTCTCTTAAACAGAAATTAGGGAAAAAATAAACGGGGCTAATAAATCAGGGGGGCTAATAATTCTGTCTTCAACTGTGTGTGTGTGTGTGTGTATATATATATATATATATATATATATATATATATATATAT
>CAIGQQ010024175.1:329900-385370 GCA_903798035.1 Danio albolineatus
AATATAAAAATAACAAACAATATTGTGTCACATTAAAATGAATTACTATAGTTAACAATTAATATAGTTATGAACTGATTTAAACTACTATCTGTTAGTAATATATATATATAGTTACCACAAATTACCAGTACTTTATGGTTTAAAAACAATATATTACTTATTATTAGTTACTATAGTATTTAACGTGGGAAATCATTAATAGTTTTTTATTTTTTGAAAATTAAGCAAATAAATACTATTAAATCGCATGAGTAAAATATACTTTTATTAAATGTAAAAAGATTCGTTTATAAAGATGGATTACTGCCTAAACATATTAACTTGCTATTATTTCCTTCATTATAAATAAATCCATTATATAAATTAAACCTGTCTAATTTAGATCGTTCAGCAAGGCCAGCAAACGAGTATCTGCTATAGTGACTCTGTCATATAAATAATGACTGATCATCTATGATGACTGATAGAAAACCGTTTCAGTCTATTGTATTGAATGGCGATCGGAAACAACGTTCCTCATTCACCCGTCTAGATCGCAATATTTGTGAAATATTAAACACTATTGTTTATTGTGTACAATATTTAATAACAACATTTATATATAACAACATCAGGTTCTGCGGGCCTGCAGCTGGATATTATTGTACTTATCAGGATTATGAGAAATGTCGACCCGACAAATTTTTATTGGATGAACATTTTTTAGTCTTATGGCTTACCCAGAATATACAAATACATATAAATACATTTAGATTATTTACTTTAATCATTACAATTGGAATGTGAAGAGACTTTCAATCAGTACAACAACAAAAAAATCTGAAGACAATCACCTACAGCACCTTACAGTATATATAATTAAAACATATTAATAATAACAAGATATAAGGTGACTTGTCCCAAAGCGGGGACAAGCGGTAGTGTTTATAGCTTCTTCATAAACCCATGAATGCCAGCAACACTATGGGTTAGCCAAAGCTGTGGTGCTGAGTGATCAAAATAGTACAAGCAATCAAATGTCCAGATATAAATGTATATGTCTTTCATTTATTTTATACATGTATTACCAGTAATTTCTTTTTCAATTTTAATACATTTAATACATTCTGTAATGTTTAAATAAGTATTTGATGAGAATTCATTGTTTTGACTAAGCTTAGTGAAAAAGACAAGGGCAATTGTAAACAACCTGTTAATTTTTTTTTCTCATTTTTGCTCAATATGTCGTGTTCTTTGTTTATCTTATATATTTATTTAAATTCCCCATATAATTTAAATTACCCTGCTTTTATTTTATTTTATTTTATTATTTAAGAGATAAAGTAGCCTATTTTCCATTAATATAATATTTATATTCTAGTGGAGTGGTTGCTGGCAATCTCACCGGTTGTGTTTTTCTCCACAGTGTTATCAGGAAAAGGGTCATCCGGTATCTCATCTGGTGCTGTACCGACATCTGAAGCCACGGTCCAGTCCTCGTCCAGCCAGCCACAGAAGTTACTACAAAAGCTGATGGTCTCCATATGTGACCCTAAATAACAAAATAAGCCATAAGAGTCATTTAAAATAACTGTGATTTATACATTACAAAATGTCTTCATGGAATATAGAGCTGTGCAATTAATCACAATCGCAAAAAAAAAAACGTGATTTAAGCACATGCAATTTCTAAACCGTTTAAAGCTGCAATTTTATCTATTCAATTATTTACTATATAGAATACGTTCTTGTGCGCATGATTTTAATATGTTAACCAATCAGAGCTGACGCAGCACACCAGGCAATTACAGCTAAGCTGTGAGGGAGAAAGATGTTAACCAATCAGAGCTCACTCCGCACTCGACAAAGTTGAGCAGGAGAACCGAATAGGTGGTTTTGATTTACGACTGGTATTGAGGTTAGTTAATCTTTATTTTTTCATGTTGTCTGTTTTTAAGACAATTTATTACAGTTTTGTTTATCAAGCAGGTAGTACTACTGTGTACAGTATGTGTTTAACTAGTGTTGAGATTAGTTTAATCTTAATTTATTTTATGTTGTCTGTTTTGAAGACATTTTTACTACAGTTTTATTAAGTTTAATACTATTATTTCATTGTGAAATATTTTGTTATTTCAGTTTTTGTTATCTTCTTGTGCACTGAATACATTTAGAATGTGTGTATGTAGCTTGTTTGAAAAAGTAAAACATTTGCCAAAATCGCAAATAAAATTGTAATCCCAACGTTTGTTTAAAAAAATAAAATAAAAAAGAAATCGCAACATGATTATTTTGTCCATAGTGCACAGCCCTAATGGCAAATTATCATTACTTAATTTTCTGATGAATTTTGGCATAAAAAGGAAATTAAATAATGTGTTTTAGCTATTTCTAAACAATTACCACACACACAACAGTGGTTTGCTCTGTAAGGAATAATAACATTTTTATATATATTGTTATAATGGGGCAATTATTTTTGACTTTAAGTTTTTAGAAAAATTGCTTTTATTCCAGCCGAACTAAAGGAAAAAGACTATCCACAAAAGAAATAACATTACAGCAAATTAGTGGTGTAACATAAAATAAATCTCACGGTTTAGATTTCAATACGATTTTTGTGTCAACAATCGGCCCATTTTTTATATCAACAGAGAGGGGGCGAAAGACAATTGAAATTTGCTTTGCATTTATTATAAGCACAGAACAGCAAGGAACATTTGTTTTTAACAAAAATAACTTGTACCTGTGATTTTGACAGTTAAGAACACAATTAAATACATTATTAAAATGTTTTATTTACTTTATGTATAATCTGCAGTTTCTCTTTTTCAATTTTAATATAACACATCCTGAGATTTTTAAAATAGTATTTTGAATGTCAATTTGTTGTTTTGGCTAGGCCAAGTTAAAAAAAAAAGGGTCTCACTTGAGGCTAATTTACCTTATAGGACAGCTTTCACTTATTGTGTTAATAACAACTGATAATTCCTCATTTTTGTTTGATATGACATGTTCCTTGTTACTTTTATACATTTCATTTAATTCCCCAATACTTATATCTCTTTACCCTGTTTTTATATTTTTCCTTTGAGTATCCTATTTTCCATTAATAAAATGTTAATATTTTACAGTAGAGTGGTTGCTGATAATCTCACCGGTTGTGTTTTTCTCCACAGTGTTATCAGGAAAAGGGTCATTCGGTATCTCATCTGGTGCTGTACCGACATCTGAGACCACAGTCCAGTCCTCGTCCAGCCAGCCACAGAAGTTACTGCAAAAGCTGATGGTCTCCATATGTGACCCTAAATAACGAAATTAGCAATAAGACTCATTAAAAAAGTGATTTATTCATTACAAAATGTCTTCATGGAACATGATCATTACTTAATTTTCTGATGAATTTTGGCATAAAAAGTAAAATCATTTAATTTGTCTATTCCTAAAAATTGCCACACACCCAGAAATACATTAAGTTTTATGCTTTTCTTGGTCTCAAATAAGGCAGAGGTGGTATTTCAAACATTAACTGTTTGATACTTGAAACAAACACATTTTGCATTATTCCTGTAATCGTTTCAAGTAAAACATTATCTTATTAAAAAGGCTAATATTTATAGTAATAAAGTACATGACATTTTTTGATAGCAAAGCCAAGGCATCATATAATCACACATTTTTCACTCTTGGTGGTTTTCCCTTGTCATTTGTGCTGTTGATCATCAGTTGGCAGCATTAACCCTTTAGATTGGCCTGTGCAAATAAGATTCTTAAATTGAATATAAATAAGATTTATATGGAGCTATATGGAGTAAAACAGCAGATTATAGTGTGTGTGTGTGCATAAATACAATTACTACTCTATGTTTACTTTTACTTTTTTTCTGAGAGCTAAGGTGCTTATTTTGATTTTCTCAGACATATTTCTCTCATAAACACACACTTTATTTCATATAAGCTCTGAAAACTGGCCTGAAGCAGTTTTAATTTACTATAAAGTCAGCTATGTTATGCCGCTTGACACAATCTAAAATGTAAAACCGCTATAGAAACAAAGATGAATTGAATAGAAGGAAGAAACTAAGCTTTTTCCTTACTGCAACAGATGATCAACAGTAAAAAATAATTAAATTCTGACCTCTTCCCAACAGGAAAGACCAGCAACAATCAAAAATGGATATAGTTTTTTTTTTTTTTTTTTGCAAAAAGACAGTTGACAAGTATGTATCAATATTTGTTTATAATACAGAATATGAATTACATTGTCAATGAAAAAAGATACAATAGAGAGAAAGAAGGAAAGAGAAAAAAATAAAGAACATGAAATAAACTTGAGGGTAAGACATTTAAGAATCAATTACAGTATATAAATTAAAATCCTTACAAAATAAAGTAGTTCTCTTTGCTTTCTTATTTTCAGATAATGAAATTAAATTTAAATAATGACTAAATTCTTGCATTAAAAAAAACAGGAAAATATGGTTTGGTGTTAGTAAATTTGCATTTGTGGATATGGAATTTACAAAGAAAATAAATTAAATGTATAACAAAACAAGCATTCCCTTTAGAAGAGGCAGAATCATAATATCCAAAAATAATTTATTTAAAAGTAACAGAAAAATCTTGTTCTATGTTATTATTATTAAATGAACAAATATGTTTTCAAAACTGTAAAGCATAATTACAATCCCAAAATAAATGAAAAACAGTGTCTGCATGAAATTGACAAAATGGGCATTTTACATCAATATCAAAATGAACAAAAATAGATATAGTGTCATGGCTTTGCTATCAAAAAATGACATCATCAAAAGGGCAAAATCAGCCATGAACGTAACAATTTTTTTCCGAGTATATTGTTGAATTTCTGAAAATATTTAAAGCATCTTCCCAAAATATATGTGAAAAAATACATTTTGTTACTAAAAATCATTCCGTTTGCTGAAACAGAAAGCTGAGGTCAAATTGAAGCTGGGGCCTTGAAATCATCCCAGAGTTGTGTGAGGCCTAAGTCTCACTTTAGGGCAATTTACCTCACCCAACTTTTTTCTCTCCAAAAGTTTGTTAAAACCCCGTTATTGATAAATTCATAATTCATTTTAATTTTCCAATACTTTCTCTTTGCCCTGTGTTTATATATATATATATATATAAATATTGGAAAAAAAAATATATATATATATTGGAAAAAATGTGAGTGGTTGCTGACAGTCTCACCGGTTGCGTTTTTCTTATTAACAGTAAAGGGCTCGTCAAACGTTGCATTGGCATTTAAAGCCACAGTCGAATCTTCCTCGTCAAGCCAGGGACAGAAGCCTGTGCAGAATCCAATGTTCTCCAGCCATGTTTCCATCCCTACTTTCTCTCCTCCACCACACACGGGCGCCGTTGCCGCCATCGCGTGGAGAAATACAGACGTTGTGTTTTCACTCATAATGTCTTCGAGTTAACTCCTGTTTACTCTGAAAATATGTTAGTCGACAGATATTCGTAAATCCAAAGATTTGCTCGAGGTTTCTGTAAACGCGTCTTTCCTCAAGTCAGAATATACAATGAAGCCAGGTGCAGGCAGTACGCTAATGTGTTCTACCGAGTGACGTCATTTTCGGAACGCTTGGAACAGGTCTCGAGTTTGTAGTTTTTTGCTTAAAACTACAAATCGACGATAGCTCATTAATGTCAAAATGCTAGCCAATCAAATCAAAGAACGCGGGCTTTACAGTTCGCGGAGAATTTATTTATTTATTTATTTATAAACGATTCCATATCGATTGCTAAAAATACAAAATTAGTGCTCAAGTAAAAAAAAAAACATTTAGGAATCTGAATGTTCAGGAAAGTGATTGAATACTAGCACAAAACTGAAAAAAATAAAGGAATTTTAAAAGGCATCAAAAACAAATATTAGGCCTAAATTACTTTAAAGAAAGGTATTTTTTTTGTATGAGATATAGTTCTTTTAGCTTCGATTAAAATATAAATAAAAAATAAATATTAATAAATAAATAAATATCAGCTCGTGAGTTCTATAAATCCTGTTGCTAGATCAGATACGGGAAAAGTCTAAATATAGCTGCGAATTCGCTCATCAATATAGCATCATTTTAGTAACACGGTATAAAAATTATTATTATTTTTACAGTAATGTGACTGTTGGGTTTAGGGTTGATGGTAAAAAAAAATAAAATTTATTGCATAATTGAATAAATAACATAAAAAAACCCGTTACTGTGACGTTTGGGTTTGAGGTTGGGTTAGGGGTAAAATACAATAATGAAAACTATTATAAATAATTCTCGTTACTATCGGCCGCAACCGTTTCTGATCTAGCAAGATATCTATAACGGTTTATAAAAGTATAAACGGCTGCGTCCGAAAGTTAATGAGAATTATTTACATTATTTATTAGACTTCCCATTTGTAATATTTTATTAACATCTACCCTAAACCAAACCGTCACGATAATGTAAAAATATTAATTATTGTTATAGCGTCACAAAAATTATGCTATGTTGGTATCCGCAGCTATATCCTGTCAAGACTTTACCGCATTAAAGTGAGCTACACTTCCTTTTAGGAAAATTACTGTCGTTGGCGCGTCATTTCGTAGCTCAACACAAACACTTAAAAAATGATTTCATGTGAAATGCTGAGTGAGTTTTGGTTTTATGTTTGTGCTATTTTTATACCTTTGTTTCCGTTTTGATTTAGCTATCTTTTCCATCTGTGCCGTTTTTTAAAATGGTCGAAATATAACAACTATGCTCTGTTTGCCGGTAATTATTCATTTATTTTGTATAGTGTTTACGTTAGGTATTTACTTTACCACTATATATGCGTTTTTTAAAATCGTTTTATAGTTAAATGCTTGCCCAAACTGTTTCGTAGAGGACTTAATTTGTGGTTTTATCAAGAAACTTCGTGATGTAAACTGAAGGTATTTGTATTTATTATTGTTTTATATTCAGTCCTCATATGCAGACCTATTCCTGCTGGATTCAAAGGGACATGTAGATAGTGAAAAAGGTGACATTGAATTGATAAAAGAAAACACCTGTTTAATTGTCATGGAGAAACACAGTTCTGTTCAACATCATAATGTTTCATTCTTACTGCCAAAAGCAGCAGAGCTATAATGAATATTTTTTTCTTCCACTGCTCTCTGTGCAGGTAGCAAATGAATTCTGTCATCATCCATGAGTGTGTGTTGATGGAGAATGGAAAAACTGGGTCGGAAGAGTGCAAAGGTGCATCTATTCCTAAAGATGTTCAGTGACCAGAGTCTTATTTTAACAGATATAGGCTAACAATAATTTATTAAAAATCATTCATTCATTCATTTTCTTTTCGGCTTAGTCCCTTTAATTTAATAATAATAATAATAATAACAATAATAATAATAATAATAATAAAAATAACAAATAATAATAATAATAATAATAATTAAATGTTTGTTTAAATGTACCAAAAATATAGCCTATTTACTGAGAATTGGATCTGAGGTAAGCAAAATAATCTTATTGTCCTTTTGACATGATTGTTTTGCTTACTCCATTTGCAGATTATTTTGCTTGTTGTAAGGAAAATCTCTTAAAACATTTCTTAAAACATGACAAAATTTCTGGGAATATATATATATATTTTTTATTTAAATTGATGTTTTTTATTTATTTTATTTTATGTACTAGACACTGAAAATCTTAGTAAAAAATATTTTAGATAAATTTACTTAAATAGTCTGTTGTAGGTCTTAGATCATTTTAAACAGGTCTTAATTTCCCATGTACATAAAGAGACTCATTTGGGTATCATTAAAAGTTTCTCAATAAAAGTTTTGACAAAAGTTTATCTATTAACTCTTATTTATTAACTCTTATTTACCAACTCTATTTATATTTAAATTTATAAGCATATGGTTTAATTATTTTGTTACAATAACATTTGTTTTTAATGTTTTTTTTTTTTTTTTTTTTTCAATGTTTTAACCGGACCATTAGAAAAAAAATCCTTTATGGTTAACCACTGAATGTTTTTGTGTTTGTTAATAAAATTCTCAATTTAAAAACAGTTCAAATGCCAACTTAAATTTAATAAATTAAAAGAGTTTCATTCATATTGTCTACATTTTGCAATGTATGGGGATCTTAAGAAGTACTGAGCTGAGTGATTATTAAATTATTATACAAAATAAGAATTAATATTAATGATAATACATTTTATTTGAGGCACTTTTCTCACAACCCAAAAGACCCCCCCCCCCCCCAATAAAAAAAGATAAAATGAGACAATAAAAACACAATAAAAGAACAACCAAGATCAAGTCAAATATTTTAATAGCATATTCATAAGCAATTTTGAAAAGGGTGTTTTTTCAAATAAATAAATACATTCATTTAAATATAAATAGGCCTATATTTTGTACAGTAAGTGGCAGTAAATGCCTTCATTGGAATAAACGTTACGATTGAGTATGGGTACGGTGGGTATGGTACACTGTAAAAAATGCTGGGTTCCACACAATTGATTTGTGTTGGGACAACATGAAGGTATTAGGTTAGCCTGAAGTATATTGAAGTAAATCGAACATAAAACAATTAAGTTGTCCCAACAAAATCTGAAGAATCGAGTTGTTTCAGCTCATTTTAAATAAGTATTTTGAACAAGCAACACAAATATTTTTTGGAGTGTAATTGTTTTTAAAATATCTCAAGTCACTTTTTTTCCTAAATGTTGCTGTACTGAATATTTTCACTTAAATTACAAATTTAGATTAGGCCACAAAACAAAAACACTGAATCCTTTTTAATAACCGGCATAGGCTGTTTTTTACGATTCCTTTTTTTTCTTTCTTCCGTAAAAAATAAAAATAGCAGGCAACTCAGGTCGATCTTTCCACAAAAAAATAAGTTAAAAAGTTAATAAAAATAAGTTAATACAAGTCATTATTTTAAAGATAATGTCTTCAGCATTTGATACCTTAGGGCTTGTGTGCTTTCATTTTCTTAATTTCACTCATAGTGAGTTCAGGTGAGGAGAGTTTTGAATGAGTTAAACTCTTCTCTGTTTAGTGTAGCCTGTGTCGCACTGGGACATACATATTCGTATATCATTAGGCTTTTCTGTAAGGATAGTCTTATTTTACTTCAGCAACCAGGGACAATAATGTAATCATTTATTTTATTTATTTATTTTATTTGTTTGTTTATTTGGCAGGGACAGTGTACATTAATAAGCATTTCTGCAAATGCACCAGATGGCTATTTTTCATCTGTTGTCCCTGGACAGATGTTAAAATTGTCAACCTAAAAACCAATCCAAAAATTACAGAATGAAACAAGCATAGTTAAGAAGTGCTAAAATAGACATAGTAAACCTTAATAAATAATGTAAATGTACAAATTAAACTAAAAACACCAACAATATTTACTAAAGATAAGAATAGTTAAAACACATTTAAACAAATCAATAAGATGGCAGGCACAAGAGATAACATGTTAGGTAGGTTCAAGCTAGGCATGATGACACGTCTGATGCTCTATAAACCATATTTTTAAATGTTTTTTGAACGTACTGTAAGAGGTTATGTTTCTCATGCTGCCAGGGACAGAGTTCCACTCCTGTGCAGCTTTAACTGAAAAGGCACCCTGGCCAAAGGCACTTTTCCGGAGTGGGACAATGCAATCTCCTCTGACTGCCCTTCGTGTTGCTCTGTGTGTGGTGTTCCTTATGTTTACGAACTGACTGAGAGGTGGAGATGACAGACCATGAATAATCTTATACATCAGACAAATGTTTGAATACTTCCTGAAATTTTCCCAGCTTAACAGTTTATATTTTTGTAGAATGGTACAATGATGAATGTCTTAGAGCCTTTTTATCCAGTATTTTAATTGTCTGTTTGTATAGTGACTCTATGGGCTTTAGTGTTGTTATGTTTGCCTGTGACCAGGTTGTTAAACAGTAGGTTATATTCACAATAGTCCATCGCAGAATATGCAATATTGAGCCTGGGTTATAATTGATCATTTTGCAAGTGTTTTTTGAGGCCTGTGATTGTATAATGATTTAAAAAATTGTCCAACTTTATTAATGATTCTTTTTATTGAATTGTTTATACAACAGGGCGGCATGGTCGCTCAGTGGTTAGCATTGTTGCCTCACAGCAAGAAGGTGGCTGGTTCGAGTCCCGGCTGGGCCAGAAGGCATTTCTGTGTGGAGTTTGCATGTTCCCCACGTGTTCGCTTGGATTATCTCTGGGTGTTCCAGATTCTGCCACAGTCCAAAGACATGCAATACAGGTGAATTGACTGTAAATTGACCATAGTGTGTGAGTGAACGTGAGAGTGTATGAGTTTTTTCCAGTAATTGATTGCAGTTGGAAGGGCATCCGCTGCGTAAAACATGCTGGAGTAGTTGGTGGTTCATTCCACTGTGACGACCCCTGATAAATAAAACCCAAAGGAAAAAGAATAAATTAATGTTTATACAACAAAGGATATCCAATTCGTTTTTTAAATTTGATTATTTAATTATTGTATACCTGAATACAGTTGCAAAAAACAATAAAATACTGTTTATGTAAGTTACAAATATTTTTCCTTTCTGAATTTATCTATGCTTGTAGATTGTTTATTATATCTTATGCAGATGCTCTCCCCTACAGAATCATATCAGTCTAAAACTCTAAATTCCAAATAGACATTCAAGTTATCTAAAGAAATTGTATTCATATCGCAAAATAGAATCGTTGAATCAAAAAATATGTCAATGTTAGATTTTTCCAATATGCAGCCCTACATGGCATTATAAGTTTTAAAGAAAATTAAACAACATATCATATCAATGTTTTAAAGTAGAATGCCCTTAAATAGTGTAGCATTTAGTTGATCGTAAAGAATCAAGGCTTTTTTATTGAGTTTGTGTCGTCTGTCATATGCAGGGCTAGGTCTGTTCTTATATTGTTTACAAGCTCTTTATTGATCTTTCCAGTAATCAAGCAGTTATGAGACATGAGATATTCATTCAGTGCTATAGCTTCCAATGTCCGCTTTGTCCCACCAAATCAAAGAACATCACACAGCATTTATTGGACTAATTCTCACTATTAACTAACTGCTTATTATTAGCATGGTGATTATTAAAATGCTGGCTGTTTATAGAGTGCAAATGATCTTACTCTACATCCCTAATACCTCAGTTCAACTACATGACTAATTACCTCAATTCAGCTACATTACTGGTAAAATGTTCAGTACTAAGTCTTACTATTAACTAGTGGCTTATTACCTTCCTATTCTTACAATATTGGTTGTTTATTTGTACTTAAAAGTATTATGAATTATCATATTGTACATCCCAAATCCAACATAAACTCAACTCCTATCTTTAACAACTATTAATAAGCAGCACAGAGTTTTGTTGAGGTAAAAGTTGTAGTTAATGGTTTGGTAATAGCAAGAATTATATGTTAAAATGAAGTGTGATTCTAATGATTATTATATTCACTGTAAAAATTTCATTCATGTTGTCCCAAAACACATTTAAGTAGATTAAACAATACAATTAAGTTGTCCCTTTAAAATCTCAATTATTGTGTTGTCTCTGCTCATTTTAAATAAGTAGTTTAAACAAGCAGCAAAAGTACTCTTTTGGAGTGTTTTTTGTGTTAATATAGACCTTTTTCTCAGAACACAAAATTACCCATTATGCTTTGTGTATGCTTTGTGAACTTCCGGTCGGCAGCTAATGTGTATAAACAGACACATTTAGACAGCTTTGAAATGATAGTTTTAGTCTATTTTATTTGCTTTTAACGTGTTTGAACTAATACTGTTGTTGATCAGTGCCACCTCCTGGAATGATCATTAAAAAAAAGTCACGTGATGGTAATGGCGGAGTAGCAGCTCAGCACTTGGTCTCCACAGCTCATTGGTATATTTTTAGTATTTTAAATAAGACGTATAACGGCATATATTTCAAGATCTTGTAAATGGACATTAGATCATGCCCGCTACTCAAAAGAAATTGAATCTATCGGCGAAATCCTCTAAATCGACGGAGATTAAATCACCTCAGGAGGACTGTCAAACAACGATCATGGTGGACCAGGCCTCTCCGTTGCTGAGCCGAGCTGAAACCGACAGCTTGGTAGAAAGAATATCAACAGAGGTGCTTAAAGGTGTCGAAAACTCCTTTGAAAAGAAAATTGACCCTGTCTTAAAGAAACTTGAGGAATGTTTCTCAAAAATCGGGACTCTGGACACGCAAATTACTGAGGTAGAAGGCCGCGTCTCAGACTCCGAGGATGCGATGACCACCTACGGCGCAAAACTGACTGATCTCGCGGAAAAACTGGCGTCTGCGCTGGAAAAAATAGACGATCTGGAAAAAAATGCGATCTAAAAGCATGGAAAACAGCTGCTGTAAGGGAATTTCCCCTCATTGTCAGACTCATTTAAATGAAGCCTCGACATCGCTAAAGTCAGTATTTTCTCTTTCTTTCAAATATATAACCAACCCAAACAAATGTAATTCACCAAAAGTTTTGACACACACATAACCTGTACTGTCCCACTTACAAAAAATGCTCCAGATTAGAATCAACATGTAAATCAGCCAGCAGAGTATCAGTATTGGGCTTTTATTGGTCACTTTTGTAAATTGCATGACTTGCATACCTGCTAAGCTTCAAACCAGTAATCTGGTTTGCTCTATAAGTGAAGTATTGCGTGTGTGTGTGTGTGTGTGTGTGTGTGTGTGCGCGCATCCAAGAGCCGCTGAGCTAACAGCTGACAGGTCGGGAACACACACACACTGTATTTCTGACGGCAGACACGTGAACTAGGAGAACGTTTTTCTCTCACGCTTGAACCACAACTGACAGATTATAATGGCTTTAACACACACATTTCAAAGCCGTTTCACAAAAACACTCAGTAATCCACTCAAAACGCTATCAAAACCCATTTTCGGATGGCAAATTACCCGTTGTAAACACTGTAAACGGAAGTTCTAAACATTCTACCGGAAGACGCTGGCCGCTATGGCGCCCTCCATGCAGCAGCCAAGAAAAAGGTCTGTATAAAAGTCATAGTTAATGGTTTGTTAATAGCAGTACATTTGAAGCTTAGAATAAAGCATGACCAAATGATCCAATAAAATAGGCTGAATTTATAATACAAGACCTAAAAATTTCAAAACACAAATCTTCTTGTGATTATTTGACAGAAAAGGTGACATTGATTATTTTATTTTTTTATTGAATCTTTTTATTTAAGATTCAAACTCAATTTCTTTAAATGATATACACTTTTGACCCTGTAGTTTCAAATTATGTTTCACACGTACTGTTATTAAAACTCTTACTGACCAAAATATTCTGTACGAATACCATTACAACCCCAACCTATACCTTCAAGCCCCTTTAAAATTGCCAGCTAATGTTCAATCAATTGGTATTTAATGTGGAAATGTTTGGCAGGAGGCTTTAACTGAGCACCATCTCAATATTTTATCAACATGACTGGCATTACTCTGGAGTTATGAGCAATACCTCATTTCACAGAACCAATAAAACTCTCCAGCAGACAGATCCCATCAGCCCAGACCGAGGACCAATAGTATGTCACTGCAAACCAAATCAGACACAGCAAAACAAATGACACACTCATCCTCTGGGTCCAACGCATCATTCGTTCGTTTATAAAACAGCATAAAGAAAACAAAAAAGACAACATTAGGTTCAGTTTTGATCTCTTCAATAACACTTACATCTATTTAAAAGGAAAAATCCCTCCTTTAATGGGCTAATGACATTAAAATGATCTATTCATGAGGATGTTGTCAGCTAGCACAGGAAGAAGTGTTTGTGAATACTGGTTTTAGTGATTTACAAGGACAGACATTTGTATAATGACAGGTATGACCTGGGTATTACAACATTGAGGTAGTTTATGAGAACATTCCTTGCGCTCTGGTAATTCAAAATGCTTAAAAACATGCTTAATGTTGTCTTTTGACTTTCAAAATTCATGTTTCCTGTGAGGGTTGGGATTAGTGGTAGGGCCATAAGAAATGTTTTTTAGTGTATTAAATACCTCACACCTATAGAAAGTCTTTGTAAACCACCAGTGTCAACATGTGTGTGTGTGTGTGTGAGTCTGTGTGCAGGGCTGTGGACTGATTAATTTCAGCCTGAGTCTGATTCATCACAGCCAGTCACCTGATTGCACTTTAAAAAGGTGCTGCTCTCAAGAAGCCATTCAGATGCCGTTCAGGCAAAATCCATCTCCCAAGGACAGTCAAATCAGTTCCTCTGCTGCTCCCTGTATTGCTTATAAACTCACACATGACGACCAGTATGACTGTATTTCAGTGGGATCCGAGAGGAATGAGACATTCTGCTGTTTTGTTAATCTTAATATGTGTTGCAACGTATTTGACACTAAAATGCATAATGAATTCACCAGCTAAGATTCTCATGGCAAAAAAAGGACAAGTAAACTTTTTAATGAAAAACCCTTTAGAATAAGAGACATTGGTTTTTTTGGTGCTTTTATAGTGCATAATCATCTTTTAAAAAGACACACAAATTAAAGAGCTCCTATTATGGGTTTTTGAAAATGAGCTTGCATGCAGTGTGTAACACAGCTATAAGTGAATTGAAATGTCCAGCTAAGGCTCAAATCTGAAAGTGCACAGTGTTTAAAACTATTGATTCGTCTATAAAAGAGTCGACTCATAGTTCCTCAAACGAATCGCCATGCTTACGAGTCTTTAGATGTTTCGGCATGACTTGAACACGAAACATAAGCCACGCTCATTTGTGCGCAAGCAGCCCCGGGAGATTCGAAACCCCCAACCCCGCCCACAAACAACAGCAGCAAGAAAAGGTTGCCAGAATGAATTTGATTGTGTTTTGAATTTGATTGTGCATGTAAAAACCTTTTGGATAGGGTTTGGACTAGAATCAGTCAGCTACATCTGGCAACACAGAGCAGAGCACCAGAGATGAGACTGCGAAGAGACAGTGCTTGAGGTTTATTTCTGCAGAAAGGCCTCAGCATTATAGCCCAGTCTTGTGCTGTGTTCCCTCTGAGGAGTGCTTCTGAAATTTCGTCGACCGTTTGTTAAAAGGAAGGATCAGAAAAGATGTAAGCAGGGGCGAACTGGCCTAAGGGAGCACCTGGACATTTCCTGGTGGCCTGACGGTGAATGTGGCCTGCTATCCATCAAGTGATTAAGTGCGTTTAAAACGATTGCCTTATTGTTTTCTCTAGCTTTTAAATCATGCATTTAATTGTTTTTTGTAACTTGTAACCGCTTGTAGTGTATCTGGTTAACTTGTATTCTCATATCGCGTCTAAAAGCACGTTGTAAACATTGTGTTCCTCTGCTGTTTGTCGTTGCTATGGCTACATCAGCTCTCCTACACACGTGTGGCGGTCCTGTTTTAATAATGGTTCAGCTGTTGCCGCTGTGTGCACTAATACTGAATGTCTGTCACTGTTTTTACTTCTGGTTAAGAATAGAGTGATATGCTGGGAGACCGGGGGGTTAGTTTCGGGGGTGAGGTGTCTGAAATACGGGCGACTCCCGATAAAAACAAGTGTTGGCGGATATGCTCCTGCACACACTATGACTACTTCAATATTGATAAGCCGTGGTGGGCATTCTCTCACGCTGAATAATGTCGACCAGTCGCAACAGACTGGGTCTTCGGTTCAATCAGCGCAATTTAGCATCGCGCTAAGGAGGGGTTTTGGAACAAATGAATCGCTGAACGATTCATATAGGAGTCGCTGGGATAAATAGGTAAAAATAAATGCAGATTATAAGACAATGAAAGTGTTTTTTGACCATGCATGCATATTAGCCTGCTGTTGGAGACCCCCAAAACCAAAATATGACCCTTTTTAATGTATAATAGGGACTCTTTAAGATATTTGCAAAACAGGCTAATTGGGAAAATGTGCCCAACAATACATTTCTGAGAACCGAGAAATATGAGCTAGTTCGCTCGATATCTCACCCTAAACGGATTATTCTTTTTTCATTTGGCTTTGTCCCTTATTTATCAGCGGTCACCACAGCAGAATGAATCACCAACTATTCCAGCATATGTGTTATGCAGCGGATCTTTTTTATTTAGCTGCAGTCCAGTACTGGGAAACAAACGGATCATGTAACATGATAATACATGATTTCTGGTTAATGGTAAAAATAATAATAAATAACCTGAAGTCCCTGAGAAGCTGTTCTATTTTTTTTTGTCTATAGCAATGGCCTCAAACTCAATTCCTGGAGGGCCGCAGCTCTGTTTATCTCCAACCACCTCCACCTCACACTTGCTTAATAGTCTCTAGTAGTCTTGAACACCTTAATTAGTTTGATTAGTGTTTATTAGGGTTGGAGCAAAACTGTGCAGAGCTGTGGCACTCCAGAAATCGAGTCTGTGACCTATGGTCTATAGTTAGTTTAGGCTGTGTTTCCACCAAATATTTTTCCTGACAGTAGAATACTCCTCTATGTTTTCTTTCATTTTTTTTTTTTGGTTTAGAAAAAACAGCCTTATAAATTCCTGCCTGAATAGACTATTTCATTGATTACTAATCTATCTAACTCTTAGGACAGCCTTCACTTTGTGCATATAATATCTAAAATGTTAAATATCAAACAAATTTGAAGTCTGCTTTAAAGGTGTTTTACAAGATCTCGATTTTTTTTAAACCTAAAAAACAATAATAATAATAATAATAATAATAATAATAATAATAATAATAACAACAACAACAATAATAATAATAATAATAATAATTTAGAGTAATTTAGAATTCTGTCATCATTTTACTTACCTTCATGTCATTTCAAACCTGCAAGACTATTTTTCTACACACAGAAGATATTTAGTTGTACTTAGGATGAATTCAAAAGTGAGATTTTTGTTTTCTTTTACTATTTTGAAAGGCTCAGTGTATTAATAACATTGTCAAAGTATTCCCCGTTCACACAGCTACACACAAAAACATTGTAACATTCATTCCAGGCCTTTTCCACATCGTAAAGAGACACTACAGGTCTCCTCACAAACACAGTCCTTCCAACCACCAATTTTGTGTTAATGGTTTCTGCACGTCTATAAGCTGATAATACTCCTGCTCATGACAGCACCGTTTTAACAAAATCATGTTTTTGTAGTTTACGCAAAGATTATAGGTTTGTGCTGTCACGATACTGGAATTTGATCCAGTGCCTTAAAATATTGATAGTTGAAACAATTGTCTATGCCATTATAACCCATTTTACCTTGCACTTGCAAGACCAATTTCATAGGTTAAATTGTGATCCTGACACCACTCTAAGATATATAATGGAAGTAAAACTTCACATTCACAGAAGCCAAACAGTTTGATTATAACAATAATCACAATATTTTCACTGACCCATCTAGTGAAAAAAATAAATATCAATGAAATGTCACATTTCTTATTCCCAATTTTGATATTACTAGCCTGTTTTAAACAAATTACAACCAATAGCACAAATAAATACCACATAAAAAAAAACCAATGGCAACACAAATAACAGTGACTTTTTTAAGTGTGTTTTGGTGGTTTTTTTGTTTATCAGCGTACTTTAGTGTATTTTAACATGATTTGACATATTTATCTGTTCAAGCTAGTGCAAGAGTACAAAAAAGACGCACACAACAACAAATTAATTTCATCTGTGTGTTTCTGTTGCATTTGTGTACTGTAATATTTAAATTGGCACAATGTGCGTGGATGTCAAAATATTGGTTTAGTATGAAGAGAGGAATGGTATCATATATCTTAGAAAAGAGATATTGTATCTTTTCAGATATAAAATAGTTTAACAAGACTAAAAACAGTAGCATCCTCAGAAACTTGCACTTTCAATAATTTGCATTTTCAGGCCTCCAAAATGCTGTTCTCATGGAAATCAACAGCTAAAACTTTTCAGTTTGGCTATAAACACTTCCTTAGTGTTTTTATTTGTTTTTCTCAGTACAATGAAAGGCCTTGTCGACACAAACATGGGTAGTTTCAAAACTGCACTTCTTTTCCACACGAATTCGCCAAGTGCACAAAAATGCAGTGTCAAGTGACTGAAACTTAAACTTTCTGAAAACTCCGGCCAGGGTGAAGATTTTACAAAACGGTTTTTGCATTTTTTGTATTATGATGTCAGTGTGCATGCTGTTTTCTCCTTTCTTATTGGCCAACACAGCTGGGCTAAACACATTAAACGCACACTAAACGCAGCAGATAGAAATGAGACAGAATTTGCATTATTTGTATGTAATTTACTGGTGCAAATAATTCCACATTTGGTGTGAACCAGTGGTGTAAAGTAACTAATTACAAATACTCAAACTACTGTAACTGAGTAGTTTTTCCTCAGGAATTGTAATTTAATGAGTAGTATTATAAATGTGGACTTTTACTTTTACTTAGTATATGTTTAGTGCATTATCGGTACTTTTACTCCACTACTTCCCTTCAACCTGCAGTCACTACTTCTTTCTTGTCTATGGTCATTGTCTAAAGCAGAAAGATCAGTCCTGTGATTCCTGTCCAGTTAAAGCACACATAAATTGCATCATTCTGAACAACCTCAAGACACGGGCGCTTAAGAAATGCAGCAAACCTTTTGTAAACATAAAAAATGTCCAAGAAGATGTACATGCAATGATCCAGAGACTTTTTATAGACTGCATGTCACTGAAAATGATGGATGTTGACTGTATGATGACTGGAATCACCAAACCGCTTTAAACAATCACTAAATGGAATGAATGCAGAATGGAAGGAAGCGCCAAATAAAAGGAAGGACCATACAAGGAATGGAAGGAAGGATCAAAGAACCAAATAAATGAAGGAAGGATTCAAGGAAGGTTTGAACAAACTAAGAAAGAACGAACAAACGAACAAAGAACCTAATGAAGGAAGGAACAAAAATATGAATGAAACAATGAGCAAACAAATGAAGGGAGGAAAGAAGGAAGGACCAAACGAATGAAGGAAGAATTCAAGAAAGGACTGAACAAACCAAGGAAGGAAGGAACGAACAAACGATCAAATGAACAAAAGGACCTAATGTAGGAAGGAACAAAAATATGAACAAACGAGTGAACGAAGGAAGGAGGGAACAAACGAATGAATGAAGGAAGGAGAGAACAAACAAATAATTGAAGGAAGGTTGGAAGGAACGAACGAAAATAGGAAGAATACACCACATGTTGTTTGTGCAGGGATGTTTAAAGGTAACATTCTGTAAACGCTTTAACTTTTCTACAGTGTAATACTCACTACTCTTGAGTACTTTAAAAAAAAGGCTACTTTTTACTCTTACTTTGAGTAATATTTACTACAGATACTTTTACTCTACTTGCACTAAATTTTTGGGAAAGTAATGGTACTTTTACTTGAGTATGAATTTCAGTACTCTTTCCACCACTGGTGTGAACCCATCATAAAAGTGTCATTATCGCCTCCTGTTGGTTCAGTGTGCCCTTAACATGCATCACAGTGCATTTTTGCATTTTCATGTGGACAAAGACTTTATAAAATACGAAACAGTGAAAAACGTTTATAAAAATACCCATGTACGTGTGGACATGGCCTAGTAAATATTCTTGAAAATATATTTTGTGTTCCACAAAAGAAAATCTGAGAGATCTGACGGTGAGTAATTATGACAGAATTCACATTTTCCTGAAATATTCCTTTAAGAGATACACTGTAACAAACAACAAATGACTTTGGCTTTGAAGAGCTCCGCAAGCGTTTGTCTAAGAGCCATAAATGACTGCAGTCGCATCTGTTTGAAGTCGTATGTTCAAAGCATACTATTAATTTCCATGATTACATTCAAGCCAACCAGTCAAGACATGTTCCTACACAGTGGCTTCTTCTTGGAAAGGACTCTCTGCAATCCGGTGGTCTAAAAGTGTAATCAACACCCCACAACATGACCACAGATTTTGACCCTTGAGTTTCAAAATCGGACTTGACCTAGTCTGGTAGTATGAAGTTTCAAATAAGACCACTAGGGGCTCAATTGACCCTCAAGAAGTTTCATTCACAAAAAAAACTAAACAAAAATAATCATCCTTGTCTACACAACCCGGACAGATGAACAAAGCAGGAGGAAGACAACATAACAGCCAAAACACTTTGTTAAGTAGAAGACAGGTCCAAATTCGCATATCAAACTCCATCCTGGATGCGGCCGTTAAACTTCCGAGTGCAGACCTGGGCATGAGAAGCTCCTCTTAAAGAGTGAAGCCCCATCCTGCAAGGAACAGAGCGATTAGATGTTTCTCAACAAGCATCAGTCTTTCTGGCTTGAGGTATCCATCTGCACACCGTCAGTCTCACCTTTTAATGCGGCTGATCTGCTCGCAGAGGAACGACAGGTATTGAGTGAGCTTCACCATTGCGATGATAAGCGTTCCCCCGACAAGGGTGCATGTGGGCCAAAGGAGCGAGCTAATGATCGCCCCGCGGCCATAGAGACGTGTCAAGAGTACGCCGTCCTGCTGCTCTGAGGGGTCGTAGTAGCACAGAACCTGCTGGTGTGTCTTGAGCCGCTCTGAGATGTTCATCACTATGGTGTGCATCAGTGTGTGCTCCTTTCGGCACTTTGGGATGTAAAAACACTGCAGGAGAAGAAGGAAATAAATTTAGTTGGAAGCATTTGATAATGTAATTTTGCGTGTTATACTCATCTCAGGCTTATAAAAATGTGCCTTAGCATTAGCATGAAATCTAAAATAGGTTGCAATGGGGACATTTTATTGAACTTTTCAGATGACAAATCCACTAGAGGGCGCTGTTTGGATTTTAACCCATCTGATATACGGTACGTTTTGTTGAACCTTTCAAATATCAGAGATGTGATTCTTCCTTATAAATACGAATTTACATGTTTTCCGGGGTCAATGGGGCGATTCCTGTAGTTTGCATAAAACCTAAGATTTTTTTTTTTTGTCGTGGGGGAGGGGGCGTGTCTCAGTGAGGTTCATCGTCATCAATGCAGAAAACTTGTTTGATGGTTTGCGCCTTCAGTAGCAGTAACTGCTTCATTCTTGACGTCATTAAGGTATAATGATATTGTGTAGTCCTACAATGTGCGAGTATGACGAAACCATTGACAATATGCAAGATTATGAAATCGATTTGAATGCGTGTGTGGCTGTGCACACTTTTTCCGTGCACACATTTGCGTGTCACGACCACGTGTGCTCTATTTACATTATAAATAAAGCCAGGACGCACATTTGATAGTGACCTCTGCAAGTCATCTGTCCTGATGTCTTTATATATTCCGTGCTACAGCCTACCTGAAATGTAATTCCTGAAATTGTCATAAAATTGTTTAGTTGGTAAAACCAATTTATAAAAATATATTATGTAATTATTAAACCTATTAAAAAGCAGGGGTTACACTCAAGGAAAAGGAAAGTGAAAGTGATAGTATCTTTTTAGGAATGCATGATGTATTATTCAGGGTGGAATATTAGGCTGCTTTGGACTTCGAGGTGTTGACTGACTAGTAGCTTATTTATCACGTGGAAAAAAGAGTTGACTAAATAACAGGGAAAATTATATTCTTTGAACACAAGAGAACTAACTGAGTTAGTGGCGCCATCTAGCGGTGTGTGGATCTGTCTCAACATTAAGCTACAATTATTAACCTTAAACATTATTTAAGTGACTATTAAACTGCTAAACATTCATTAATTCATTCATTTTCTTTTCGGCTTAGTCCCTTTATTAATCTGGGGTCGCCACAGCGGAATGAACCGCCAACTTATCCAGCATTTGTTTTACGCAGCGTATGCCCTTCCGGCTGCAACCCATCTCTGGGAAACATCCATACATTCTCATTCACACACATACAACGCGGACAATTTAGCCTACCCAATTCACCTGTAACGCATATCTTTGGACTGTGGGGGAAACCGGAGCACCTGGAGGAAATCCACGCAACCACAAGGAGAACATGCAAACTCCACACAGAAATGCCAACTGACCCAGCCGAGGCTCGAACCAGCGACCTTCTTGCTGTAAGGCGACAGCACTACCTACTGCGCCACCATGTCGCCCCTTGCTAAACATTTAAACTGATAAGACAAAAAAATGTAACTTAAATTGTGTGGCCAATATCAAATATTTATATAAAGACTAATAATTATTGTTTTTTACAATTATTATTTCTATTATCATTTATTATTTAAACACAGACATAATGTTTATACATAATGTTGATTTTTTTTGTCCTCGGCTGATCACACGCCTGGATTTGTACCCTTCTTGTACGTCTATGAGAAGGCAACGCTTGTCATGCAGATCACCTAGTGAACCACTTACTTAAGCCAACCAATAGTGTTTTCAACAGCAAACGGGAAAGAAAATTGCACTGCGACCATGCAGTTTTACCTTGAAATTGCAGTGCTTTAATCTCTTTTGTGAACTGTGCTTCAAACTGTGCATCAAAGAAATGGTTTTGTATGTTTTTATGAATTCACAAATATGTATGGTAAAGTGCGCATTTTCCAAAAAGCCTGTGTTGCCTGTTATACTGCATGGTGCTCATTTGTCATACTAAAAAAGCATACCGAAATATCATCTTGAGGGCAGCTTGTGAATTGGTCATTTTTGATAATTATGTTAATTAAAAATACATTAAGAGATGATTAGCAAGGGTCACAAGATCATCAATGCAAAAGCAGATAGACAAGTCAGGATTGATGTCCAAATTAAAAGTGATTTATTTAATTTTGTTATGTTTTTTTTGGTTTAGTTTTTTTCTATTTGTTTATGAAGATCATAAGAACGTCTGAACCCTAATAAACCTGGCAATCTAATTTTAGGAACAATCTTGCCGTCAGAAAAAACGTGGAAAGTGTTTTTGTTCATTCTTAAATGTACAAGAGGTGTATTTTGTGGCAAGTTCTCTGTTTCTAGTATGCCAAAGTACATAACACTTGTTCATAAAAATAATGCCTTAAAGGGTCACGAAACACCAAAACATTTTTTGAGCTGTTGACAGTCATATATGTGTCTCACGCTGCTATAAACACTATTAGGACACATATATTTCGCTAAAGAGTGAAAATTGGTTGTTTTTGCGTTATTTTGAGCAAAGTCGTTCTTCCGGTTTGAAACGAAATTTTGAAGCTGCGTCACGCCGATGAGATCCATGCATGTATTTCAGCATGGAGAGTGGATGTCTGTACATGCGAGTGCATCGTGGCGAGTGCATCAAGACTTGGTTCAAACCAATCAGCACGCTCTATTGTGTACGCGGTGCAACTTCATTAATGTGCATGATAGCTTCGAGGATTGTTTGTACCTGTTGCAGTGTCCAGACGGTTGTGTTGCCAAAGCAAGTGGAAGAAGAATTGTTTGGAGACACAGGTCGCCAGTGTTGTGTTTATGAGAGCGCAGCTGGACTCCGCAGCAGCAGAAATGCGTCTGTAAGAAACTTTTTTTTTTTACCCGAGAGCTTTCGACATCCGTAAATGGTGAAATCGGGATTTGCCGCTCGTCTCCTTTTAAAACACACGCCGCTACCGATATGGTAAGCGATCAGTGCTCTTTGTTTGTTTATTCAGAGGCAAAGTTAGTTCGTATATTCAGCAGGACTCTTTCAGTGTTTAAAGACAGACCTTAGTCAAAATGATTAGAACTGTGAGTTTACAGCACGTTACTCTACTTTCGTGTAGAATTTTCGCCGCATTTTGTGACAGGATGGTGTATACACACACACGGCTTTCTGACGCTGCATACCGAGTGCATCTGAGTTGCCGAGAATTGCGGAGGGTTGTTATTTCTCCCTTACGCCACGCGGTATTAGACGCTCCATTAAAATCGCTCTCTTAGCAGTTTCTCACATCTGGTTTGTCACGGGGGACATGCAGGAAATGTTCCTGGATAAAAGTATAAGTGCCAAACTGCCGTTAAAGTCGACAAATTAATAATTTGACAAATAATTGGATGACTGATGTCCATGTAAACAGTCACTGTCTATCTCCCCTTGCGTCTGTGTTTGTTTTGCCTGTTTGAAAATGAGCGCATGCCCAAATGGAAACTCCCATTTTTATGCAAAACCTTCCCTCTTTCCCTCCCCCGACACTCCCACCTAAACAGAGCTGGACACACCCACTTTCCTGAGATTTTCCAGACTGTAGGTGTGAAAACACCCTGCTTAGACAGGGGGGTTTGGTGGCCCTTTAAATGCTAATTTTCAAAACTATTATTATTGAACTAAATGCATTATGCTCCAATTTTTTTTTTACAAAAATTTTTGTAGGAGAGAGGTGGGAATGAAGTTAAACATATTTGATTAATTTGAGTGAACAGTAGATTTCTTGATAAATAATAATAAAAAAACGGAGTAGCCTTGATTTGCCTTAATTAGTAAAAAAAGAACGCTCTACTTTTTGGAGTAGCCTATATACAAACCTTGCATTATTATAAAAAAGATTATAGTACATTTTCTCTTACAATAATTTCTATTTTTTCCTGATTGTGTGATTTATAAACATTGATTTATTTGATTACTCATAAAGATAACATTTGTTTTTGTAACATAATAATGTAAAAGCTAATCGATGTGTTCACCATGTAGATACTAGATCCTTATGGTAATTAAATTACAATTGTAGTTTTATAGCATCATGTCACAGAAGCCCCACACATCATTGTTTATTGATAATGTGAGATATCCCTATGGGTAAAGCGTATGTTTAGGTGTGGTGTACCTCAGGGTTGGCCTCATGCGCTTCCTCGTTGTATGAGAGCCGCTGAACTTTACCAGTAGAGTCCAAACTGACATACACCTGAAGACAGGGATACCTGGAGCTCTTCCGACACTCTGAACCACAGCTGTAGCTGCAGTTAATCTCAGCGACTACACTGGAGTTCAGCACTGTGCAGTTTGACTCCTCTGTCCAAACACTGAGAGAAAAGAAACACAGAGAGATGTAGAAACAGTTTATAATGATATTAAAAGTATTTATTGTACAGGACGACACCTGAATTAACAAGAAATATGAAACAATAAAAAATGCAGGGTTCCACACAATTGAGTTAACTTAACACTTTTAACATATGTATGCATATTGAACATAAAAAAATTAAGTTGTCCCAAAGAAATCTCAAGAATTGTGTTGTTTCAGCTCATTTTAAATTAGTTTTAACAAGCAAAAAAAAGTTTCAAGTGCACTCAAAAATGACTTGCTTGTTTAAACTACTTAATTAAAATGAGTTGAAACCGTTTTTTGGGACAACTTAATTGTTAATTACAGCACATTACACCTGTCCTCAGGTCTTTACACTGGCTCCCAGTTACATTCAGAATAGAGTTTAAAGTATTATTACTTGTCTACAAATCACTAAATGGCCTAGGACCTCAATACATTACAGATATGCTGACTGAATACAAACCTAATAGATCACTCAGATCATTAGGATCACATAAACTAGAAATTCCAAGAGTTCAGTCAAAGCAGGGTGAATCTGCTTTCAGCTATTACGCCCCCCGCTGCTGGAATCAGCTTCCAGAAATGATCAGATGTGCTCCAACATTAGGCACATTCAAATCAAGACTGAAAACACATCTGTTTAGCTGTGCCTTTACTGAATGAGCACTGTGCTACGTCCGACAGATCGCACTATTGTGTCTTTCTTTTCTTTTCATTCTTTTATAACTTGTTTTAACTCATTTTAATCTGTTTTTATCTGTTTTTTTAATTATTTTATGTTCTTATACTTCAATTTTATTTCTGTTTATGTAAAGCACTTTGAATTGCCACTGTGTATGAAATGTGCTATATAAATAAACTTGCCTTGCCTTGCCTTAATTGCCACTTAAATTTGTATAAACGATTAAATGAACTTAATCGATTTGTGTTGGGACATTTGTGTGGAACCCAGCATTTTTTACTGAGTTCCTCTAAGTGGGCTTGACCACCTGTAGAAAACACACTTTTTCATCTCTCTATATACCGGACTCTTTCTTCCAGTCACTACATACAGTTGAAGTCAGAATTATTAGCCCCCCTTTTCTTTTCTTTTTTATTAAATATAAAAGAAAGTCTTATTTGTTTCATTTCGGCTAGAATAAAAGCAGATTTTACTTTTTAAAATACCATTTTATGGTCAAAATTATTAGCCCCTTTAAGCTATATATTTTTTTCTGATAGTCTACAGAACAAACCATCACGATAACATAACTTGCCTAATTACTCTAACCTGCCTAATTAACCTAATTAACCTAGTTAAGCCTTTGAATGTCAGTTTAAGCTCTATAGAAGTGTCTTGAAAAATATCTAGTCAAATATTATTTACTGTCATCATGGCAAAGATAAAATAAATCAGTGATTAGAGATGAGTTATTAAAACTATTATCTCTCCGTTAAACAGAAATTGGGGGGAAAAAATAAACAGGGAGGCTAATAATTCAGGGGGGCTAATAATTCTGTGGATTTCTGAGTGTGCTTTACACAGGTGAGTGGGTTTACAAACCACCTGTAGAAGCACTCTTCTCTCTATATGCACCAAACACTTCTTAAACTCCATCTTACAAGAATTCAATAAGGTAATGAGTATGTTTGCATGGACACCAATAATCCGATTTTAATACAATTAAGACAATACTCTGATTAAGAGTCTACTATGTAAACAGTGATTTTTGATGACCTTAATCAGACTAAAGTAATAATCGAACTAAGCAGAAATCGAATCAAGACATGTGGAGTATGCCGATTTTAGTCGCATAATCAAAGTCCAGTACAGACATGTAAACACCTTAATCAAATTATTACGCTTGGTGCATTTTAACGACTGGATAGTCTATACACACACGGCTGTTTGACACTATTCTGCAACAACTGATTCAGTAGAGTACCACAGACACTTGTATCGTGAAATGCAGAGGTTTTTCCCCATACACTACTTTATGGATATCTGTTATGTTTTCCCCATGCGGTATCAAATTCCATTAAAAACAACACTCTTCCAGCAGTTCATACTCCATGACTTGACTTGACTAAGTAGGTTGTTGTAACAAAATCAAAATGCATTGCTTTTTGCAAGTTGTTAAGTTGCTAAGTTGTGGTGCTAAGAAAATGACACACAATGTACTTTAAAGGTCACATGTTTTACCCCTTTTTTATATTTAATATAAGTCTTTTGTGTCAACAGAATTTGTCTGTAAAGTTTCAGCTCAAAATACCCATCAGATTATTGATTATAGCTTTCTGAAGTCTGTGTATTATAGCTCTAAACAGCCTTTTGCTCTTTTTGTGTACTGGGCCTTTAAGGATAGTCCTCCCCGCCCACCGTTCCCACGTGCCTGTCAGCATGCCTCAGTCTCCGCCCTTGGTTGCGTCAGACAGACAGACAGACAGACAGACAGTTGTAAAGGAAGCAGATCTCACGTAACGTTTGTGAGAAATACTACAGTAAGAACTTTACCAATGATTGTTTGATGTGTTTGTTGTGGAGTTGCAACACACACACACACTCAGACAGCCCGCGTTTTGAGCTTTGCACTCTTTTTACAAGCAAATGTGACAGGATACAGGTTAATATCCACTGCTGTAAGAATATCCGTTATGTTAATGTACAAAATAAACCTGATTTAACGTCAACAAACCGAGATTGAAGCGTCTTCTGTCCTGACACGCGGCTGTGGTAATGAAGTAAAGCTGAAGTAAATGGCTATAATTCATTACAAACATGCACTGTTTTAAACACGTGTTAAATTTGTGGAACTCACTCTTGATCACATTTGATGGTGATTGATGACCTTTACGAACTGAACAGACCTTTTATTCCCGGTTGCTTTGCGCAGTCCTGTCTTATTGATATGATTATACGCGTTACTTCGGAGACATTTTAATATGCAGCTGTCAATCAATTCATTGGGCGGGGGGACCGCACTCCTACTTCAAGTTGCAGCTGATAACAAAACTGCTCCAATTGGTCCACCGTTTTTATGCTGTTAAAAAAAAAAAAAAGGACTGGGTGTGTTTATATCACCCTAATATGACGGTATATACACTTTACCTACACATATGTCTGTCCAAACAGCCTAAAAAGTAGATTTTTCAAAAAAGGTGCCCTTTAAACATTGCCAACTAATCTATGTTGAAATAATACTACCACTTGGGATTATGAGACATATGAAGAGTTCCAATTTTTTTTTTTTTTGATTAGAAATGTAAATTGCTGTCTGTTCATTTTAAACACTTAAAACTACAATATAATGGATATAATGCTTTGTTTTAAAAAGTTTGTGTAAAAGTTATTTAATGAATCTAAATAGCGAGCTAAAATCCCCATGGAATTAAATGCAATATCTATTTTTTAATAGCCATATTCAAAATAAAAAGATAAATAATTGCAGTGACTCCAAATGCTGGGGTTAGCATTATTACTGTGTTTATAATGGTCATCATATGTGTCCATTTTCTTCAACAACAACAACAAAATGTGCTAACCCACTTGTGAACCTCTTTTCAGATTTTGTTTGTTTGAATTATTACTATAATGATTTTATTTCTTACCTTTCTTGAATAAAATATGTCGCTTAGATTATAACGAATAAGAAAAGGAACAGAAATGCTACTAAAATAACCAGAAAAGTCAAGATTTTTGCTTCATTCAAACCCTCACGACCCATTAAAGGCTCACCATTGCATCAAGATCTGTAATCGAAGCTGCTTTTATTTTTAGCTGTAATGATGACACACCTAAGCATAATATTTGTGCATCAGGGTCACCCTCCATGTGTGCTAAGGTACATATTGGTGATTTGGCCCTCTGTTGTGATTGTGGTCGATTGCATGTTAGCGGTTGTCTTTGTGCCAGGCCTGTTGTCTCCTTCTCTATGAATAACAAGCCCTCGTGTTCTTTGGCTATTCTGAAGGCTCAGCTGCCTCTTTAATTGCCTTTGACTGCAGTGTTTGCCAGCGCTTATCTGTGTGCATCTCTACTGGGTCAGTGCTGTTTAAAAGAACTCTATTAAACCCAGTTTCTGCTTTTGGCGTAATGTTAAACATTACGGTGAAAGGGGGATGGGACGGGTAAGTGTGCAGTACAGCGTGGGCAATATAAGTATTGTTTTGCACTGACTTATAACATTGAGAGACTACTACTTTTCAATACCTGCTAAGGAGAGCTGTATGAATTATGATGAAAATGACTGTTATGACATATTTCCATAGCATTTGACTAATATTTAAGAAGCTTCAGAATGTTTTTTTTTCTATTGTTATATGTTTAATGTGCGTACATTTCAAAGGCTGTACTACATTGTTATACAGAGGGAGATGCTGTTAATTTAACATCTTTATCTTGTCTTATCTGTTTGTTTCGTCTTGTAATGCAGGATTTTATTTTTTATGTTGAGCAAATTGCAATATAAAAAGTTTGTTATATGTTAAATAGTTTTGATTGCACATTTATAGTTATGCTAATGTTTTTTAAACTTAGACCAGTGAAAATAAAGAAACTTTGTTCTTCGATGTTGTAATGAAAAGGATTCGAATTTATGAAATTTGATCAAACGCTCTTTTGAAATTAAGTACATTTACATTTATACACTTTAAAATGTTAAGTAAAACATCCTATCTTATTTAGCGTTTAGATATTTGATAACAATTATATAAAATACATAATATACATCTAACAACATTTTAACATGATAGGTTTATAGAACCTAATAAATAATAAACCCAGAAAAGAATAATAAACCCACTAAAATAAATACATATTAACTTATATAATTGTCATCTTATGTAATTGACTGCAGAGATGAAAGTATTATTACCTGTAACTAATATTACAGTAGCCAGTCTGAACAACATACGTGGTTTGGCTCCTATATGAATAGCAAACACATCTTCATCAATCATTAGTGCACAGCAGAAAACTGGATACCAGTGCCCTAGAGATTATAGACCATTTAAATGTGGCGATGTCATTAGCCCATGAAGACTGCCTGCTTGTTGTCATTGTCGTTGTTGACTATTTTATAACTATAACAAGAGGTGATTCAATCAAGACTTAAAACAGTTAAAACAGCTACCATAACAGTATTTATCAATATGTAGACCTTTTTAGATTCTTGTAAGCTTTGTAAATTAAATATATAAAACTTACAAATAAACAATATTTTATTGCTGACATTTAACAAAACGTATCAAATTATAGAAATATTACAAAGTAAAAATGACAAACACTGTAAACAGCGGTTAGGGTGAGGAAAGGTTGTTACCATAAACAAAACTGAACTGTTAATAAAACATTAACACTGATCCTGCTGAACAGAACAAACCTGCAAATTGTAAAAAGATTAAAATAATAATAACCATTTACATCTAATATGACAGCAATTATAAACATATGTTTCACTTAACAGTAATTTTGGAAGATAATGAGATAACTGAGGATGTGCTTTACTGATAAGAGTTTCAAAGTCAGGAGTGAGAGTAGACAGTGCTACCCGAAGATCGTGCTTTATGTACAACCTGTTCCTCTGCTTTGACTCAAGCTGCACCGCGGAAGAGAAGCCACTTTCATACAAATACGTAGTTCTGAATGGGATGGGTTTGATCGCACTCTCAGATCGCGAAAACTGGGAGAGGCTTACTTCACTGAACTTCTTTTTCAGCGTCTTATCACATAACAGCTCCACCAGCTGACTCTCTATGTTGCTTGGCAACGTGACGCTTTCCACGTCGATTCCAAAGGGATTGGTTGTCGTGCGCGCATTTCAAAATAAAAGTCAGGTATATGCAAAACAAGTTAAAAATTAAACTTGTGTTGTTTTTTTGACCACACACTCCGCGACCCACTGAAAATGTTCCTGCGACCCACTGTTGGGTCGCGACCCACCAGTTGAGAAACACTGGTTTACAGTATGTCCCTCAAAATGCTCTATATGGTAGTTCACGTAATGCACAAGAACATGTGTTTTGTATATATATTTTATATATATATAAATCAGCAATCACAGACATTCGCTTTCTATTTGGATTCAATTTCTCACAGGACCACTGAGTTTCCTGAAATTTGTTGGTAGTTTGCTCTGGAATTTTTACAGAGGTCATGTGAGAAAAAGACAGACATGGCAGATTCTGACAGGATTAAAATCACAATGTATGTCTTTGAAACAGAAGCTAACTTCCTCCAGTAAAACTATTCCTGTTCAAATAGGGCTTTATGATACATTTTGTTGTATGTTTCAGTTAAACGTCCTTCTCGTCATGAGAAGACGGGGCTATCACCTACACCAGCAAACCACTGACCTAAACCCTTCCCTAAATGCCATTATGTTTCCAAAAATGCCACTTATTTGTCCTTGATTTTACATGAACTCTTGTGGAATAATGCTTTACCTGACTCAAACACATTTGCTTTGAATTACAGGTACAACACTGTAAAAAGTGAACTGAAAACTCAACAGGCCTGAAAAGTTGTCCGCATTAGGCGAGGTAAACATATTTGATTATTTGTTTTTATGGAATTTATTTTGTATTGTGCAAAGCACTGTAAGAAAATAATCCCTATTTGATAATAAAACGTCCCTGTAAATATGAAATGTGTGAAAATAAAGAAAAGTTGTTGTAGTTATACTGTCCCATTTTATTTATTTTACCAAGAAACTGCTGCAGTCAAGCGCACACCTGACAAAAGTCTTGTCGCCTATCCAAGTTTTAGGAACAACAAATAATAACTTGACTTATTGTTGATTATTTGCTATCAGAATGGCTTATACGAAAGGCAAATGTCTCTAGATTTTACCAAAATGAAATATGATTATGCCTTGATTTTTAATTATTTAAATAAGACAGTAAGTTTTGACTTTGCTTAGACAAAAGTCTTGTCACTTTAAAGAAATAATGTACGGTATGGAATGTAAAGTCATAGTGCAATTGAAAAATAATTAATATTGCGTATGACTCCCATGAGCTCGGTGGACTGCATCCATACATCTCTGCAATGACTCAAATAGCTTATTAACAAAATCATCTGGAATGGCAAAGAAATCGTTCTTGCAGGACTCCCTGAGTTCATCAAGATTCTTTGGATTCATCTGCAATGCCTCCTCCTTCATCTTACCCTAGACATGCTCAATAATGTTCATGTCTGGTGACTGGGCTGGCCAATCCTGGAGCACCTTGACCTTCTTTGCTTTCAGGAGCTTTGATGTGGAGGCTGAAGTATGAGTGCTAAAGATTTCCTGTTGAAGATTTTGCCCTCTTCTGTGCTTTGTAGCGTATTGGGCAGCACAAATGTCTTAATACCACAAGCTGTTGCCATCCACTCTGCAGATCTCTTGCATGCCCCTATACTGAATGTAACCCCAAACCATGATTTTTCCTTCACCAAACAAGATTTCTGTGGAATCATGGGCCTATGTGGGTTCCAATAGGTCTTCTGGAGTATTTGTGATGATTTGGGATGCAGTTCAACAGATTATTCTTTGGAAAAATCTACCTTCTGCAACTTTTCCAAATAATTAACAAGAAGTCAAGTTATTATTTGTTGCTCTTACAACTGGGATTGACGACAATACTGTTTAGGGTTTTAGTGTATTTTTATGCATTTCTCTACACGAGTGGGTCTCAGCAATCCTTACCTATCTGAGTAAGAACGCACCATTGTTATGCCCAACACAAAGTACATCATGGCAGAGCAAAGGATCATGCTGAGGCCTAAGAGAATGGCTCTGTCCTCTCCAGCCTTCAGCGCTGTCACCGTCCTCCTCTTCTCCAAAATATCATACTCTCGAATCTTCTGATAAATCGTCCTGCTTGAGAGACACAATAGCCAGAATATGCAGAAAGAAAAAAAACCCCATCATGGATTAATAAAGACATGGTGTGTTCATGACATAATTTAACAAAACAGTATATTATAATAATTTCAACAGCATCACTTAAAGAGCTCCTATTATGTTTTTGAAAATGAGCTTGCATGCAGTTTGTAACACAGCTCTAAGTGAAGTGAAATGTCCAGCTGAGGCTTAAATCTGAAAGTGCACAGTGTTTAAAACTATTGATTCATCCATAAAAGAGTCGACTCATAGTTCCTCAAACGAATCGCTGTGCCATTCATACGAGTCTTTAGCCATTTCGGCATGATGTGAACAGGAAACATAAGCCCCGTCCATTTGTGTGCGCGCAACACCGGGAGATTCGAAACCCCCAACCCCGCCCACAAACAACAGTGGCAAGCAAAGGTTGCCAGATTGGGCAGTTTTGAATTTGATTGTGCAGGTAAAAACCTTTTGTATAGGGTTTGGACTGGAATCAGTTGGCTACATCTGGCAACACAGAGAAGAGCACTGTGCTCAGCTGGATATTGGAAGTATGTAGATGAACCAGAAATGAGACTGTGAAGAGACAGTGGTTGAGGTTTATTTCTGCAGAAATGCCTCAGCATTATAGCCCAGCCTTGTGCCGTGTTCCCTCTTAGTAGTGCTTCTGAAATCTACACACTAACAACGGAGGATTCGTTGACCGTTTGTTAAAGGAAGGATCAGAAAAGATGTAAGCAGGGGAGAACTGGCCTAAGGGAGCACCTGGACATTTCCTGGTGGCCTGACGGTGAATCTGGCCTGCTATCCAACAAGTGAGTGCGTGCGATTAAAACGGTTGCCTCATTGTTTTCTCTAGCTTGTAAATGATGCATTTAATTGTGTTTTGTAACTTTTAACCGCTTGTAGTGTATCTGGTTAACTTGTATTCTCATATCGCGTCTAAAAGCATGTTGTAAACGTGATATGGCCGCTTTGTTCACGGATTAAAATGCAGCTTGCGTTCCTCTGCTGTTTGTCGTTGCTATGGCTACATCAGCTCTCCTACACACGTGCGGCGGTCCTGTTTCATAATGGTTCAGCTTTTGCCGCTGTGTGCACTAATACTGCATGTCTGTTGCTGTTTTTACTTCTGGTTAAGAATAGAGTGATATGCTGGGAGACCGGGGGGTTAGTTTCGAGGGTGAGGTGTCTGAAATACGGGTGACTCCCGGGAAAAACGAGTGTTGGCAGATATGCTCACGCACACACTATGACTACTTCAATATTGATAAGCCATGGTGGGCATTCTCTCGCACTGAATGATGTCGACCAATCGCAACAGACTGGTCATCGGTCCAATCAGCGCAGTTTAGCATCGCGTTAACGAGGGGTTTTGAAACAAATGAATCGCTGAACGATTCATATAGGAGTCGCTGGGATAATGAGGTAAAAATAAATGCAAATTATAAGACAATGAAAGTGTTTTTTGGCCATGCATGCATATCAGCCTACTGTTGGAGACCCCCAAAACCAAAATATGACCCTTTTATGATGTATAATAGGGGCTCTTTAATAAAAAGTTTTAGGTTCTAGGGTGAATGGTTTATAAACTCACACTAATGACACTCTGCTACTGTCCAATTGCGTATGCATAGTAAGTTCCTTTCCAAATATTTAGCTCATGATTCTTTAATCGTATTTTAACAGCAGGTCGAATTGCTTTTGAAGATTATGCATGGGTGTGAAGGCAAGCTGTCTAACCTGTCTATCTTTATCAGTGACCTTTTGATAATTACCATGAGTGTAGTCAAAAGCATTACAAAATCTCAGGCCACTTCCTGCGAATAGCTTACGTCAGGATCTAGTTTGATCATTGAAACCCTTTGCTACAGTAATTGCTAAATCAGTGTTAAACAACAATTAAACTGAATAAAACTAACACTAATAATGGGCAATTCTGTATCAATCCTCTGATATTGATTCATGTCAATTTGAAATTTTATTTCATTATTTTTTCATTTACAAGTACTTAAAATTAACACACATAATAGTGACATTACATATTGTAGTAACACTGGAAAATCTCAAAATTATTATCTATTTTTGTATAGAATGTATTGTTTGAGAAGCATTTAAACTGATAGTTTAATAAGTTTCCATTTTTGGTTAATCTTAGAATGAACATCATTCATCTACACTGTAAAAAATGCTGTAAAACTGACAAGTGCACTATAAATTTTACAGTATTTCTGGCAACCAAAATTGCCAATAATACTATAAACTGTACAGCATTTTTTACAGTGTATTTATCACACATACATAAGTTATCACATTTGCATTGCTTCACTTAAAACATATTTGGTATTTTATCTTTTTCATTTCCAAATACAGCATATATAGTGTTTTTTTTCTATTAACCATTCATTAGTCATAATTCGTATAATTACTAATTACTTTGCCATAATGATAGATACCTAATAGTTGACTAGTTACTTTGAAAAATATTTACAGTTAGTTTAAAGTGCAATTTAAAAGCTTAACTATTAATTGGGTTAACCAGACAAGTTAGGTAATTAGACATTGGACAACTGTGATTTGTTCTCTATAAAAAATAAAAAATACATACATAAAATAAGAATTAATTCCAGCCAAACTAAAGAAAGAAGATTTTATTTTTAAAGAAAAATAAATATATAAACATATAAACATCTCCCTAAAGGGACCCTAGACATTGAAGGTTAACATGAATCTGTCACAGCCAGGTGATTTAGTTCAGTTATTGTACTTTACCTTCTCTCACTTCCTGATCCTTGAGCTGCTTTGCTTCCAGCCCACAGAAACATTCTCCCAATTCTTCCACAGTGACCGTCTCTCTTTAAAGCACTTGCTGGTGCGTGCGACCTGATGCCAAAAACACACTCTTAGTCCACCATGTGCTTCCCTCCACACTCACACACACACACACACACCCTTCAACACACTATTTCCGATACAAAAAGATGAATGTCTTTCTTCATTAACAGCACACAGTCTTCAGTGAGTTCACATCGCAGATCACAGCATTAAATAAACAATTCCATAGTTGCTGATAAACAGAGTAAATCCAGACAATCCATCAAAAAGAGAGAAACAAGAGAAAGTTTTCTGTAATCCTCAGCAGCGAAGCAAGTCCGTCTCACGTGGTAAATACCACTCACACAAGGCACTGAACTGAGCATCTGCTTCTTCATTTCCTGCCTGTTGGTTTGTTATTGACTATTCATGGGCTGGCAAGTGGCAGGCTGGAAAATAATAATGAGAGTAGTGAGCGACCATTCACAGCATTGATCCTTTTCTTTAGTCCTGACGGGGAGAGAGAGAGAGAGAGAGAGAGAGAGAGGCATTCAAAGCCTCCTCCTCCTCTTCCTGAACCCTGTTGCTGATTGGTGTTGATGGAGAGTTCTGGAGAATGAAGGTGACACAGGTGTTTTTGGCCACACGCTTGCGACTGAATGACTGCTCACTCACTCGTGCCATCAAATGCTGTCTAGTTCTGGCTGACGCATGTCAGTAAAATGGGTTGAGATCAACAACATGTGCTTTTTGTGGAGTTTATGGAGCATGACTGGAAACGTCAATGTGAATCGAAGAACTGAGCTTGAGTTACTGTATATGAAGAGATGATTATTTAAATTATACATTTGCAATGCTATCTCATTGCAATCTATAACATTTTGATTTAGTGGGATTTTATTATTAATATTATTATTATTTTGTATAGTTTAGTATGATTTGCTAGGTAAAGGCCTCGTTTACGCTAGTGCGTTTTAGTTTTAAAACAACGTTTTAGCATGAAAACGATCCGCGTCCACACTAGCGTTTCACCCAGCATTTCTGAACATATCTCCGTCCACACTACGCCACCAAAACGTATATCACGTGACCATTCGCGCACTCTGGGCATGTGCGTTCAAGTATAAACAGGAAGCACGTGTCTCGCTCGGCATTCTAAATAGGGCTTACGGCGCGTGAAACGTGAGCGATTAGCGAGTGCTCGAACAATAGCTTGCCTCTTGCGAATATATGCAGCTGTTGTAGTAAAAAGACTGCACAATGGCACCTAAAACAACAGTGAAGGCTGGTCTACCATCTTCCGGTGGCGTTATAGTCATGTGATAGGGGCTTGACGAATAAGAGAAGGATACGCAATGACCCAAAAGCCCCAATCAAGTAGCGAATCTCAGCAGCCACGCCTCCGTTTTCAGATGTGTCTGTTTGATAACGGCCTCTCCAGCATTTCCAAAATGCTCCATTTTTGGGGCTCGAAAACAACCGGCGTAGTGTGGACGGAGGGCGTAACCGTAGCAAAACTTCTGCTTTTTTGAACGAAAACGCATTAATGTAAATGGGGCCAAAGGGTTGGGGTTTGGACCACTGCTTTTTTTTTTTTTAATTACACATTTTAGTATGAAGTCAATATGAATCCATGCAAATTAGGCACTTTTTAGCCAATAGTTGTTTTAAATTTACCAATTAAAAATATTTTCCTCAGTGTCACTTAAGCATCTCGAATTCAGTTTCAATTCAAGTTTATTTGTATAGCAGTCCGCATTATTGCATTACAATCTAAATCAGAAAAGTTAAGGTTATTACCCTAGTAGCAAAGAATTCTGGCCCAGATTTGGCATAAAGTTGGCACAGCAGGCATTCATCCGGCACTGGCATACAGCATGTGGACCAAACATGGCCCAGGTTATGCAGAGGTGGCACCGTCTTTAAGGCGGCACACAAGATTTGGGCCAGATGTAAAATTTAGTATTTGGCCTTGTAAGTCTTGATGCACATATAAAATACATTAAAATACATTTCCCTGTGGTCCTTAAATACTTATTCAATATTTCACTGGATGATTCTTGTTCTAAATACGCCTGAAAAGATTTTACTGGTACATAAATTAGGAAAGCACTGACATGGAATTTTAGTATGACCATTTATGTCAAACATGTCACTGTCATGATTATGACTTTTAAGCTCTCGCTGGGCATGCACTGAAACTTGTAAGATGTGATGTAATTTAATTTGTGTAAAATTGGAGCCATTACAGTACTGTACAATTTGGTATGTTGTTACTCTGCTTAACTGACTGAGCATCCTGCACCGGCAAAGGTGCGCAGCAACGTTTTATCTAAAATGAAAGTCTGCAAAGCAACAGTGAGCAAATCTCCTCAGCAGTGGAGAGCTCTAAACGTTAGCGATGGGAATATGCTTCATATCATGTTTGTGCAAGTTTACTCTCTTGCCTGTGTTGAGTGCAGCGGCTGAGAGGGCGATGAACTAGATATGAAACTATATCAGACAGGAAGCGCTGACCCAAGAAAACCCATTGTCCCCACTGCACCAAATAAGATACCTGCCAAAAAATACCAAGGAAAAAAGGTGCCAGGAGAAACACATTTAGTTTGTGCTTGAAAAACTTTGGACAGTTTGTATTTGTCACATTTAGGGAATCAGTTAATTGTTTTCTGAAACACTCAAAATGGACAGAAAAAACAACTATAAAACAGAATTGTCAACATTGATATTTACTGGAACAAGTGGCTTGCTACCGGTCACCTTAGTTTGGGAAATAAAGCCTTGTACATGGGCCTTATTGTTGCACAAAACACAGACATCTGGCATTCACCCAAAACAGCTGGGATGTTCATCCGATGAGGCTGTGCATGATGGGATTTACTAAACTCGTATTGTCACTGCAGTGATTTATGAGCCGTTGGTACTTCACATTAGCTTGGTGGGAATAAAATCATTTCAAATAAGCTGGCTGAAGAAGAGTTTGAGTGTGAAATGTACTGATCTTTTTCAACCGTGTGACAATACTCACAAGCGTCTTTTCCAATAACTAGCTTTCGTCAGTAAAAACCAAAATGTTGCGTTTGTTTCTATTGCTATTTTTGTATTACATTTGGAGGTTTACTTCTGAGCAAGCTAAGAACATAATCAGATGCACTAGTAATCTTCAGAAAAAGATTCATTGGTTCTGTGAAGTTCCATGTATGCCTTAGATAACACAATATTTAAAGGTGCCTTACAATGAATTGATAAAATGGGTTACATTGGTCTAAATAAAAGGTATGTGGCTTAGGTTCAAAAATGTTAGGAAGGGTTTTACAGTTACTTTCCAAACCTAGGAATTGACCTTAATATGATATGATCTGGTTTTAACCAGCCGCTCAGTGGTAAGCACTGTCGCCTCACAGCAAGAGGGTTGCTGGTTTGAGTCCCGGCTGGGCCAGTTGGCATTTCTGTGTGGAGTTTGCATGTTCTCCTTGTGCTCGTGTGGGTTTCCTGGGGGTGCTCCGGTTTCCCCCACAGTCCAAAGACATGCTCTATTGGTGAATTGAATTAACTAAATTGGTCATAGTGTATGTGTGTGAATGTGAGGATGTATGGATGTTTCCCAGTACTCGGTTGGAGCTGGAAGGGCATGCGTTGCGTAAAACATATGCTGGAATTGTTGGTGGATCATTCTGCTGTGGCGACCCCTGATAAATAAGGGACTAAGCCGAAGGAAAATGAATGAATGAATGGTTTTGACCATATTTGGAAGGGTCGTAAATATATTTGAGCTCTGTCAGTGACTGTGTACTCAGCACAGAATTATGTACTCTGAAATACAGACATGCAAAAAATATTCTAAAAATGTTTGTTGGTTACTTATTTAGTTGGTAGAGAGCTTTATTTTAGCTAGAAGGAGTGAATGGTTGTTTGCTTCTGGGTTTTTGCTTTGAATAAAAAATATATATAGATTGCATTATGATCGCACTTGACTAAAGGAACAGACAGGGATGTATTTAGAGTTGTATTTTGTGGTTTTAATGTATATGAAATTGGCCACCGTTATATTGTGCATCACTTATTGCACCAAATCAAATTTCACTAGTAAATTTCACCCCTAGTAAATGATTTGTTTTGTCTAGTTGTCTATTCTAAATCATGGTACTGCACATATACGTTCTATACAATTTTTCGTGAATGAGATCCATTGTTCCATCAGATGGATTGTGCTATATCTGCCTAAAAAATTTCAAATATTAGCACTGTCTAAATATGCAAACCTGCAAGAAGTCTAGATGATGATACTGTAGATATCTTTTTAGCTATGCTTTTAAGCCACTTTGCTTGGTAGATGAACACGGGGATGCGTTATCTCAGGATGGTCTGTTTCTCTGCCTTTTGCTAAATGACATTCTAATGCTGCCTTCTGGAGGCCTGACATGTGAAAATGATAAATAATTGTTGCTTTTTCACATCACAACTGTCTGGATGAAGACCAGGTGTCTCTAAACCACCTGGCAACCAAAACCAGAGCTTAACATTGTTCAGTCACGTTTGTCTAATTTTAACAAACACATTTTTTTTTTACATCCAAGCTGAAAATATAATCATATTTTGCATTACACATCTTACACAAAACAAAAATCGGTCATTTAATGTTTGAATCAGGGTATAAGATGTAATACTAAATGTTACATCTGTAAAAAACAAATGTTGCTGTCCAAGTTAGCCACATGTAAATGTGTTTTTCCATTCACCGTGTCTCATTAACAATGTTGCATTCATTAGCAATATGATCTCTGTTCACCCTTGTTATTTAACACACAATTACACACCTAATGTTGCATGAAATTGTGGCTCTAATGACAAAAAACGGAGGTAAACTCCAAAGGACAACATCTCGGATAAGGTTAAATGTGAACTAAATGAAATGTTCACAGCTGACTGAAACAATGTGTCAGTCACTGAGCCCATACAGTGGATATATGCCACCAACTGTTAGTTTGAAAAGACAGTAATAGCATAAACTAATAATGCGTATATTTTCATATGGGTAACGATGTATGAAAGAAAGTTAGGTTAAATGCATGTGTGACAGGGTCATTGTACATCACACATCTCTCTGGAATGTTCATTTTTTTGAATGTTTTATTGTTGAGATTACAGAATTGAGCAGCGAAAAAAAAACAAAAAAAACAGTTCACCAACCTCGGCCTGGAAAGTATATTGTAAATAATCTTGGTTTCAAAACATGAATTACAATCAAACCAAAAATTATTCAAACACCGATAAAATTTTTGATAAATTTATTTATTTTCTATTCGTGGGTGCAGGACTAATAGTTGATTTACAGTATGTATTACTGTATACACTACTTACTGGCGGGCGCCACGGTGGCCTAGTGGTTAGCACGTTCGCCTCACAGCAAGAAGGCCGCTGGTTCGAGCCCCGGCTGGGTCAGTTGGCATTTCTGTGTGGAGTTTGCATGTTCTCCCCGTGGTTGCGTGGGTTTCCTCCGGGTGCTCCGGTTTCCCCCACAAGTCCAAAGACATGTGGCATAGGTGAATTGGGTAGGGTAAATTGTCCGTATAGTGTATGAGTGTGAATGTGTGTGGATGTTTCCCAGGGATGGGTTGTGGCTGGAAGGGCATCCGCTGCGTAAAAATATGCTGGATAAGTTGGCGGTTGATTCCGCTGTGGCGACCCCGGATTAATAAAGGGACTAAGCCGACAAGAAAATGAATAAATGAATGAATGACTACTTACTGGCCACTTTATTATGTACACTGTCCAACTGCTTGTTTACCAAATTTCTAATTAGCCAATAACATGGCAGCAACTCATTTGCATTTAGGCTGCGATCTGCTGCAGTTCAAACCGAGCATCAGAATGGGGAAGAAAGGTGATTTAAGTGACTTTGAACTTGGCATGGTTTTCGGATGGGCTGGTCTGAGTATTTCAGAAACTGCTTATCTACTGGGATTTTCACACACAACCATCTCTAGGGTTTACAGAGAAAAAGTCTGAAAAAGAGAAAATATCCAGTGAGCTGCAGTTCTGTGTGCTCAAATGCCTTGTTGATGCCAGAGTTCAGAGGAGAATGGCCAGACTGGTTGAGCTGATAGAAAGGCATCATATAAATAACCACTTGTTACAACCGAGGTATGCAGAAGAGCATCTCTGAACGCACAACACGTCAAACCTTGAGAAGAATGGGCTACAGTGGCAGAAGACCACAGCTAGTGCCAGTCCTGTCAGCTAAGAACAGGAAACCGAGGCTACAATTCACACAGGCTCACCAAAATTGAGTAGAAGATTTGAAAAATGTTGCCTGGTCTGATGAGTCTCGATTTCTGCTGCCACACTTGGAAGGTAGGGTCAGAATTTGGCTTCAACCAAATCAACTGGATCCATCCATGCCTTGTATCAACGGTTCAGGCTGCTGGTGGTGTAATGGTGTGGGGGACATATTCTTGGCACACTTTGGTTTCTTGCTTTCAATGAGTTCACTGTACTCAAATGGCCTCCACAGACATCAGATGTCAATCCAATAGAGCATCTTTGGGATGTGGTGGAATGCAAGATTTGGATGTGCAGCCAACAAATCTGCAGCATCTGCTTGATGCTATCATGTCAATATGGACCGAAATCTATATTTCTAGTACCTTGTGGAATCTATGTCACAAAGGACTAAGGCAAAATGGTCCAACCTGGTACTAGTAAGGTGTACTTAATAAAGTGGCGGATGAGTGTGTATTCTATTATCAACTTTAGTTGATAAGTGATGATAGCAAAATTCAAGAGAACTGACCCAAATTCTTCATACAGTGGTCTAAAACCAACAGAAAATGTATTTGTTCTGACATATTTTAAACAAACGAGTTCTTGTCGTTTGTGTATATCCATTTTCTAAACTCTATTGAATAAACTCTGATAATGCAAGGAATGCCAGTAATTTTTTGGTTTGACCGTTTGTTTGAATGAAAATAAAGCATCAAATTATAGTGTCCTTTAAAGCAAAGATGTGTTTGGTATGTTGGCATCCATGTGTTGTTCACCGCCAAACCACTAGATACCATCCTATTCCAATATGCATACAAGCTGTTCTAAATAGTATTTGAAGAAAAATTTGTATGACGATGAGTGCAACAGTAGGGATGGCTGACGTGAAACTGACGTTTCGACACAGTGTCGAGGTCCCAAAGCATGAGTGTTTCAAAACACTGCACCGAAGCAGGATCCGAAACACCTAGGTCAAGTGACTAAAGTGTTTCGAAACCCCAGGGCATGTGACTTAAGTGATTCAAAGCATCGATCAGTTCAGAAGCGTTTCGAGACTTGGTGAATCCCCATTTGACTGACAGGGTCAGAAAAAATTTCGTTTCATATGGTCTGGTGGACCGTACGTGTGCATGTTGCTACTGTACTTCAAATTACTTTTGGGTTCGAATCCCGACTTGTACAAACACTCCGAAATCATGGTTTTATGTATTTTAATCATGTTACTATTTTATGGTGTAGTTTGAATAAGATACAGCTGCTGATACGCCATCAATATAGCATCATTTTTGCAACACTGTATAATAATAATATTTTTACAGTACTGTGATGATTGGGTTTAGGGTAAATATAAATAACATACAATAAATAGTCAATTTTATGAAAAATATAAATAATTATTGTTAACTTTTGGCCACAGCCGTAGGTGATCTAGCAACAACCCTGTTTTATGACCAAAACAAGGCATATTTAATCACAAAGTGTTTATTCGTATGTCAGACCAATGTTGAAACAAAACGATACAAGAACAGAGCAATTCAAACTGATATTAAAGGATTTCAAAATTATTGTAAAAGCCTGGATTCAAACCCACTATACCTGCATTGTAGTCAGGAACCCTACCCGCTCCACTAAACCGCTTGAAAATCTGACCTTTCAAAGTGGGGTTTAAAACCTTAATTTGATCAACTGGTTGTTTGCTGAATCTGTTTCAGTGCAATACATAGAATATGACCACTAGATGTCACCGTAGAGTGGGGTTTCGAAACGTTTCGAAGCTTCGACACATTTGCTTCAACTGTTTCAGTGTTTCATGAAGCCTCACTTTGCCCACCACTATGCAACAGTGGAGATATAGTTGCGAATGCATAGCGTTATTAAACAAAGGTCTTACAGGCAGGATGCAATTAGGAAAATAAAGATATTTAAAAAAAAAACAAATCACAGGAAACTTGGGAAACCCCTTGAAAATGTAGTTACAGAAACTGACCAATGTTTGAGTGAGAATGTGGTTCTTATATATTGTGTGTAATAAGAGTGAATGATCTGCAGCTGTTTGTATGTCAGTCTCCAGATTGATATCAGCTGTGACAGGTAATGATCAGTCTGAATGAGGACAAAGCATAATGGTATGTGTAGTCTGGGTAAACGGCTGGTGGACTGTACATATAGCTGGAGTCATCTGTCTGGTTGGTACTGCAGCTAACAATTAGTGGGTCACAAATCATAGTATGTTTAAATGAGTATTCCAAGAAGATTATTCTGCCTTCGAAGTACAGATCCATACACTATACACTACAATGACTAATATGACTATTATCTCTTTATTGTCAGCTGTGTAGCATTATGCGCATTATAAATAACACTGAATAAAATTGAATTGTATTGAATATTGACCACACATATTTTCATATAATGTTTTTTTTTTTTTTTTTTGGCAAAGTGACCAACCAGAAGTGTAATGTCCATTTATTAACAGAGCATGCTGTCTCTTATTTTTGAGAGAAATGGATGTGTACTTACTCATTTTAAATATGACAATTTAAGTTCCTTGAATGTTGTATATACATGGTGCATATAAAAATGATCATGTTGTTTACAAGAGCATTATAAGCTTCAGGTCAGAGAACTTTTACAGTAGCGTTCTGAGCAGTGGAGTTTGCCACTTCCTGTGTTAACCGATTAAAATCCACCAAATATAAGGGAACGAGGTAATTCGATTGTCATAAAGTGGATGTTCCTTGACAGAGAACTGCCTCTGATTCACAAAATATGCTGTTAAACATTCATTCATTCATTTTCTTTTCGGCTTAGTCCCTTTATTAATCCGGGGTCGCCACAGCGGAATGAACCGCCAACTTATCCGGCATTTGTTTTACGCAGCGGATGCCCTTCCAGCCACAACCCATCTCTGGGAAACACATTCATACATTCTCATTCACACACATACACTATGGACAATTTAGCTTACCCAATTCACCTGTACCGCATGTCTTTGGGGGAAACCGGAGCACCCGGAGGAAACCCACGCAACCACGGGGAGAACATGCAAACTCCACACAGAAATGCCAACTGGCCCAACCGGGACCTGCCCCAACCGGGGATCGAACCAGCGACCTTCTTGCTGTGAGGCGAACGTGCTACTCACGCGCCACCGTGGCGCCCCTTGCTGTTAAACAGTGTTTCTAAAATTGTTTTAGTTGTGGTGTCCACTATGGATACTGTAATTCACCCCAAAATGAAAATGTCCTCACACTCAAGTGATTCAAAACTTTATGAATTTATTTCCTCTATCAAACAATAAAAAAAAATTAAATAAATGTTATCACTTTATTTTGATGGTCCATTTGAGTATCAGTAGACTGTCTGCTTAATTCATCTTTATTTGTATAGCGCTTTTACAATGTAGATTGTCAAAGCAGCTTCACATGCATTATAAAAAATTGAAACCATGTCAGTGCAGTTTTCAGTGTTGAAGTTCATTTTAGTTCAGTTCAGTGTGGTTTAATGTTCAATGCTGAGAGTCCAAACATTGAAGATTAATCCATCGATGCGCAGCCCTACAAGTCCCGAACTATGCAAGCCAGAGGCGACAGCGGTGAGGAAAAAACTTCACCAATTGGCGAAAGTGAAGAATTAAAAAACCTCGGGAGAAACCAGGCTCAGTTGGGCCTAATGAAAAACAGACTAACATAAGCGCAGATGCCATTCAAATTATAATGTCTTTTCGGAAGTGTTCCCGGCTCCGGTTGCCCGAAATAATGCAGACTAACAATCCTTTAGAGGATTTGGATTCCTACAGCATTTGTGTTTTATGTGTATGTTAGTGCAAAGAGATGTGTCTTTAATCTAGTTTTAAAGACACATCTGCAGCTGTAGTACAGATCTACAGCTGTACTACAGAGTGTGTCTGCTTCCCGAACTGTGCTAGGAAGGCTGTTCCAGAGTTTAGGTGCCAGATATGAGAAAGATCTACTGCCTACAGTTGATTTTGATATTCTGGGAATATTCAATTGTCCAGAATTAATAGAGCGTAGAAGACGTGATGGGCTATAATAGGAGCTAAGCCTCTCAGGGCTTTGTAGGTAGTCTGTAAGATTTTAAAATTTATACGATATTTTATAGGGAGCCAATGCAATGCTGAAAGAACTGGAGTAATATGACCATATTTCTTTGTTCTAGAAAGCACTATAGCAGCTGCATTTTGAACTAGCTGAAGTTTGTTAATTAGGCCAACAGAGCAGCCGCCTAGTAATGCATTACAATAATCTAATCGAGACGTCATGAAAGTATGAATGAGCTTTTCCGCACCAGACATTGATAGCATATGTCGAAGTTTGGCAACATTTTTAAGATGAAAAAAATGCAGTTTTACAGATGCTTGAAATCTGGCCCTCAAATGACAGGCTGCTATCAAAAATTACCCCCAAATTTTTTACTGAAGATGAGGACTGAACTAGGAAATCCATCAAGGGTTAGACAGTGTTCTAGGTTTTTGCGTGTGAGGTTTTTGGGACCGATAAGCAAGACCTCAGTTTTATCTGAATTTAGTAATAAGAAGTTATTAGTCATCCAATTTTTATTATCAGCTACACAATCTGTTAATTTAAATTCATACAAATTATCAGGTTGAGAGGAGATATAAAGTTGTGTATCATCAGCATATCAGTGGAAGCTAACTCCATGTAACTCCACAGACATTTAACTGACTATAAGAAACTTTGCAACTACATGTCAACTTACACTAACCCTCACCCTAACGCCAACCCTAACCAACCCAGGCTCATTCTGAAAACAAAGTCCCACGTACGTTTCTGTAAGCTGTGAAATACGCCCTGGGAGGTACTTATTTTTGCACTTTTTGGTTTTGCAAATCCACGAGATGCCGATGCGAATGCTTTTTGAGATCTGGAAAGTCCCTCACGAGTGCCGTTCGCACCTGCTGTTCTCGCGTAAACCCACCAGAGGACGCTGTCGACTGACTGTTTGACTGACTGAATGACTGACTGACTGACTGACCGACCAATCGATTGACCCCCCCTCCACCTTTCCTAATCCCAACCAAAATTTCATCGATTGACCCACTCACACACTTCCCTAAACCCAACCAACAATTTTCAAAAAAGCAATACAGAATCTCGTTTTTACCACGTTTTCAGATTTTACCACTTTCTCACCCTGGTATTCACTGGTTTATTTTATTTTAATTTTATTTTTTATCTTAACTGCTTTCTGGAACTGCTCTTCCCCAGACTCGAACCCCGTCGTTGTGGTCAACTCCTCTCTGTGTCTCAAGTCCGTCAACAAACATAGCAAGCTAATGGTACAAACTGATTGCAGTGGGAAAGCCATCCACACGGAGGTCTACTTATAATCTAATGATAATTAGTTGGCATGTAGATGCAATGTAACTTAAATTCAACAAACGGACCATCAAAATAAAGTGTGACCAAATAAATACAGTAGGTACTACTTAAATATGAACATTACCGCCGTGGCATGTACCGCCGCCGCAGGAGAACATGTTTTAAGGGATGACCGCAGTTTGTGACTTTGCCGCCAGGGGGCGCAAAGGGACGGGATGCGAACGGGCAGAAATATACAGTAGCTGTAAATACCCCGCTTCTTCTGAAGATGAAATAATAGGACAAAACATTATAATTGCTTCATTGATCATTAAAAACTTGTTAACAGCTTGATTATTATTGTAAATGTGTTAAATGAAATGAAGATTAATTTTGGAAAAAGTAAAATTAAAGAAATAAAAGACCAATAAAATAAACGACAACTAAAATGAAACTAGGTACAAACATACAAACAAAAAGGCCTAAATAAATAAATAAATATATAAAGCAGTGTTTCAGCCTAAAAATAGAGAGATGTACAGTGTTTGATATTTTAAAGTGACTAAGACAGTTACCCAACAAGCTTTTTCATTTAAGTTTTCATTTACATTTTCGTTGTATTTTACTATCTAACTTTAAGTCTCAATTATTGTTTATAAATATTAATTGAATAATTAAATAGGCCTAAATGTTTATTTACTTAAAGACATTACCAGTGAAACATGGAGAAACGTCCGGCGCATGGTCTAAAGAGCTCGAATGCAACTTCATCAAAAGCATACAAATAAACGGACCTATACTGTACCTCAAGCAGATCACTAAAATTATAATAAAAGTAATTTTGTGGCAGGACATAAATTAGCCTAAATCCCGCAATATATAAATAAATAAATGAATTATAAAGAATGTTGGAGAAAGCAGCCACTGCACAGCAAAAACATCAGTGTACATTTAACTCAGTTTGAGTTTAACTTAACACTTCTGGGGTGCACATATGACTCCCTTTATTTTGGAGTTAAAATAACACTTTCTAAAGTGTGAAATTTGTACATTACTCACAGAGTTCATTTGAACACAGTAAGAGTTTATTTTTACATGGAACTGGAGTGTGTGTTATCCTTCAAAGTGTTAACATGTTACTTTTTTTCCTATATTATCAATTGGTTTGACAGATAACAGTGATTAAATATGTTGAAAATATTTTTCATTTATTAAATGTTCATTAATCTTTTCAGAAATAATTTCAATAGATTCAACTCTTTGCATTTAAAATGCAACAAGACATGTTTTAAGTTTAAGTAAAACATACTGGTTTGATCACTGTTTGTCCGAAAGAACCGGTTCGAGTAAAAAAAAACTGAACTTCCCATACGCTCTTAAAACACCAAAAAATCACACTGTATATTTAACACTGTAATTTTTGCTGTGTGACATCCCTTTAATATAGAAGTCAATGACTGTTTTTTCATCTTCATCGTCAATATCTTCTTCAGTATATCCTTATTAGTGTTCAACAGAGGAAAGAAACACAAATAGGTTTAGAACAAGTGGAAGTTCAGTAAATGATGACAGAAGTTTCATTTTGATGGGGAACTACCCCTTTAAATGCATGTTTCTTGAATAAACTCAAGACTGTTCAACCACAAGCTACTAATATAAAATAGTGACAGTAAATGCGTTAGCTTTAAAATCAAACTATTATCATGATGAAACTTCATTTTTAATGTAAATACTGTAAAAAAAAACAACAACATGCTGACCATTTTGGAGTTGTTTTATGTGTCTGTGTGAATTGGGATCGTTTTGTCAGCGTTAACTTAATAAGGATTGTCATGCAAAGACACAAAACTCACCACTGGTTAATCAGTGGCCATTTACAGAGCTGAACAGATCAATTTCCGTGCTAAAAACCCTATTCAGTTTTCGTTTTAGATCTTGACAGCTGTTTCTTTCTGTCCTAATTTACTGCTTTCATCAAGCAAACATAATTACCTTTTAATGGAGCATTTTCAGGTCTATTACTCTAACGAGGTTTTTATATCAGAATCTTTGTGTGCTGCTGGCCACAATTCAAGCTTTATTCAAACACATGCATATGGAAAATGCTTTTTTTTGCACAGCAGATGCAAATGCGTGAAGACAAACTAGAGAGAAAGTTGCATATAGACAAGAGTGATTGATGATCGCAGCTTATTAATGGAAAACATCACGCTACTTCTCAAACTGTGCATGTTTGTGACATACATATGTGAACTGAATCCAAAAAACGATGCAGTAGGAAACCTACACTCTTAAAACAAACGGTTCCATATAGAACCAAAAATGGTTCTATCGAGCGCTTCATATATGGAACCCCCAAAAAGTTCTATATAGAACCATTTTAAGGGTTCATTAAATAGAACCCCAAATGGTTCTTTGAATTCAAGTTAGATGGTTCTATTTAGAACCATTTAAGGGTTCTTTTTATTTATTATTGAATTATTGTTACTTATTAATAAATAAAAAATAAAACCAATCCAGACAATTCAAATTGTTTAAATTTATTCAATTCATTATACAAAATATTTTTTTAAATATTTAAAATTGCACCTCTGCATACTTTGCATTGGACAGCAGATCTACCTTAACAGTTTAATGGCATTCAACACTGTTATTGTAATGACTTCACTTTTATAAGCTTTTTTACTGTTTGAACAAATACAGTACTTAACTCTCACACATCTTTAAAATGAAGAGAAATATATCACAATGCAGATAGAAACAATACACAAACAATCAAAACATCTATTAAATAACACTACAATTTCAAAAAGTGGATGGTACCTGCATGTATTGGTCATCACAACATCCATTTTTATACATAATTTAATAAGAAACATCACTAAAACATTGCAAAATGATTAGACAAAACACTGCAAACAGCCATTCCACAACCTGTAGCATGTCCATGTCTGTCAGCCTCTCTTATAAGGTAAATAGTTTTGTCCATGGGTGGAACAGTGGCTCACTGGTTAGAACTGTCACCTCACAGCAAGCAGGTCACTGGTTCGAGTCCCGACTGGGCCAGTTGTCATTTCTGTGTGGAGTTTGCAAGTTCTCCCAGTGTTCATGTGGGTTTCCTCTGGGTGCTCCGGTTGACCCCACAGTCCAAAAGCATGTGTACGGTATAGGTGAATTGGCCATAGTGAGTGAATGTGTGTAGATCTATGAGAGAGTATATGGGTTTCCAAGTGCTGGGTTGTGGCTGGAAAGGGCAGATTAGTTGGTGATTCACTCCTCTGTGGTGCCTCTGATAAATGAGAAAGTTGAAGGATAGCGAGTGAGTGTTGTCCATTGTAATACTGTCACTTCAAGCCTTGGTGGAATCAGGAGAGCTGCTGAATCCTGGTTGGTGTAGGACCTTTGGATTTCTGTAAAACAATATTTTAATTAGTACTTTTAACCAATTAACATGTCATCAAATAGAATTACAGTTATAATTAATACAATTAAAGTGTGTGTGAGTGTGTGTGTGTGTGTGTGTGTTTGGGGCAAATAGTATGTAGTATAGGGTGTAGTTACCTTCTGCGGTTTCCTCTGCTGGTCCAATGAGGCTGTCATGGAGCACTACCTTCTTTCCGTCCCTTTTTGGGCCATTTCTTTTAAAGATGTTTCTGTGTTCTTCCCCAAGTTTTCTATGCAGCATCCTAAATGCAAAAAAACATTTTGGTTACTTCATGTGTAAGTTTCCAAATGACACATTTTCAGCAATACAAGTTTCTTAAAGTCATCATGGACGCAAAACTATTTGGCACATAATGTAACAGTGTTTACTCACAAGCTGTGGCACTCCAAGAAGAAGAAACTGCTCCATTAGTTCTGCAAACCCCTCCATAATCTGTACTCTGGAAAAGGGTGTTTCATTCGGTTCTTGACTTATGAGTATCTGGTGTCGCATTTCAGGTCCATCACAGTCTGAGGTAGGAAGACAGCATTTTAGAGTGTGGAAATATGAATTTATAATACAGAATTAATCTACCTTTGACATAAACTGTATTGAACTGAACTTGCCTTGTGTTAGGTTCTTCAGAGTACAGTTCACTTCCTTTTCATCCCATTAATTTGTTTCATTTTGCGAGATGATAGATGAGCTCACCACTGAAAACCCTTCATTTTTAAATTTGTTTTGCAGACATTGCAACAAGGTATCCTGTAGGCAAATTTACACTTTCTTTTAAAACATATTTTTTCTTAGCAGGACTTTTTAATAAGCAATGACCTTAATATTCTTACTGTATTAAAACAGCAGCAATAAGTGATAGAACATTTATGTGATAAATATATTATTTCAGTACACAACAACCAAGTCTGACATATGCATGTTATAAAATACGATATTTACCAGGTGTCCTTGTTGATGATAACTGTGTCACAATTATGGATGTAACGCATGTCCTTCTTTAAGCTGGGATCCTTCCTCTTCAAAGCTACTTGTGTCCTGCAGCCCAGGTTACAATACAATGTTCAAGTCTTTTATAATATTCATTTCATAATACTTAATACAGTTTGTTTAGAATTAAAAGCAATAATACATACCGAGCACAAGATTTACGATGCAGTTCAGTTTCCAGGCTGTTTGAAGAAAAGAAAGATATACATTAAAATATGAATTTTAAACTTATTTAGCACAATATATACATGTATGTAGTCTATATTTAACAAGGCTCAACATTTCACAATACATTTAGCCTGCATGTTTGTATGTCCTTCATAAATAACACCTGATCTTTTATGTATGGATTATTAAAATATGTTTTGGCTTTAAAAGGTTTCAATAATACACTTAGCGATCATCACAATAGCGCGTGCATAGACTCGGGCGGGCGGGCGCGTGCATAGACTCGGGCGGGCACGAGCGCGACATGCTCCCTTGCGGTTTTAATGCAGACTAGCCGGCGTGTACACTACTTTACAGAGTTTAGCCCGAGTTAAACTGGGCTAAACTCACACACGAACAAGCTGGGAGTACTCGTTTGTTCAAGGTTGGAGATAAAAACTGCACGAAAGCGGAAATCGGCTCATAAGAAGTTACCATTAAAAGAGCGTGCACGCGCTTCAATCCCGCCATCGAATAACGCACCTGTTTTATTGTTATTGATATTTTAATTAATACTGACAAACAAATAAAGCGAAACTGTAACTTATTTCGAACAAAAAGCAGAGCAAAGTCAGCTTGAGACAGATTTCTGAAGCGAAGGCTGTCGACAGACCATCAGAAACTTACAAGCACAGTATTAATCCATATTAACGTTACCCCTTATTCAGTCTGTCACCATATAACACAAGGGAAGAGAAACATTACCCCGTAATACAAAATATTTCAATATTATAGTTTTAAAAGAGTAATAACGTACCTGAATGATGGAGCTGCAAAAGCGGAGTTCTCCTTTTCAAAAATTAACCGTCACTCTCCAGGCTCGTCACCACCAGTCCACCAATGAATGACGTCACCAGAGGGCTTTTTCATGATTATTAGTTTAAAACAATTTATTAAACCATAACAACACACTGTACAGTCTGAACAAACTGGTTATTTAATTAATTTCACAAAATAATTCGTCAAAAATGTTAAATATTAAGCATATATAAATATTAGTTATATGGTAATGTACAAACCTGCATGAAACCAAAATCCCATCATACATTGATTAGGTTTTTGACCATAGCGGTAATTTTATTAGGTTTTGACTCAAAAAGCTTTGTCTCTCTGTGTTATAGCTTATTATTATTTATAATCTTTACTATATACTTATGTCATAAATCTCACATTATAGAACCATTTTAATCAAAAAGGTTCTTTGCACTCAAAGGGTTCTAAATAGAACCATTTTTTGGGTAAAAGGTTCTGCTGGCCAAGTATAGAACCCCAGGGTTCTATATAGAACCTCAAGGAACCTTTTTTTTTAAGAGTGTAGGCTTCAGGATAACAAGGGTTGCTTTGCTAAAAGGAGATTTGGTGACTATCCAAAGCACCCAAGTCTATTTATAAAAACCGAATGAATAATTTACCATATAAATGGCTCCTGAGGAAATCCCCTCACCATTTACATTAAGAACTACCAAGGATATAAAGATGTTTTATATCGGGTCAATAAAACTGTTCAGGGGTAAATGAGCTTTATTTGGAGAGTGCCTTTCTGGGAAATTAGAATCGGACCTTCCTGCATGACACATCACATAATTGTGCTGGATAACAGCCATGGTTGTTGTTTTCAATTGTACGTTCGGCGCTCATCATAGATCATTAGAGAAGATAAAGGCCCAGAGCTATAAAGCGATCCAGAAATTGTCACTGTTGACATCCGTGCTGATTGTTTTGGAGACTGTGAATATGATTTGGATGTCTCTGGGGGCTGTGTAAGCCAAATGTAGGCTAAAATTAGTGATATAAGTAAATAAATGTATTATCAGCTAATTTTACTTAATAATAATTATAATTTTATGATATAACTAGGGCCACACGGAATCTGTGCGTGCAGATTTCCACAGATTTTTAGCCCATCATTGATTCTGTTTATTTACTGGTGTAAATGTGTGTACAATTATATTTATTGAGTTTTCAAATTAATTTCAGTAAAAATATTGATTAATATGAAAATATTAATATGTTTTTTTTACAACACAGCTTGTAAAGTACTATTTTCTGTCTTTTAGAAGAGATTTTATATAAGAGGTTTACTTTGTTTACCAAATAAAGTGGATCTAATTGGATTTGCATTGTAAACATTAAATAGAAGTTAAAAAGGTATTACTTTTTATTTCATATATTACGATTTTAGTTATGATACTTCTATAATCATTCCGCATAAATCCGCAGATTTTTAACAAAATACTCCGCAGAAACAGCAAAAAATGTCTGCTGATTCCGTCTGGCCCTGGATATAACATATATAATAACATATATTATGATATAACAATAATATAAAATGTTACATTGTTTAGAATGACTTTTAAGATTGTTACTTCGAATTCTCATGGTTGTGAAGGACCTTTAAATAATTTTAAAGATTGTATTTATTTAAAATATAATAACATTTAGTTTAATCATTTGTACTTTTATCAATTTTAATTTCTTTAATTTGTCTATTATGAATAATGCGACAATATATAATCACAGTAAATTACAAAGAAAAAAATCAAAAAGATGAATAAAATAAAATAAAAAAGATATACAGAATGTCTATACCGGATACATAATCACACATTAAAGAAAACAATGATATAATGTAAATACAATGTACAAGCCTTTTTTGTAATAGAGTCAGTGGGCAAAATATAAAACAAAGGTTTCGGGTTTTAATACATATAGGGTAAGTATGCATTATGCACACTTATATTTAATTCATTCATTCATTCATTTTCTTTTCGGCTTAGTCCCTTTATTAATCCGGGGTCGCCACAGCGGAATGAACCGCCAACTTATCCAGCATTTGTTTTACGCAGCGGATGCCCTTCCAGCCACAACCCATCTCTGGGAAACACATCCATACATTCTCATTCGCACACATACACTATGGACAATTTAGCTTACCCAATTCACCTGTACCGAATATCTTTGGACTGTGGGGGAAACCGGAGCACCCAGAGGAAACCCACACAACCACGGGGAGAACATGCAAACTCCACACAGAAATGCCAACTGGCCCAGCCGGGGATCAACCAGTGACCTTCTTGCTGTGAGGCGAACGTGCTACTCACTAAGCCACCGTGCTCCGGTTTCCCCCACAAGTCCAAAGACATGCGGTATAGGTGAGTTGGGTAGGCTAAATTGTCCGTAGTGTACGAGTGTGAGTGTGTGTGTATGAATGTTTCCCAGAGATGGGTTGCGGCTGGAAGGGCATCCGCTGCGTAAAAATATGCTGGATAAGTTGGCGGTTGATTCCGCTGTGGCGACCCCGGATTAATAAAGGGACTAAGCCGACAAGAAAATGAATGAATGAATAAGGGGAGCCACGGTGGCGTAGTGAGTAGCACGTTCGCCTCACAGCAAGAAGGTCACTGGTTCGAGCCTCGGCTGGGTCAATTGGCATTTCTGTGTGGAGTTTGCATGTTCTCCCCGTGGTTGCGTGGGTTTCCTCTGGGTGCTGAACCAGCGACCTTCTTGCTGTGAGGCGAACATGCTACTCACTACACCACCGTGGCGCCTTAATTAATTTAATTTAATTTA